>QCXZ01000137.1:6703272-7303272 GCA_025024175.1 Rhyzopertha dominica | reverse complement strand
AATAGTATAATTTGTGCTGCAACATTGTGGCCTACTTCACGGATACAGTAAAGCGAGCAGAATGTGCAATTGTAGACGACCTAATGATTTGTGTAGAAAACGAAGAGAAGTTACAACAAAACGTATAATACAAAGCAATCGAATAGTGATGAAGAGCTTTAATAAGTAAAATTTATAGAGCAATATTAACATATGGAAGTGAATGTTGGGTGTTCACCCATGGACTGATAAGCAGACTGCAAGCGACAAAAATAAAATACTTAAGAGGTGTATGGGAGACAAAAGTACAAGTGGAAGGCCACACAAGACCTGGAAAATGACAGAGGCGGAGACGCTGCAGAAGAGAAACTTGAACTGGGACGAAGGTAGAGATGAAGGAAAGAAAAGGAGAGGTGGAAGAAAACAGTGGATCAAAAAGACAATAAGTGAGAGGCACTGCATACCTATTCATGCTAATTACTCTCAAAATCTGCAGATACATGAATTTGTTCAACTATTCATAAGGAAATAACCCAAATTCTACATTTTTACCTGCAGTATATTATCTACATATTTCTGTCTGCTTCACTGTTACGATCTGAAAGCAGTATTGTGTAGTTATATGAGGGGCACCTAATGAGTTTGTTGCGGCAGCGTGCGTCTTTAAAAATCGACTTGACAGCCTGCCAAAAGCATTACCGCTAGGAATTCGAAGATTCCGTAAAACGAGCTCGCAGTTTCCGATAAACAGTACAGATTCATTGCTCTGCTGAGGTAAGGAAACATTACCCGACGAAAGCCACCCACCGCAACTTAACAAGCTTAATAAATCCTGTAATTAAGGCTGGAAGGCCCGCCTAAATTTAAATAGCGTGGGCAGGTGGTCCGTGAATCAAGCACAGCACGTCAAGTGGTTTGAAAATAGCAGCAAAACTCTTCATAATTTGGCCGAAATCCGATCAACCTACTTTTCGGAATCCGTGATGTTAACTCTTTCGGCGGGTGGATTCGCCTTGGGCGGTTCCACAGGTAGTTCCACGTGGAGCTTCATCGAACCCATAACAGTGTCGTTGTTGACCTGTCGCTTGAAGAGCTCCGATGGCGTTCCATTATCCAGGTCGCCCTTGCGCAACTTGTCCTCCTTTTCCGGAATCGCATCGAAAGTGTCGCTAAGTTTTCTCTTCGCCTCTGGTTTCGGGCTTTCCGGCGGCGTGCTGGAGTTGTCCCGCCTCCCTCCCTGGAGCCACGGTATCTTCGGGGACACGGCGACCGTCCCGTGGCCGCAGGGCTTCACTCCCGAGCCCCTCCTCTCGTTGGGGTGCGGCGGCTCCAGCGTCTTCACCAGGTTCAAGTACGTCTGCGCCCTCGACGCCACGTCCTTCCTGTTCGCGTTCCACTCCATGTCACTTTCGTTCGTCGCGTTCGTTTCGGTTTTTTCAGCACTCGCGGATGCACAATCGGCGGTTTCAGGACACCTGGCCACTTCCGCAGCGTCGGTGACGCTCGAGCTATGTGGCGCACTCTCAAAGTTTTGAATAGTTATATTATTTTTACACATTTCTTTGTGTTTGTGCGCAGGTGATGCAGTGTTTTCCTTGCTCGCGTCCTTGCTCCTTTTCGACTCCTTGGCGGGACTGTCCGGCTCCTTCTTCGACCTCCTGAAAAAGCTGAACATCGTCAGCTCGTTAAGCGCTCGGCTTGGGAAAAGAAACGCTCGCTCTTCCGTCGAATTCACGGACGCGACTGAACACCTCGCGATTTTATGCCCACTTGTAGTTTATATATAGATTTTCGAGTTAAAACTAAGTTTTAGTGATCCTTTGTTTGTGAATGACCTGGACTGACCTCGCGGAAATTCATCAGCTTGTCCGGGAAGAACAACGCACCTTCATCCTTTTGCGGCGTTGACGATTGTGTCCGAATTGTGACAAAATAAAATGCATATAGATCTCCCTCCTGGAGGGGGGCTCCGGAAATAGAGTAACTCAACCCGAGGTATAAGTTTGCGCGATCTTCGGTAAATCCGTAACGTTCGAAATAGATTTTGAGATAAAGAACGTCCTTGTCGCTTGGTTGGCGATTCAAAATATAAAMCGGCGATTAAGAGAATACGGAGCCAACATCCTGAAGTGATGTGGAGTAAACGTAATATCCGTTCGATGTTTTTGCAAAAACATGAATTGGCGAAATGTTTAGCCTATAACAGGTTGATAAACAAATCTGTTCTCGATATCTGTTGAAACCTGTTGCTTCGCTCTCCGCTCTCGCATGATAAAGTATTGGTCGTGATTTTCCAGTTTATATTTTCATTTGACAAAATATTTTTCAACTTATGCCAAGACCAACAAGCTCAGCTGGTATTGAGACCCTAAGGGTACTTCAATTACGCAGAACTGGCCAAACAGTTGAAGGATACGAAAAAAAACCGGTTAGCACCTTTGTAAAAAGACTCGTATTTTATTTATTTTTAGGTACAATAAGTGATACTATATCAAATTGGAGGTCCTTTTAAAAATGATATGATGATGTTTCACAAATTGGGTGATTTCAGATGTTCAATTTTTTAATCATTAATTATGTATACATAAGAATTTCTTATTATGTTTATTCGTTTTTATGGTTATATTTACCTTTATTAGATTATATAATTATTACAAATTCAAGCAATTATAAAATAAAATTATAGTTAGCAGAATATGGCAACGGCGAATTTTTTCTTGTTTTTGATTAAAAAGAAGTAAAAATAAGCTTTACATTAACCTGGAAATGATGTAAAAGTCTTATTCGCTGTTTTGGATGGTGAACAAACATGCAAACCCACTAACAGACTTAAATGCAATGCTATATCGCTATTTAATATAATTGCAATAGATTACCTTAAGGAGGCCAAAACGGAACTTCACAACTAGTTTTTCGGATACAGATTTCGAGGTATAAGAGATGGCATAGCTAAAGAAATTCATGTGTACGCGTAAAAGCTTGTTTTTGCTATTTATTTTATTACAAAGTCATAGATAGAGTACATTCGGAAATCTCTTAAGCTTACCGAAAAGGTTTCATATTTATAAACGTTGTTCAAAGAGCGCAAGAGACTTCTTTCAAAAAGCTGAAAGTGCGAAAAATACATAATTCTGAAGCCAATCTACCTCAATATATCATTTATATATTATCGTTCGCACACAGGCTAACAATCGGCTGCATAAACATAAACACAATCATGTTATTCAAAAGAAAGACAAGATATTGAAACCATAGCACCATATTTAGACGTCACGGGCTGGTTTCTTGGTCCCCCTTTAAATTACCAAGAAAATATATTACTTGCTAACTTAACAACAAGCGATGTATATTATCGTTGTCAGCTGTCGATGCACAGTTTAAAAACTTTTTTAAATTCTGTCTGTGGGCAGAACAAGAATCGGTGTTAAGTTTACGCACAATTTAAAAAGTTATAGACGACGGTTTGATTCTGTAAAAGTTACGCTTTCAATAAGAAGGCATTGGTCCCTAAAATACGATAAGAACTTTGTATTAGTTAACTTTAAACTAAAATAGAGGTTCAGAGTGACTTCTATGAATTACTAAAAGTATCTAGAATCAAACCAGAACGTTTCATAGTCATTTAATCAGAGAATTCCTTATTTTCCTCCATACACAATATGCTGAAATTATTATTTTGAATTTGAGATGTAAAATAAATTAAATCCAAAATAGATGATTCTCCTTTACTTTTTACCAACAGCTAGTGTAACTCCAATTTATTTGTTCTTTTTCAGGAGCTCTACTAGTGTCCAGGCAACAATATACCTAATGGTTCTTAAACAGTCTTGTGGATCCAAAGCTTGTAATTTTCTCTACAACTTGTCATATTAATACCTAACTATACGGGGTGGTTAAAAAATATATACACAGTTTGAAGTTCCATAAAAAATTTCTGTAAAAGGAAAGTTTAAAGTTTCATTTGAAAAATACAATAAAATGGGATTAATGTTCAACATTTGTTGTATACTTTTATCCAGTTACATTACCGGATAGGCCCAGTGAGTTTCCTTACAGACAAACCACACGACACATTTATACCAGGCAAACTCACAGCCTTCTTTTATTAGTAAGTAATCACTGGTACTCAGAAATGCATTGATGTTGAAGGCCACTTTGAATATTTATCCTATTTTMAWCAAAATGTTCATTTAAATTTTGTAAAATTTATCTTTTGTGGAAGATGGTTCTGATTATAAAGCATTGTGTATTAGGCGACGTCTCGAGCCCTTTTATTGGGTGTTCTTCACCCTATGGTCATCCGCTTCATCATCATCACCGCATGGCCAACAAGAACAGTAAAGCACGCCAATATCAAGACTCACAAACAAAAAAACTAGCCCAATAAGAAGGACCCAAACGTCAAATACAAGAGGCTTAGTAATTTGGAACCAACTCCCACAAAAGACAAATTACACAAAGTAAAAAAAGCAACCAGTAGAAATTTATTATTATTTTTTAAACATCCCTTATTTCTTGATAACATATTCGGACACATCAACAACATTGGGTATACAAATAGAAATTAATCTTTAGTAATCGTTTTCTTCAAAATCTTGCAGAAGTTACATAGCTAATTCTTTGTTCAGGGCAAAATACATAATTTTAACAATTCGTGAAGTAACGTGTTCATATTTTTATTATTTACAAATTTTTCTTTATAGATTGAAACACATGGTAGGTTTTATTCTCCTCTGCCACATACAGTGCAGGTAAAATATTTCATTATAAATAATCAATTCCAGATTTCTGAAAATAATGGAAACGAAAGGTAAGTGTTCACTGAGTCTTCCTTAATTAGATTCTTGTAGTCTCTTGCTACGTGACTACTCAAGAAACTAGGCCTTGTTCAGAAAAAAATCTGATCTTGTATCTGCTCCCTTATTTGATGAAGTACAGATATTCCCATTTTGATCCGTTATTACTTCTATTATTATTACTTTCTATTGCTTTCGTTCAAGCTTCATACAGAACATTTCTTTGTTCAAGAAAAAGAGAATTGTACTTCGGCCATTCATGTTAATCTCTGCTGCCCCTTTCACAAAATAAAATGCCATATGTAATAATATGTAATACAGCTGTAATTACTTATGTCTTTGTAAACAGGGGCTCCCATGGCTCGATATCCAAACTGAAACCATAGATTCTAGAGTAAATTCTAGGTCAATAGGGCCAAAAATATCCATATCCAAATTTGATTCCTAAGGGAGCTACGGTTTCTTGCAACCCCAAACACCGTTTGAAGAAATGAAATTAATAAACAGCCTACTAAATTTATTTTTTGGAAAGTAATAATTCGCATGTAATTTTTTAATATTGATTTTTGTTATTACCATTTGCTATTCAATAATTCAAATAAAATAAAAATTATTAAATTATTAAAAACACCAAATTTAAAAATCTGAAAATATTCGCAACTATAGCTCTCCCGTGATTATTCTGTAGTAAAGAAAAACAATTAGTACTTAAATTGATAATGATTGAAAGTAATAATGTTTTATTGTAACAGGAAAAATTTTCAATTTTATCATTTTGTGTTCGATCCAACGGTTTTTCCTATTTGCTGTCTGTTTTCTGAGCTCGGTGGGTTATCCTATTGACAATATGTTTGTTGTCCAACCACGCTTATAAATAATAAATTTAGAGCATTATCGTTATTCGTTCGGAAAGATTCCATCAGATATAAACCCAATCAACGATGACGACTATGAATCACACCACCGGAGGCATAAACAAGAAAATGTCAGCAAATTTGACTTGACCTTTTCCGATCTAATAGAAGCGTAAATAGAACTGCGTTTTCTATGCAACTGTTTTACTAAAATTTATGCAAACTTTGCTTCACAACTAAAACTAAAAAAGAAACATATTACGGTGTTTAATAATTAGTTTGTTAGGATTGCACACAAAGGACACCTCCCATCCAATAAAATTTGGAAAGATGCTTTGTCTTTCAAGACGACACCATAATTTGCATCTTTCTGGTATGCATACATCCTTGAGATGCTCTATTCAACTGCATTTGCTATATATAAAACAACTGCAAATAAAAWCCCATTAAATCAACTTGCTACACATATCGCAGTTTTGAGCTTGCGTTAGGCCGTTTATTTTTATCAGTTTCGTGCGTCATTCGCATTTCCCACTCTAAACACCTACTAATAATAATAGTTGTTTGTATTTCACGTTAATTTCTTTGTTGTTTTTTTTTCAGCGCAACATGTTAGTGAAACAATAAGCGTTTGCAAAATTTAATTACGCCATTCTCTTGCTAGTACAGATGAAGCTGTTGGTACCGAGCAGCGCTGAAAAATACGTTGAACCATTAATAAGACAAGGTTACTTCGCATTATACAAGTATGTGTTCTGCCAAAACACACATTCTATCTGTTGTTTTAGCCAAAATGTATTGATGTTGCATAACGTTACTCAATTACTATTAATTTGTCTTGTAGTGTGCGTTTTTTAGTCTTTCTCGATGGAATTTATAGCATTAATCAATCAAAATTCCATCTACGAGGATCACGTCAAAATTCCTGCACACAAAAACACAACTCGCAAATGAAACGTATATTTTTGAAAATCGCAAACTAAGTTGGAACGCATATGGTGTTGCGTGGCTTTTGTCCTTCCAAGTCAATCAATCGGACTTCACAAAATTCTCCTTTCCACTGGAGGAACAAAACGTAATGCAACGGGTAGTAATTTAAATCTCTTTCAGCAAATTCATTACTGCATTAATTATAATAAAAACTGCTATCTAGCCTACAAAAATTTGTTGAGTGTATACTAATTTTCTCACTCGGTTTAACAATTAGATGAGCAAAGATTGGGATGTGTAACTAAGCTTATGGTCCATACGTGCAGAAAGTGTTACCTCAAACGAACGGGCGCCATTTTAACGGAGCCTGACAGGAATTATCAACCCCAGCAAATATTGCCCGATATTTTGCAACATTAAAGTGTTTTTCACAAACAAAAGCAGTGATGCGACATGGCGTTCCGGGCAGCATATAAGTTAAAAAGTTGGAGTGAAAATAAGAACTTCTTGCGATGGAAGGAAATTTAGATTTTCGATGGGATACATAATATATTCTTACTATACCTAGATTCTGTTCCCATGATACTTTTAAAGCTTCCGTTTTTTATTCCTCTAGCCTGTAGGTACTCAAATTCAACTTAAACAAAATGTGGCACAATTTAATTATTAACGATAACACTTTTAAACCTGAAATTCTTCTAAGCTTTATCCAAATAATTAAAAAACAAAGCAAGGTTTAGTCCCTACAATTTACTATTTTTAAATGTTTACCTCATTTGCCACATAAAAGGACAGGAAGTCCTGTACAGGTAAATAACCGATTAGCATTTCCGGCGAGCCTCGGTTTAGACGCTTTTCTAATGCCAATGCAAAACAGAGAAAATGAAAAGCTTTTTATTTTTAGAACAAAACTTGCCATTTGAAATGCGTGCTGCCTGACGCCTAGTGGACATGCAACCTTCCATACACACCAGCCCGGTTTGACAAACAATCGCCTTGTATCCTGTAACCATCAATCCACCCTTATATACAATATACAGGGTGAGTCACTAAGGCGAAATCGGAGGGCGCTTTTTTCAACCTCCAATGGGTTATAAAATTAATATCCCTTTAAATAAAAGAGTATTTTATTATTAAAAGTTGAGTGGTCTTACCCATTTTTTTTCTACAAAATCGCTAACATAATTAAATCATTTGTCATATCATCACCAGCCTTTTAGATGCCCTCTTCAAGGAACTATGCGACCAACTCGGTCAAGTAGATTTTGAAAGTCTATTGGAACCTGGAACCCTTCCTTGATGACGAAGCGTTGTTCGCCCAAAAAGGCTTTTAATTTTCGATAGATATAAACATAACTGATGCCAAGTCCTATACTATTCAATGAATGGTCGAAAACTTGAATTGTTTGAAAGGATCGTGACGCTGGCACAGTGCGGCCGTGCTATGTAGTCGAATAAAATAATGTCAAACGAGAGTATGATACCGCTTCGTTTATTCTACTCGTAAATCGCTCTTCGCAAGCTCCAGGAAATGTATTTAACTGAGTCGGCGGCACAGTTCCTTGAAGAGGACGTCTAATGCTTCCATGGTTTTGGTGATGATTTCTTAGAGAAATGAGTAAGACTGCTCAAGATTTAATAATAAAATATTTCTTGAGCAAATAGATCTTTCTATAACCCAACAGAGGTTAAAAGGAACTGCCCTCTTATGTAAGTCTTGTTGGTTCTAAGTCACACCGTTCCTCAGTAATTTCGGATTTACTGAAAAACGATCAATTTTAAATAATATATTCGCTTTAAGTCTATTGAGGGATATGCGGTTTTCGCAGATTGATTCTAAAGCAAACGTATACCTTTCTAATGGTCTATTATATGCCTAAGTTCTATTTAATTACTTTTTAAAGTACAACTACATAAATTTTTATGGATAACACCATAAGAAATCCAAGAATTGCTATAAAGCGGTAAAAACATTACTTAAGTATAGTTTTTTTTACATGTGTAGGACGTGTATATTATTTGGCGCATGTATTTTGTTCTCTACTATTCTTACAGAGCAAACTACAGTTTTAGATTGAAATGATGGCTCGTAATATTGTTATCATTTAATTAGGTACGCCTAACTTTCAAATTAAGCTGCATCCCACAAACGAAAGTTTTTAGACAAACATTTGTTTGGCAAATTTTTATTCCAATTTTATTTTTAGTGACTTTGTGAGATCTTGCTTTGTCTAGTGCGATCACTCACATTGAAAATGCACATAGTATTCAAGGAACGAGAAAACAAAGGTGCGCGTATTTTTCTATATTTAGCTGATGTTCTAAAGGTGATCAGATTCCCCTCCCATTTAGGTGCAGATCGCCAAAACAAACAAAGCCTACAATGAAATTGACAAGTACTTGTCCGCTATTCCGAAGGCTTTGTTTCATTGCATATAGGATACCTTTGTGTAACAGTTGCTTGCTTTTCTGTGGTATAAAAGTTTGGCAGCTCTGGTTGGGTTTAACATATTTTTTCGCGTACAGAAAAATAGATCATTTGCGTCATATGACCTTGTCTTCATTACAAGTTTCTCGAAACGACCTCATTAGAGCGGAGCGTCTATTTTTTCGCTGAAATGAAGTGTACCATTTAGTAATAACTGTGAATTCTAATCATTTTTCTGTGTATATTACAAAGAAGAACGGATTTTTACGTTGTCCAATGTGACAGTAAGTTTGTGCATCCACCTTAGAAAAATGGTACCAATTGTCGCTGTGTACCTACAAATTAATCTTTAAATACTAAAAAAGTGGGTAGCTGATGTCATCCACAAGCAAACTGTAATTTATGCACAAAATAAAGAATAATATTGTTAACAAAATTAATAAGTTTGGCGCGTTACTGTTACTTATAAAGTGATTACACGTTTGCAATTTTTATCACGATCAACTTTAGTTTGTTTTTAGATTGTTGTTTAGCCTCCAATCTGTCAAATTCTTTAGATGCCAAATCTGTTCGTGCAATAAATTCTAGCCCGATCAACACATCTAAATCACTCAGTTCTGACTAAAAATAATCGTTCCAGACAAATTAATGATTTAAAATCCATTAACTGTGGCCTGGATTTTCACAAATACAGACGAATTGATGTATTTACAAATATCTTGCTGTCTAAACATATAGGTTTCGCAACCGCACATGGCTGTGAAACTTGTAGTCGTATACTGCTTTGATGTAGCCATCAAAGGAAAAGTATTGGTACCTTAAAGTGGATTGGTGATTGTAAAGCAATACACAAACCATTAATAGTATTGAGATAACATTCTGATGAAATCAGTTAGACTTTTTGCCTTACGGCAACCTTTTGGAACATACTTTTCTCCTTCTTCAGGAAATGTGGAATCGAATCACAAGAATCCAACATATTTGTTCAAGTTTTATAGCAAAATGCAATAATTACATAAAAAATATTAAAAAGAAAGTCTACAAATTTGATAAGAACGACAAACCTATTACATGTCTTGTAATTCAGTATCTGTCTTGAAGATGGAACAAAATAATTTCTACGAGCTTAGAATAGGAAGAAAGCCAACTGCTACATCATTATCATTATAAATTTGATGAGTTATTAAATTTTTTAACGAACCGCGATGAAATTTGAGGTATGTAAAACCCTTGGGCATTAAACAAATTAAATAATGTAATACCACTGGAATATTTAGATTATTTTATTGCAGATGATTTGTTTAAATATAATGACTGATGAAGAATTAACCAGTCTCTCGCAAACCAGCTATCTACCCTATATCAATCTCGCTAAGATGACGGTTTGCATGCTTTTTGGCTCTAGGTATACACAAATCCAGGAAGTGTTTAAAAATGACAAACCAGCCAGTTAGAAGGTGTAATTTTCGCCCATCCTGTTTATACGTACTACTCTACATGGTTTGTGCAGGATAAAATCAGTATTTTTCATCAAATGGATTTGAGATTTTTTTATCTGAGCGCTTAAATTATTTCTCTCGGGAGTTGTCATCGTACTTTTTCGAAATTCACACTAACTTTTGCCGAAAAAAAAATAAAAAGTGCAAGGAAAAAATAAGATTAAAACAAACAAAAAATGAGACGAGAGCACCGGAGAAAATTTAATTTATATATATATATATTATATACTCAAAACATTTGTTCTTTACTTCATCGCAGCAGTAAAAATTCACGTTTCTGAGTTTTTCAAATATATTCACAAACAAAATCTACCTTGATTGTATTTTATAATAAAACATTGATAAAAGTATTTATTCGTCAAAAAAGTTTCACTTGGGGGTAAAGGGTAAAAGCCAGAGTTGTCAGAATGTAATAAATTCACTTGGTGTAAAATTAATTATACGTAATTCAATTGAATTAAAAAAAGAGTTTCACCAGAAAAAGCAACTTTTGCCCAAATGACAAATTACCGTGCTCATAAACGGTTGCTCTGTGTGCTTGTTTTTATGTCAACCAGTATTAATAGGTCGATATCGTTTGTAATTAACTTTTTTTTAATATAAAAGTATTTAATATTTCTGATATATTTTCAGGAATAGGTCAAKTTTATTTACTATATTTCTGTTGGCTGGGCAAAATTAATAACGAAGGTCCATAAATAGGAACTTTTAGCATTTTTATCTGGTCTAGTGAAAATCCTCACTGGTTGGAACACCATACACAGAAATTAAATATGTAAGCTGGTATTATTACAGAAAACCTTATAGGTTCATGCTTCATAAATGGAAATGTAACACCAGTTATCTACCTCAACCTATTGCGTAATAATATTGTACCTGACACTGTACATTTATTTCCCCGTGAAAATCGAATGCTCCGCTAGATCGCCTGATTTAAATCCAGTAGATTTTTTCCTCAGGGTCATTTAGAAATTTAGGGGTACATAGTAAAATCATAAAATTTGAAAGAGCTTGAAGCCAGAATCAAACACGACATTTACAAATTTTTATAATAGACTTGGTCATTGCCAAGCTGCAGGAGATTTTTAGTCTGAACATTTGTTTTTGATGCAAGAATATTTTTGTAAATATATGGAGTACTACTAGCCAGTTGAAGTAGGCTGTTTGTATCTTTATACTCAAAAAATATATACAAAGGTTATAAAAATAACAGTACCTAATAGTCCAATTAACCACAACACTATAATTGTAAAGTTATATTAGATTTATGTCCGAAATGTGAGAATGTGGCCCTTCTTGAGCCAAACAGCAGATTTACGCAACTGCCTTAAAGGCTTAAAGGACATATGCATATTTCAGCCTGCTAACAATCTTTTTGTCAAACAAAGGCAAAAGCAAACACCATTTGTACAAAATAAAAATTGGGTCCTACAAAAAGGTAAAACGCAAACAAATTTTTCACGAAAGTTACTCTTTCATAATTTTCTGTAAAAAAGTCACTGCTTTTCCGTAACCTGTAGAAAAAAGAGGGCCCCCTTTGTTTCCTTGCATAGTGGCGACTACCAAGAAATGCGAAATGTTGCGAAAACTTTCATATCTAATACAAATGTTAGTTACTAATTTAATAGAAATGTCACTAAAACAATAACCGACATTTTTGCAGACAAAAATTCAAAATTGCACAGTTCGCTTTTAACTGCGTCACTATACAGTACACGAAGGAAATACTTGAACTCTATCATCAGTACCGTCGCCAAGAGTACCGCCTCATTTTTTGATGAACGCACACGTTAATTAAGTACATAATGAGCCAATCGTTCAAGCCGACGACGAAAGGTGCTACATAGTCGACACTTGTTTGGATCAAACTCAAAACTTTTTAAGCCATTTAAAACGTTCTAAATACACTTATGTGGCTATTTATGTCTCTTAGGTCGCGAAGAGTGAGTCATGTAGAATGAAACGAAAGTAACTATTCCACAAACTCCGTTTATATGTATGTGGAGATGAATTATGTTGCAAAATTCGAACAGTCGCGCCAAAAATGTTGTTGCACCACATCCATTTAATTAATTTTGTTTGGCATTTAATTAAATTAAAAATAGATTTTTAATAACGCATCTATAGTGCGCTGGTGTTCTAAGTCTTTAATTTAAAGCTACGCTAATTTTCTCGAAGCGGAGCAACTACGCCTGTTACAGCTATTTTCAGCATCATTGGGTCGACGACAGACGTGGTACGTCAGAGAGTACAGACTGTCCAAACATCGCCACCAAATATTTTCCCGTAGAATGCCCCATGTAAGGATCAGCACCCACTACATCAAGATCTGGTGTGGGTGGTACCAGAGCCCAGAACAACGCGATTCGTGTATACAGTGAATTTGTGTAGGTTGTAGCATGCTTAGCAGATCCCGATAGAAGAWTTTCTWATTCCATTGTTTCTTATCATTGTAATATTAAAGGAACGACGAAGTCTAAAGTGCTGCTCGCCGACGAACACATAAATGTACATACAGAAAATAAAATTATTTTACATTTTTTACATCATTCCAGAAGGGCATAATTTCACTGAATTTAGATATACTCATTACAAGTTATTATCAAAATGAGAATAGGTTTGCCATACTACCTACAATCAAACTTTGGTCTTAGATATAATCGCCAATTTTGCAAGATCTTTGTTTTTTTAACTAGCTTGTTTTGTTGATTTAACAGTAATTATGTATATGTACCTATACAGCAGACAATTCTAGGAATTTCCTGTGGAAAAGTCTTTCTCATGAAGAAATTTCATTTGAATTTATCCTATGAAGATACAACCCCTTAAAGGGAGGGATGAGCTTTAATCTTTTTAGTATTAAATTAAGTAAAAATTTATTGGATAGAAAAAGCATTCAGTTAAGAATTTCATGATTTTCAAGTAGAAACCTACTTTTAATTATCTTGTAAGAAAATATGTATAAAAAGCTTTACTTCCTGGAAATGCACCGGCAAACTTTCTCTAAAATATTTACCTGTGAACCTATTCAATTTAGAAACAATAATTTTCTTCTTGTGTGTCAAACAGTCGAGTTTTTTTTTATTTTCCCATCTTTTTCTTTGTTGTCTGCTGTATAATTTCTCAACAAAACAGTTTCTTTCAAGATTATACATTTTATTTCGTTTCGTAAGGCATGTTTTAAAATAGCAATAAATTTTGACAAAACTCTAGAAATTGAAATATTCTTACAGCACTTACTTATTACAAAAATGTGGAGACCGTGAAATGGGGTAGATGTTTCCTGTCCACAAGAAGGTGAAATCAACGTAGAGGTTGTTGAAGAAGTCGAAATGGTGGAATATGTTTTTGACAATAATGTTGAAAATGATGTACCCGAAGAGTCAAATCTCATTAAACGTAATAATAATCATTTACCACCTTAAGCTAAAATAGTTTTGAATGTTTTTATGAATATATCAAAACGCAAAAACCAGTAGAACGACCTAAATTTCACAAACAGTTGTGAGAAATATAGCTGTAAATGGAAATCAGGACAGAAAAGCGCGAAAAGACGTTGGTTCATCGAGGGTTTTCAAAGATGATCACGCAAATTTAATACGACGTACGATTTATGAGGAATAGTACAATAGCAATACTTAATTTGTAACTACTTTAGCACTTTCTTTAAGGTGCTGTATTGTATATTCATAGGGATGTTCAATTTTTTTATATGAAAGACCCATCCCTTTTTTCTATAAAAAATCACCCCCTGCTTTTTTTGCATTTATTTACTTGCAGCCTGTATATAAATTCGAAAAGTGCAGTTCAACCAGGAACTGGTTTTCACATTTTATTCAGTATCATTTTTGTAAAGGCCAGTTTTGTGTATTATCTAAATGCTGCTAATGTGTAAAGCTCCTCAAGAATCAATCCTTGATTGCCTTTTTATAATCTAAGACCATCAGGCACTTACATATACTTTGTTATATAAAGAATCTACAGCCCTTCTATCCAAGAACAAGACTACCAAAACCTCGATCTCAAGTCATAATTAGGGATACTCTAAGCCAGTTTTGAGCGTATGCTACAAAATTTTTGGTATGAACTTGTCTTGATTTTTTTACAGTTTTTATGTCACCGCATTTTGTCATAGTCCAGTATCCTTTATATATTTCGGAGGCAAATGCTCACGGTTTTAGAGACGTTCTTACTGTTAAAATGATACGTAATTAGAATACAGTTCTTTCTATGTCAAAATTATGTATGGAGATTGATGCACCTATGCCACCAGATGTGATCGGCAATTAAGAATCAAACAAAGAATAATTTATTAGTTAAAAACAGCAGCAGAAGTTACTATTTCTTTTATAAGCTTGTTGTTATTCTGGTCCTTGGGCTTTGTAAGGTGTTGACCTTTCGCCAAAAGATTAAGCTATCTAACCAAGTGGAAACTCATCTTATAATGACAGGTCATACTAATTTTGTTGATAGAGATACAATAATTTATCTCGACCGAAACGTAATACTGCTTATACGCTTTTCACCTCTTACTGTTTTTACAAGCGTAAGTTGTTGTGCAAATTTAATGCTTAATTGAAGTGATAAATGACCAGAGGCGATTAGTACATACTATCCGAACAAGATAAAATAGTATAACACACCAAAAAAATAGACTCATTAATATACCTTCACTTAACTTGTCAAATGTCTTTCCATTGTTAAAAATGACCGTTCACTGTTTTATATAATAATTACTACAATTTAAAGTAGGGCTTTGTTATTTTCGTAATTGATGGATACAATTTATCTCAGATCCTTTGTTCCGAAAAATAAAAGATAAACGATAAAATGCGCTAGCATGAAATTGATTAATAATTGCACATACTGAATGTAGCACATCCATGTTTCTATTCTCAATATTCTACAAATTGCACCACACGTGTTTATCTGTGTTTGCCGAGCCACAAACGCA
This sequence comes from Rhyzopertha dominica, assembly GCA_025024175.1. Classification (NCBI taxonomy): domain Eukaryota; kingdom Metazoa; phylum Arthropoda; class Insecta; order Coleoptera; family Bostrichidae; genus Rhyzopertha; species Rhyzopertha dominica. The sequence continues at coordinate 7,287,832 of QCXZ01000137.1, read as the reverse complement.
GCTGTTCGTTAAAATCATGTGCAGAAAGGCGAATCTTCAGTTCTTATTAGCGATCTGCAGTTCAGCAGTATGTGCTGCTAAATTTGTAGATGAAAATTTAAATAAAGATACACTATTGTGAAAGATACATCTTGTTTCGCAGGATATAAAACAATATGAAACTGTCTTCAAACATGCGGTCGTCTTGGAGTCAAAAACCCATGGTCTTCTGTTCCCAAATTAAACCAACCATTTTAACTTTGTTGCCAACATTTCTAGCTAAATTAGAGTACCGGAGTTGACCTTGACCATTCCACGGTGTTAAGAACACAATTCTGCGTTTCATTAATTTTAGGAAAATAAGTTTGAAAAATATATTTCCAAAAGAATTGTTTATTTTGTTAGGTAAAATTCCATCGATTCTAAACCAAAAATTTATTTAAAACTAAAAACGGACGATTATTAAGAGATCTTATTGTTGCCCGAAAATTTAGGTATCACATAAGAGCCAAAAACTGCCATTGGCGGTAGTAGATAGCGCAAAATTACTTTCTGTTTCTTTTGTTTAGCGTATTTTATAATTCAGTGGGTTTGACTGTACTCTTGTAACTTTGAAATTGGTAATGTACTGCCGATTTCTAGTAACAATCGCCATTCATCATTTTTTATAAAAATTGTATTTTAAATTACGGAATTCTATTTTCGCTTTTTAAATTGGTGGATACAATCACCGTTCGTTGACATATTTTGTTTGTTAATTGCGCTTATTCTAAACTGAAATATAAGCAGTACAAAAACTTGTTTGGCAAAACTTCACAAGCTTCGTAACTCCAATCTATTGAATGGGTTTTTTGCAGCCTTAATAGTACTCCGACTCTTGTGTTATACTTTTTATTTACCTGTTTATTCTTTACTTGAGTAAACGGGCGAAAATTACACTTTGTAACTGGAATTGTGCAGAAACAATCACTTTATAGTAGTGTGGAGTACTATTACTTTTGGTATGTATCATAGGTTCTAACCAAGATAAGTAGTGGAACCATGCGTTTTACTCTACCTTAGTAACCCTCTCCTATCCACTTTTTAATAAAACAATGCACCACTACACGTAGTTAAAGTTACTTTCGCCTATTTTAAATAATCTTTCCATTTTTACCCATAGAACACGTTTGGGGCATTATCGCAAGAAGACTGCGTCTCTCTTTTTGATTTGTTCTTTTCCACTTTAACTACTGAAATAGCACACGAATTTAGCAGGACTGTTGTGCCTGAATTTTGTCAGTTTGAGAGAATGTATTGTTTTTGGACTGTGTCACTTCGTGAACTGTGATAGTTTGTGATACTGAAATGGAATTTTCTCCTAAAATTCTGCGTAAGAAGCTAGGTGGACAAGAGTGAGATGTGATCGCAATGTCATCTATTTTATGCGTAAAGAGGTTTAAACAAATCAGTTTATTGGGGAACTTAAAAAAGTCGAAAAGTGTGCGACACTTGCAACAGAGATTACCATACAACAAATTGCAAACGAAATGAATTCAAGTGCAGATCAACAGCAAGAAAGCTCTACAACTTCAGATAAGAAAGCTGATTTGCATGGTTTTAACATGAAACACTACGCCGTTTTATAATAAATTTTTACTGAAAGGAGAAAAACGTACCAAACTTGAAGCAAATTAAAGCAGAGTTTGTGGACGATAATAATTACAAAATCTGTTATGAAAGCCTTCGAAAAATTATAAGAAAATTGGGTTATCCATGAATGAGGATCCTGGAGTGTTAATACAAATAAGGGATTATGCCAATCTGTTTCGAAAGATTAACAAGTGAGAATTATTGTAAATGTAGGCAACAATAACGTATTTATACCATACGCACAATCGATGTTTAAATCGCAAAGTGGAAAATATGTATTTTATCAACTCACCTGACTTTTTAAAATCGATTGCTATCCTATCAGCTATTTTCAGGAGTCGGGAGTACAACACAAAATGTTATGAGAATTCCTTTTCTTGCAATTCCGAAATTTTTTATAATATCTAACATGTAAGTAAATATTCTTAATAAATATATTCAAAAACAGTAGTTACTGTAAACTTTATTTTAGTATAATGTGTCCTAGGAAATACATGGTGTTAATGTCCAATAGAGAATGCACCTTACGTTAACAGTAACTTTCGCGTGTCAAAATGATCCAAAACAAACCAACTTACTTAGAGCAATTTTTTCTCCTTACCAAGTTACAGCGCTTCAAATTCATTTTCCTTTACTWAGTTTCTTTCAACTGCCCTTTTGTTTTTCAAGATATTTTATTCAAATTTGGKACATAAGTATATCTTTGGTACATATGTATATCTGATCATTCCAGATAAGGCAAGGTATTTACAATTGGAATAGTGGGTGCAATATTTTTTGTGGAATAATTAATTATATAACGTTTTCACATTTTCTTAAAAATTAGTAGATTTACTTTAAAAAAGTTGTATCAAAATGAACCGTTTCAGAGAAAACCTATTTAACTTTACCCCAGCGCGCTAAATCAATCTGAAGGTTATAAATACGTCTAATCTATTAAGTGTATGATGTCATCAATTTGACAGTCTAATTCATGTTAATTAAATAAAACCCAATATAAAAGAGTAAATCCTATAAAATAATAGCACAAAATACAATATGAAGTGCAACAATAATAATAACTAACAATAGCCATATTAATGCATAAATGAATATCTAACTATTTATTAAAAAGGTTTTATGCCATCCTATTAATATAGCCCTTCATGTTATATTTTGTGTTGTTACTTTTATTTTACGGCTTTATGTTGGGTTTTGTTTCAATAACATGAACTATATTGTCCAATTAATGACATACGTTTACTAGATTGGAAATAATTTATGATCAGGGTAAATTTAAATCGATTTTTCTCTGAAACGGCTCATTTTGAAGGCACATGATACATTTTGCAAAGTAAATCCACTAATTTTGAACAAAATATTAGTATGTTACATAAATATTTATTATACAAAAAGATATTGCAAAAACAAAGTAATAAAGGAATTATTAATTTATTAAAATTGTACATACATACTGATTAGATATAAGTACCTGGATCCAAATTTGAATAAAATATTTTGAAAAACGAAAGAACTGTCAAAAATAGAATAAAGAAACTTTGAAAGGCTATAACCTGTTAAGGAGAGAAAATTGCTCTAAGATGAGTTGGTTCATTTTGGCTTTTGACTTTGACCCAAGAAAGCCACTGTTAACGTATGGTCCGTTATGATCCGTTTTTTTTCTTCGCAATCAAATAATCAAAATTTTAGGTGCGAATAAAATCCAAAAACGAATAATAATTTTTCGTTTCCGAATAAACAAATATTCATATACCCCTTTTTGGAATGTTATTCAGGTAAATTTTTAACGAATATTCGCTCTACTATATTCGAGAAACAAATATTGTTGATACGAATAGTCCGTTCTACTTTGTACGATGTGGTCACACTATAATTGGGCAATAATCGGCTGCTTTAATTTAAAAACTGTACGACTCCATTAAAGAAAATGCAGGGAAATGAGACGATAACGATAGAGGTGGGCGGAGGTTTACAACTCAAGACAATGAGACAATGCATTTTTTTCTGCGGGTATGAAAACTCTTCACGGGAACAATGATATCTAAATTATCCTCATGTTGACATTAAAATGAGCAAAGGCGATTTTTTTGTTAGATTTTCTGAAAGTTTTGCAAAAGCCAAACATGCTGGTTGGTTGACTGATATATCATTTAGCTACTAGGTTATAGAATATACATAGATACCGCCTACTCGTTGTTTCGTTACATACTGTTGCTAATTTGTGTTTTGCAAAAACAGTGTTCCTTAAATGCTAACCGGAGAAAAAAAACACATTTATTGTACAAATCAAAATATATACGTCCTAATAACACGAACGTGATGCGATTATGGGATTCAGTTAATGTAGCTGCATCAAATCTTTTCGTAGCTTTCATATTTTAGACGCAAAATAGATGCTTAATTGGTTATTTGCAATTTGTTATAAAAAAGCTGGTTATGGCCACATCCAACGTACCAGTATCCAAAGAAGTTGGATATAGCGGAACAATCAGCATCGAGGGCATGCCCTGAGCTCTCCAGGTCGCTGACGGCGGTGAAGATCCCGGTATCCGAGGACTCCGTCGAGGTCTCTTCGCTGGCATCGTCGTCCGACTCCTTATCGCTGGTCGCACTCATTTTATTGAAGATATTCCGCACGAAACTCATAATTACTCGGAGCGAGCATCGGGTTAGCGCGCTGGCACTTGGATCAAAACGTCTATTTCGAAGCCCGGAGAGACGGACCTTGAGGGCGGGCACGCTTCAGGCTAACAATATATAAATACTGACACCGTCTGACATATCAAATCGACAAAAAAATATTAAAGCGCGATATCTTTTGCGTGCGGTCGTGCACCGAGCTGCAGACATCAAAATGCGTTTGCTTGAGCCGCTGCCAGAAATACTACGTTGGTCTTAATGCTATTTTAAACCATTATGCTGTGTTTCTACGGATCCTCTGGCGGACACGCGCCGCTTCTGTTGATGTTTGCGGGATTATACGGGATTAAGCGTACGAGGAAACGTGGAAAATAGAACTGTTCTGGAGATACGGGAAGGCAAAGGCTTCCGGGTGCTGGACGTGTGCAGAAACTTCAGACCAGAGCTCGGGCTATAAAGGATAATAGTGTCTGAAAAGGAACCAATTCTTTACAATCATGCACAAATACTGTATCTAGGGTGACCACCTTTCAGAGTTGCGTCTCCTAGAAATCGAGATCTCTTCAATACAATGTACCAACTAATGAAACAGGTCAATTTTAACTTATTCCGTTACTTCTGCAATCACCTCTAGCGCCCAGAAGCCATCTCCTCAAAAAATAAGTACTGGTACCGTCAGATATATATGGGGGTGAAATCCACAGACCAATAGATATATGCAGCAGCCTAGGGGTCCTATTCTCGAGTGCGTAGGAAATGAATTCCTATGCGAAAGTAGTCCCAGCGTGAGAATTTGACCATTTTCGCACCTTAATTTTCTCATCTAAAATTTGGTATTCTTGTAAACGGGAGAAATGGAACAGACTGTAGCTTCCGACATAGACTGATACTTACCAGTTTATGGGGTACAGGAAAATAACAGCTTTTGTAAGACAGAGTATTACTAATAGTTATGCAAATGTAATACAAATATTAGTGATCAGGTGCAGAGTTCTAATAGGAAATCGGATTAAGATAAGTTTAGGGCTCCTTGAAATCGTMAGTAGTACAAGTATGTTTTGTTCAATGTTCAGTTCTAAGTGTAATATCAGTTATATATACCGGTGTGAGCTGGTTATGAGTGCAACTGATACATTTTCTAATAATTGTGATCACAAGCGATTGAGTTTTTAAGATATTATAGGTAAGTACTAAAGGACGGGCCGATGTTGAAATAGAATAAAACAAGCTGTGTGTGAGGTATTAACGAAATTCTTTTTTTATTTGAAAGGCCCATGTATGCCATTATGTATGAAATATTACATCATTCATATGTCCGCCGCGGCTTCCCACGGTGGCATGAACCCTAGAGGTCCAATTTTTAATTACTCTGCCGCATAGATCCGGCTGAATTTAAGCAATGGCATGGGTTATGTTGATCTTGAGGGCATCAGTCGATTGCGGCTTATTGGTATAGACATGAGACTTAAGAAAACTCCGCAAGCAAAAGTCTAGCGGGGTCAAATCACACGAACTTGGTGGGCTATTCACGTCACCTCTACGAGAGATAACCATACCCTCAAATCGATCATGCAGCATGTCTATCGTAGCGTTTGCAGTGTGGCAAGTAGCGCCGTCCTGCTGAAATCACATGTCATCCACGTCCATATTGTTTAATTCAGGCCAAAATAAATTTGTTAGCATTGACCTGTAGAGCTCGGCGGTGACTGTGATTGCCTCACCAACGTTGTTTTCAAAAAAGTACGGACCAATGACGCCGCCAGCCTAAAATCCGCACCAAACAGTCACTTTTTGTGGATGCATTGCCATCTGTAAAACTTCGTGTGGGTTAGCGTCGCCCCATATACGACAATTTTGCTTGTTAACATAGCCGTTCAGCCAAAAATGCGCCTCGTCGCTAAAAATGATTCTTCGCCAAAAGTTAGGATCCTCTTCCAAATGGTCCAAAACCCAATTAGCAAACAAACGGCGTTGTCTGTGATCGTTAACTTTGAGCTCTTGGGTCAGTTGGATCTTGTACGGGTATAGGCCCAAATCCCGACACAAAATTCGCCAAGTTGAAGTCTGCGAAAGGTCGAGTTCTTGTGCACGACGAGGAATTGACTGCCTCGGGTTCTCCTGCACCCTTTCACTGACAGCGGCAATGTTTTCGACCGATCTGGCGTTCCTTGTACGTAAGGGTGCTGGTTGATCGTTTATGGAACCGGTCATCTCAAATTTGGCCATCAAACGTTGAAGAGTCGACTTTGAAGGGCCACCGTGTCTGCCATAAAATGGACGCAACGCTCGCAAAGTTTTCACTAATGAACACTCATTTTGATAATAGAGTTTTATTATTTGGACATGTTGCTCAATCGTGTAACTTGACACGATGATTTGGCGTCTGTGACTGAATAACAAACAACATATTTGACAGCGGTCGCTATAACAACATAAACGTAACAGCCTGTCAACATCGACCCGTCCCTATTGGAAAACCCTATATATACGATTTTACTTTTGCACTGCATGATTTAATTGTAATAAAAGTATTTATAAATGCAATATTTAAAGGTTAATTTTTGTACTGCGTATGTCCTAAGTAAGACGGTTTTGGTCTTTTGTTTATAAATATTTCTTTTTGGTTATGAGTTGCAATAACTTAGTAATATTAAATAATAAGGGCTCGAATGACAAAAAAAACATATTATTCTATTTGGAAAATCGTCATAGCTTGATCATAGTTACAGACTGCACCACTTTAATGGTTTCAAAATAAAGCTCTTTTTAAATCTTATATCACCTGGTACAGAGCTCTTTCTGGATTTTTTGAAAATAACTATCATTTTGAATTTTATTTTTTACTTTATCAATACGCTGCAGTTGAGTGGCGTAAATAGAACGTGCCTATTTACTGTTTTAGACGGAAGGCATGAAAGACTATATACAAGCTCTCTCATTTAACCATAACATGTAATTTGGATGCCCTGTACATAATAACTTGTTTAGTAGGCAACGTAAAATACCAAGTAAATAGTTCTATTTTTACATATGGAGAAACAAAGATCTGTACCTTTCGTTTAACACTTATAGCCGACGTTATAGTTGCTTCTGTCATAAACGGTGTGACTTGTCCTATAATATATTGAGCCATTTCATGAGTGACACGAAAATGCCGTTTAAACATTGTTGGAGTCTTGAACCTTATTGAGATGTTTTGGGCTGCAATGAAGCATTTTGTTGCAGGCAGAAAAGTAGACTTCAATTTGGGCCAGGTCGAATCGCTATGTGACGAATTTTTCAATGCATTTTCTGCACAAGATGTGGCATTATACTGCCAACATGCCAAAACAGTTAAAGATTTTTTTGTTGCTACGGAACCTTTACTAGGCTCTATAAGTGCGTATCTGCTATCCTATGCGTTCTCACTCCCTCGTCTAGGCAGGTATCCGCACAGATATCTGACGGTACCAGTACCAACTACCAAGATGGGTCGAAGTAAACATCGTTTTTCAGCTGCTTTTATCGTTTATTCAATCCTTCTTTGAGGAGATTACTGTGAAAGGAAATAAAAATTTTTATCAAAACACAATTCAATTTAACGAATGTGCTGTTCAAATACTTCCGTACAAACGATTGTCCAAAGCTTGTCTAATGTTTTGCAACACTTCCAATGCTATCAAACGATACTCTCTGCTATGATTCTTTCTCGAAGCCCTTGAAGAGGTTTAGCTATGGTGTGACATAAACCTTGGATTCCAAGTATCCCCACAATAAGAAATCCAAATCTTCTAACGACTGTCAAATTTTCTTCAAAGAAAGTGATCCGATAATGGGTTACCCAAAATACCTGTCCACACGTTCCATTTTTGAGGCATTTTTTCCAAACTTCGGCCGAGATTCTCGGAGGTATAAATTTTCGTTTGGACAATGTGTATAATCATGGTACTGATTGACACAGAAAACCCACTACACAGTAAAAATCAAATAAAGGTATTAATGCTGACCTAGGCRGATATAAGTTTCTTGCCTTCAGTTCCATAGATAAAGTACTTAAGTCACAATAACCTTATCCAACTAAAGAGCTAAATGCCATAATCATTTCTGTTATTCTGTAATTCTGTCGGTACTATGCTATTTTTTTTAATATATAGCCTGAAATAAACAACAAAGTGGATTTGGAAAACAATAGTAGTACTAAAAAGAATATGGAACTGTAATTAGATCCAACCGTATTGTTCCAGAAACTATAAGTTTCTGACAATATAGTGTGACAATGGCACTTGTCTAAACAAGAGTCGAATGACGATATTTTTTATATTAATTTTACATCTAGATTCTGTTTTTTTTCACCCAAATAACTAAGAAGTTACTTGTTAAAGGTCAACCTACTACCTACCAAACATCGTCCTTTTGTAAAATTTAAGTAGGTTTACAAAGTGCTTCGTGTCTGAGAATATAGATAAACCCATAAAGAATACCAGATCGACKCAACTATATAAAGTTGTAAAAATGGCGACGAACAACTTCTTTAACTTACAGGAAGCCGTAGGATTTCTAATATTGACTACTGAACTTTCAGCTAGGATACGCTTTTGCCATTAAGAAAAAACGAGAAATGAGATACAACCTTGAGAAAGCTAAAACTTATGAAAAAATATATCTGCATAACAAATAAGATATGCCCAGATAGTTGCGGAAGAGTTCACCTCACAACTTGATGCAGCCAAAAATCAATGTTTTTGATATTTTACATTATTGAACATAAGAGCCAATTATAAAATTCACTAAAAGTTTTAGAGATAATCAGATCGAACAAATTTCCTGATAAAATAACACTAAACTCTCAAGTAAATTCTACATCACTGATTAACAGCCTTTTTTTTAAGTTTGACATTCATGTCGGGATGTTAATAATGTCAAATTGAAAACGTCAAAATGACAAGTTCAATTAATTGTAAATTCATCCATGTCTGTCTATTTGTACCCTGTAGTCCGACGATAAGGCAACATTTACCCTCGAAACTGGCAACCTTATAAAATATTAAACGAATTTAGAGATAAAATATATGTAAATACAATACTGTTACAGGCACTTTGCTGAACATTTTAGTTTTCGGTGCTTGGCTCCTTATTCAAGTCTACTCTTCAAATGAAAACTAATGGAAGTCATTGTAATATCTTATTAGGCAAAGCAATTTTGTACTTTTGCACAAAGGTCTCAAAATGCTGTTTCGTAAAAGTAGTAATTTTAAAATCTTTGTCTTCGTCCCAACCTCTTAGTTTAATAAAATCGATGTAATACCAGAAAAGTAAAGCTTTCATACACCACCATCATAATGAATTTTGTTCATAAAATTTTTTCTTACTTTCCTTATGATCTTATTCAATGTCGCACTACAAATACCCAAGAGTTTACCTGGAGTTTTACCTAGGTGACACTCATTGATGTATCTCTTTTACTTCAGCTGCTGTTAGGTCAAGTATGTTGATTTTTTTAGATGATAGATACTGTTTTCAGTTTTCGGTTAATATCTAACAAACCTACATTCACTTTCTGGCAAAAGCAAAACACATACATCAAGATAGCAATCTCGATAACAACTAATTGGGATTTAATAAATTAAAGTATTCTTGGTGTTTTATTTTCATCTATTTTGATAATTTAATCGTTATATTTTATGGACGTCAAGTATGTTCTTTGTGCTTGTAAATGAAGGATTGCAACTTTTACCTAAGTAAATTTTCAAAAATGTTTTTAGCTATACTAACTCTACTGCTTTCTTGCCATATATCCTAATTTTTATCAACTTTTCCATTGTTCTCACATTTGACACTTTTAGTTCCCTTTTTTATACGAGGTAAATAAAAGATTACTTTGCAGCATCGCATTTCTTGCGACTTGACGTAACTGGTAAGATAATACATAATAGGAAACGGCCAGAATGATAAATTGAATTGTGTTTTCTAGCTAATCACATTTTCTATTTCAAAAATGACCAATTTTCCAAGAAGAGTAATATTTTGCTAATTTACTTTCACTTGCTCACTAGAAAGCAATTTTTTCTTGATAAGAGATTTAGACAAATCAAGCAAAATTTTCAAAAAGGTATTTTTAATCGGCATAATTCTCATTACTGACTGATTTACTATTATTTGTACTTAGAGAGCATAATTTTCAAGAATCTGTGCAATTTATAGAGTTTACTGCAATAAGGAATGAACGCGTCGTGGCACACATTTTTATCACAAAAAATTAAGTGGTAAATTAATTTTTAATTGCAGGTTTACGCAATTTTTTTTGAATAATTATTACTTGTACAATTTACCATTAGCTAACCTAAGTTAATATCAACAAGGTGATGCACCTCTAAGCAATATCCGATAATAAAGGAAATATTTTTTATCCATAATCACTTTATATTTGAAGTTTTATACACACTTATGAACCGTGTAAAAGTACCACTTTATCCACTAGTGGAATAATGGAATTACTTTGTTCCACTAGTGAGATAAAGAAAAATACAACAACACTTTCTTCCATTTCTCACCAACTTCATAAATTTTTGCAAATGGATTCGATAAGCAATCGAAAATAAATAGCAACAATTCAAAACCTCCCGATATTTCTTTAGTTAATTTCTATGATTTTTGGGGTGGCAGCCGCTGTCACAGCTTCGCTCTAGCGTCTAAGCATTCTTGCTTTGAATAAAATACTATCTGAAACACATATAATAAATAACTATTAACCAGATCTGTTATCCCAGATTTTTTTTTGTTTGGCGTACAATTCATAATCAAGTTTAAAACGCCCCACTGACCACTGTGGGAGAGTATGCAGCGAGAAGAAATGAGTTTCAAAATTTAAACCTGAACATTTATTGAATATGCGAGGGCTTTCAGCGTCCATAATATAAGATAATATTTTTTCGGAAAGATCGCTGTCGTTGAAAACACTGATAAAAAGTTATTGGTCTGACGTTTTGATTACACCTGTAATCTTTGTCAAAGACGAAGAACCTCAAAATTCGTCTGACACACGATCAAACAAAATTTTGTCTTATAAATAAAATATTCTCTTATTTATTGAATATATTTTTTAACTCCTTAGTACTTATTATCTAATGGTTATTGCCTTTTTTATCCTTAGTTAACAAGTCAGTGTGTCAAAAGCCGATTTTTTATCATTGGAAAATGCACCACACCCAACAGACAACAATAGCTAACGAATCGCAACAATGACATTTTTAAAACAAAAGCTAATACTTTTGATAGGTTGTGAAGGAAGTTTGAATTTTAATACAATATTCGCTAGAATACTACCTATTGCAGTCAAAAAGTTATAGTACTCGACAACATTTTATGGATAACAGCAACAAGCAGCAAGTGCCAAGAACACATCATGAAAACACGTGTCCTTTGTCGAGCTCAACCTCAGGAAGTCCTTCCACAACATCCAGCACTATGAAACAAGCAGAAGCGTGCCCCAATCACAAGGTTTATGAACACAAAGCATACTGTCATTAATTTTCCCAATAACCTACATTTCAGGCGGCAGAAAGCAATAATACCTCCCTGGTCCAACAGACGTCCTCACAGTTCTTTAATTTTGTCCGCCTAATGCAATTATTTCCAGACGTCCATCCAGCCACGTTGCATACAGTCCTCAATTTATCCAACCACGACTTCTTTGCGGCAGTGGACAAGCTGTTGTTCGCGAAGAGATGCAAGGAATTACACGACAGTCGCAGGATCCACAGGCGTTGTTACCATCCTTATTGTTTAGACTGCCCGAACGCGCACAACAAGGGCTGCTCTCGAAATGTCAACGTTTGCTGTCAAGAATCTCCTAAAGCAGCTGAGATCCGAAAAACAGACAAGAAAAAGGAAAAAGGAGATGCAGTCTCGGATCTAAAGCAGAACAAATCACTGGGTAATTTAACATGTTGTTTGCTCTATTAACCTGCATCAGACGTAAGCGATAGTTTATTTGTGTAGAAGATCCGCGTATGGGTTGGAGCATAATTTGTTGCATCTGGCAATAGCTGTAGTAAATTCCGGGTGCTAAAGTGAGCGCTGTAAAACTGGTTTATTTGGGCATCTGTTTGGGTTCGTTAAAGATTTGTTTGCGAAAACATCTTTCATTTGCCGTGGTGCAATAAATTATGCAAATGTTCGCACGACCCTTGAAGGAGAACTAAGCAGGCATTATGAAGCTCCAAGTGGATAGTGGTATCGTAAATATTAATAACCCTTATTACTGGTGTTCAATACTTCCAATGGAATTAGAAATACGACAAGGGATTATTTCTTACTAAGTATAAGAGTAAACAATCCAGAAAAGATGTGTGGTGTGGTCGAAAACTGTACATTAGTCTGTATTTTTTCCTATTATATCAAAAGTGCTAATAACCGGTCTAGTGAGGAATTAGACACCCGAAATTCGAACATAGAGTATCTATTACAAAAAATATGTAATTTCTACATAATGACATGGCGAATCAGAATTTAGAGCGCGCCCAAAGACCCGCGATTGCAAATAAAGCGCAGGAAAATAACTTCCGAAAAAACTGTGTTCTTGAAAATCGCGAAATGTGATCTTGGCATTGCATTTTGCGGCTTATTTCTCAACGTATTGTAATGTTTTTCTATACCAATAGAAAGCTTATTCCTTCCTCTTTCCACTGATATTATTTTGGTATTGGCATTAACAGAAACATTGATTTAAGAGGAACGTGTGTGAAAAGTGGAGACCTAAAGTTATGAAGGGACTAACTTTTTTATTTTTAGAGATAGATGGCATATTAATAGAGACAAAATGTAAGAAATAAACCAGCGATATTTGTTTATTTGGAATATTTTTCTATAAAACGTATACTTTCTGTAAAAATATTGTTACATACAAGCTAAGAGAGACTTGTATCAGAGAGTTGTCAGATATAAATAGCGATGATGTAATTAAAAACATAACAATAGCATAATAATTTTAATCATGGTCTGACTTTTTAAATTTTTGATTACATTATGCAAATCGAAGAAAATCTTAAACTACTTTAATGATAATACGTTTTGTGAAGCAACGTTTGGTCGGACATATTTTATAATTAATTTTTAAAAAGCATGTTGCCATTTCAGTCCCAACCAAAAATTTTGGATTAGGTATTGCAGGTTTTACTTCAGTGGCATTTTTCCATTTTCCGCAAATTTTGTGACTTTGGAATGTGTTTTTAGTAGGTGGTAAATTTGTTATGTCCTATGTGCTCCTAATTTGTTTAGATCTCCTACAAATGATGAGCGACCATACAATAATTTGACAAAGTATTAAGCGGATTCTTTAAAAAACATGATATTTCAGCAACCTTTGAAATTCCCTTGCAGTACCACATTTCAGGAGGGTTTTTAAAACCCTAAATTTCCATTCTATGAACAGAAAAGTAACTGTGTGACATCCTGTTAGAGCATAAACACACAAGAATAAATAGCCTACATCATTAAACCCGGTAATTCTGTTTTTTTTTTCAAAACACCATGAATGGGAATATAAACGTCATATCTATAGATACACAGTTTATTAACAGATAAACGGAATATGTAATAAAGTGACAAAACAAAAATGTCAGAATCTGTAGCTTCAATTATGATGTGATTGTAACCTAAATTTGAGAAAGTATTGCGAAAATTCTTGTATCAGCTTCACAATAAAACAAAATTTGTATTTCTGGTATCAATTTCGTGGCTTCGAATGATGAAAATATAGTTAAACTGTTATCTTGTGACACGCCAGCAGTGATTATAAACACGCTTTTTGGACGACTGCGTTCTGATTATAACATTCTTGTAATGTACATTAAAAATTTTTTTAGAACATTAGCAACATCATCTGCAGATTTACAATATTCCCTTGTCTAATCTCGCCTGCATTTAGCGTGATAAACTGTATTAAGTTCCACAAAAGCGTCTTAATTTACCATATATAGTTTCAAAATATTGCAAAGGTTGTCATATTTACTTTTGACTGGTTTACGTTTCGTTGGAATTCATAAATTATAATTTATATGATCTACAACTACCATACACCGAATTTAGTAATACAAAATTCGAATAGTAATACGAAAGAATCAAATTTTACTTTCTGTCTATAACTTTGATCGTTTCATTTTCACAGCTACGGCAAATGTTAAACTTCTTTGAAATAACTTTAGTTAGTTTAACAAAACCAAACCAACTCATGTAGCACCTAATTTCATCCATAAGCCACCACTTTTTGTGCCTCTCTCGCAATAATTCTTGCACCGAAATTTTCTGCATTCTTTTTGGAACACTTCCTTACGTTGGGACCTAACTATAATAATTATGAAGTTTTCTCGATACTGATATTTGCAACACACATTGCACGCACTCTTCAACTAAACAATTACTGTTGCTTTTGTTTATACCAATATTATAACAGGTTTAACACTAACACGAAGAGGAAGGAATAGGCTCCCTATTGGAGCAAAAATCATTAGAATACGTAGAGAAATAAGCCGGAATATGCAATGCAAATATTAATGTCCGCGATTTCCAAGAACGCAACTTTGTTCAGGGATTATTTTGTGTGTCTTCTTGCAATGGTAGATCTTTGGGCACCCGCCATAATCTGATTCACCATGTCATTATGCACAAGTTACATATTTTTTTAACTATATCTTTCAGTTTAGGGTTCTACATTTTCTAGGCATTTTTTAGCGCGCTTGATTCCTGACTAGTCTACATTTTGCGTCTAAAATCTTTATCGGGAACATTTCCAAAACAGGGCGGAAAAGTACTTTTTACGCTATATTTCAAATATTAGGGCTTTTCTACCAAAATTGTTTAAATTTTTTTATCTAAATAACTACAATCTGGTATATTTAATTTTTTTTCAAAGAAAAATCAACCATAAGGAATTATGACTTCTTCAAAGTGAAGGGTACCTGGCAAAAAGGATGTACGAATAGACAACGCGTAGGTGCGGGTTGCGGCATTAAATAATTTTTCTCCTGTTTAAAATATAAGGGTGGTTTACCACAAAAATCTGTAAAATCCAGCACAATTGTTTCACACAAAAAAAGAAAAATTCGCATGGTTAGGCTAGGTAATCCGAAATAAAGAAAAGCTTTATTACTTTAGTTCAACTTTCTCTTCTGGAAAAAAGTAAAGCAGTTTTGAAAAGAACTTTTTTGGATTTTTTTGTTATATTGTTTACATCGAAAACGAATTAAGTATCATTTACTAGACCATGGGTCTGCCCTTCTATAGACAAATAGGTAATTTTAAAAAGCCACCTCCACAACCCGCATATAGTTTTTTGGGCACAGCTTTCAAGCATATTAAAGAAAAAATATTTTTATGCTCTGCCTTAAATGTACAGACTTGATGGAAGGATATTTTCATAACTGGATCGTTGTATACGGCTCCATCAGAACAATTGTATAATTACAGGTATTTAAGCTTCGCTAATTAACAAAGCTTAACAATTCTGTCAAATCATTGCAGCAGCAACTTAACAGCATGATTACCGAATGTATTATCAAATAAAAAAATGAACACAATATATTTGGGTAGAAAATTTGATAACTTTCATTAACCTACGAGTCGTAGCAAACGAGATATTTGCGAAAAACTGTTTTGGTGTACTTTGTCCTTGATTTGAATATCATAACACACAAAACGAAAGTAGACAACTGTGAACTTTCTTAATTGAAATCTAACATAACTGGCCTCAGGGCCGTAGTTAGGGGGTGTAAGGACCCTTGTATATTCGGTAAAATTTGAAAAAAATCACTTTTGATTAGTCATTCAATTTCAATTTGATTGCCTGAATTTTCAAATTAAAAAGTCCATGTCCTTGTACCCGGAACCTCCAGAAATTCACGGGTAATACCCTATCCACAAGTAATAAGCATCTTGTTGGGTGTATTGATTTTTTAAATCTGCAAGATTTTTGTTTTTCAATAAATAAGTTAGAGTTATCTTAAATTGATAGAATGACTAATTTATAGCATTCTTACACTATTTTAATAAATAACAAGTTACACCAATCCAAAACTGCATAAAAATAAGCTGTACCTTCTTGAAAAGAGCCTTAAAAAAGTAGCTGCATAAAATTCATTTACGTTATTAACACCATTTTTGCAATCTTTATTTATTCATAATAAATATGAACGTTAATTTCTTGTTTCTTGTTTTTGAACAGAATTTAAATTAACGTTAGATTTTGTATGTGTCTGGCTTTTTTGCTAATATAATGTGACTGATTAAGTAGATTACATACATGAATAAAAAAAGAGGTATACTATTGTTATTCCATTTTAAACAATAATCTTTCTTAGAGATGTTTCCTGTAGAGAATGGAAGTTGAACATTTTGTGTGATCTGAAAGAATTCAAAACGCAACTATGCTGATTTAGAATCGACTTAAATTGATATAAATTATTGAAAAACCAAATATGTATTGCTTGAATTGCGTCTGGTAGAGTTAATGCAAATATTAATTTTGGAGCCTTGCCAGAAGAAAAAACTACAGTGTCTATTGTAAATTAATAAATTGTAGAGTTCTGAATACATTATTGTTATTCAAATGTCCTTTTTTATGAAATTGTAGAATGTTATGTATAACTTTTACGTTCTACTATGTATGCCTTTCGTAAAAATGCGCAAGAACCTACAGGTATATATAAGTATCTATTGGTAATAACCTATTTAAATTCTCGAATTGAGAGCGATTACCAAGAGAGTTAGAAATAAATATCATGATACAAACTTAATTGTCCAAATTTGTTAAAAAAAAGCGGCTTATAGAAAATGAATATGTATTTTCAAAGGTTTATTGCCTATTAAATTATATACAGAAGTATTAAAAATGCGTCAGTTTTATTTCACAATTCTAGCTCACAGTATATAAGTAGTCCATCATATCGACAACAAAGTAAAATAACTTTTCTACTGAATAAATGAAAGAATTTATTAGTTTTAGCAAAGACGATAAAATCGTCTTTGGTTTTAGGTACTTACGCACAATTTTGAAACAGAATGCCAAAATTTGTGTAAATATTCTATAGAGAACTGCCTTAAATAAGTGGATCTTCAGAAAAACACTAGTTAGATTTGGTAAAAGTATAATTTTTTTGATTAATATTCTAAAGTTGTTTGTCACAAAAATAAATGCTTGACTTTCATCTGTTAGCTAAAGTAAAAATGTACATTAACTTATTTTATATTTTATTGATGTGTTAATTATTTAATTATTAGCCCTTCTCTTGTCTCCAAACATCTTTGCATATGGAAGGAATCCAAGAAAGTACAACGAATTTGAATTGAAGACGGTGCAAAACCCGGCCATGTCCACTTATGGACGAAATTGACTCGACTGTTTTATGAAAAAAAAATAGACAAATCCCAAATATACCAATATTTAAAAACAAAAATTTCGAATGTGTTAAACTGATTGGAAAATCGATATCGTTCTTAATTGTTTTCTCATAAATGTTGATTTGGGACTACTTATTGGCAAGTTTTTGCACCAAGGTCTACAATTCAAACTAAATTTTATCGTTTATATATTATAAATAAAATCATTTGCCATGGTTTGATTAGTGATTTTAAGACCCAAAAACTTTTAACAGTTTTCCAGTTTACTTAAATTTAAATATGAATCAGCTTTGTACATTTGAACTACGGTTATTCACGCCGAATGAGCTACCAAAAACACAAATCCCGCGTTACACCCACGCGAAAAGCACGGGAGCCTTTTGCTTTCGCTTATCAACGAATCGTATAATAACGTTTTTCTACAGCCGTCAAAAAATCGTGACATTTATGCATGGTTACCTATGCGCGAAGTTTGACGTTTTTTCACTGTGAAAAAATATTATTTTTTCACGGTCTCACAGTGAAAAAATAATATTTTTTAACTGTGCAGGCAACTCGCCGCGCAATTGCATCTATTTCGCAACTATCACTTTTATTTATCATCGTAACCATGCAAGCAACTCGATTTATCAGACCATTTTGTTCCAACTAATTTCTGTTACTTTTTTCTTCATCTGGAGGCTGTAGAAAAAACGATGTTTGTATTTCGTGGCGAAATTCATGTTTTAATGGCGCCTTCGAATGTCTTTTAGGTCTCGACCTGGCGGTCTCGACTAAAATAACATTCTCAGGCGCCATTAAAAAAACACTCATTTCGCGCACTTAATACAAAAATTACTATTTGTTTCAGGAACATCTGATCTAACACCTGTTGCGCCGCCAACTCTTCCAAACGGGCCCTTATCTCCTATTCCAATAAGCAATGTGAACGAACCACAAGACCTCCCTGCTCGTAACACTCAGTAAAATATGATAGACGGTGTTTATATACAACTTAATACTTAAAATAGTATTGTTATATTTTACAAGGTGAAGTGTATGTTGTTCCTATGTTGATTCGTTTTATATAAAACTTGAACAAAATCGCTGCAGTTTTATAAATCTGGCGACTGGACATGAAAAAACTTAAAACGCGAAAGACGCGTGGTTTGTTATTAATTCTAGTTCTGCAGCGGCCGTTTTTCGATACCGCAATAAAAACTTATTCGGCTTATAGTGTATGGCAAGCTACCGGTTACCAAAAATTTGCGCAGGGTTACGATCACCAAGCAGTAGAAGAGACGTCCTTGTCTAATAACCCTCCTGAAAGTGATAAGGCGGTGGTGCAAGATGCAAGATTCCGCGTATAACCTAAAAATAACGGATCGTAGACCTCAGACATGTGTTTTGTACAACTGGAAGAAGGATATCCTTCAAAATTACGGTGAATTAAAGAAAAAACAGATTTTGAATCCTATATTACGAAACCCGTGGCGGAGCAGTGCTCCAATACTGTGTACAATGTATACTAAGCTCGAACCACGCAACGATTTAAATCAGGCAGCGTCAGCGTCGTCAGCAACAAGTGTTCAAAAACCGGTAAGTATTTATCAACAAATTGTGAAGAACTGATGAAGTAGAAGTAGATATTTATTCAAATACAATAGCGGTCATTATTTTACATTTTTAACAAAAATGATGAAAGCTCAATACTTACTACAGCAAATATTATTATAATTAACGTTATAGATTTAGACATAAAAACAATATGAGTAGATTGGTATCATCAAAAAAGGAATAATACTGGCAGTTGCAGATTAAATATTTCGAGGCCCCAGGACAAAAAAAAATGTGACAAGAGGTGGAGATCTTTTTGGAAAATTTTAATTTTACTTGCATTTTTAATGAGTTACCTATACCAGCAATATGTACCTAACAGCTAAGAGTACCTACATCAAACATTTATTTATAAATTTCACATTAACCAAATTATGCCAAATAATGAAAATGGCAAACCAAATATTTTACTACTCCATATTTTGAACCAAGAAAATGATAATATACGAAATTAATTCCAAAAACAAGTAATACATATGATACAATGATTTGTATAATATAAAAAATAAAGCTTGAAAAATGAAGTAATCCACTGAAACGTTGCTAAAATAAAAATAACTATGTCAAATATTTGAAGAATACCAGCAAGAAAAGTCATCTGTATATAAACAAGAAACTCCAGCCAAATAAAAAGGATAATATTTATATTACCACCAATGATACAAACTGAAAAATAAAGGTTTTTCTTATAAATTTGCGCATTGATTTCTCTTTGGCAAAGGATAAAACTACTGCGGTGGCCCCTAAAGGCTACATTTTAATGAATATGTGCATTAAATAGTATTTGGTAGTAATAACTAATTGATTAATGCTGTTTTTTAGAGTTACAAGCCCCACTTTTAAAAATAACAAAATATAATTAGGTGGTTTTTATTTTTTTCGACAGACACAATTCATACAAATAACATTAATCTCTACAAGTCGCATTTTTTTCGTCTTATGGCGAAAGAAAAAATAACATTTTTTATGTATATAATAATAATTTCATAATAATTCCAAATAAGATATGGTGCGCCATAATAGAAAATGCCTCAGAAGCAATTATTGTTCTGTTGCATCCTACTTATCTGCCGCGTAAAACTGTATGCTATGGTAATTACTAAAGCTCGGATTATATACACATAAAAATCAATAAAATTTGCTCATATATATGCACACATTTCGACGACAATATGCACAAAATATTGACAATATGCTCTAATAGAGCAAAATAATCAAAAATGTATCCTAACATTAATTAAAAAAGCACATCTTTCTATTACGTTTTAGATAGATAATATTGGTATCAAAATTTTTATTTATTGACAATATGGCCACGAAAATATTAAAAATATACAATTTTAAGTATAATACACATCATCTATCTATTAAACATTAAATCAGCATTGTTTTTTAAAAACAAATTCACAATTAGATGCTTTTCCAAAATTTACATTTTAAATTAATTTTAATACGTGTTTAAACGTCGAAAACAAGCGTTCAACGTCGACAGGAATAATAAGAAATCAGTTCTCTTGATTACAATTTTAAAAAGTATTTCTGATACTACAGAAAAAATGTCGTAATAAATTCTAACCGATTTGGTATTGTTATTTTTAAAGGATTTTTTGCTGCTGTTATAGCATTTGAATCAGATAATTTCAAAAGAAAATTCTTAATATTTTGATAATTTTTGGAGTAAAAAATTGAAGCATTTAGGGCTGTTCTACACTACCAGGGTAAATCGGGAAATTATGCTTTATAGTGCTGAACTCGCAATGGAGTTTTAAAAAAATATGCAACTCTATTAATTCCGTGAGCCAAAGAAGTAGTATGAATTAAATTACGAAAAAATATTTTAAATTGATTTAAGCTTTACGCATGTGCAACATTAATTTTATTTTTTTCATTGCGCTGTTGAATTGCACAGGAAAATTTTTGTTAATCCATCGTGAATAAAACGAGTTATTGTACAATGGTTGATTTTATTTAATTGCTTACAACTTACTAGCGTTTTCAGCATTCATATACCTAATTAAAAAATTACCAATACATTGATATAGTCAGAGCCGCCAAACAAGAATTCTTCAAGGATTTGTGTGCGAAATTACAAAAGCCGAAGTTAAAAAGTTTTCTTAAAAAATATTCTCAGCGCTGTTGAAAGTATTTTGAGAGAGCATTATAAACAATACCTCAATAACCAGTAATTACTAGGTGCGCAACATGGCTAAATACTTCTTAAAATTATCAAATATAAAAAATGTTTTGGAATTTCCTGGCTATTCAAATGCTACAAAGAAGCAAAAAACAAAAAAGCTAGACACATTCTTAAGGCAACTTTGTACGGTGCATCTAACGGTAATAGCCTTTTGTTTCTAAAATGTATGGTTTCTGTTATTTCCTGGCCAACTTTATTTTTTCTTATGGACGCCATATTAGATTTTTACACATATCTATAGTTTTTTAAGACGATTTCAATGATGTATCACTTGCTATAATAAATTTAAAAATTGAAATAAAACTAAAAAATATACAATATGTTTTGAAGTTTAGGTATTAAAATGATTGTGAAAAAACATTTAATGACATGTTGGGTTGTTTATGACGACTGAATATAATGTTGTCTTTAGAGCTGCGTTATTATAAATAAATTAAACAAAAACGAATTACAAAACATAAATTCCGACGCAGCCAGCGAAATGTATCTTCAACACATAAATAACATATTAATTATTAATTAAACTAAAGGGCTTTGAGTTCTAAATAAAGAAACAATATAAACTATAATTTAGACACACAATATGAAATAAAAATTAAAATAGCAGTACAACATGAAATTAGGTATAGATGACCTCCACCTTGGCTAGACAAATATTTGTTCTTTGTCCTATGGCTCCACTGCTCTCTGGAGATCCCTCCTCAAGAGTAGCAAAACAATTCAAGATTTTAGTTCTCAAATCTTCAATGTCTTGTACCGGTTGCGAATATATTTTACTTTTTATTGCACCCCACAGAAAGAAGTACTCTTCTGCAATTATGTGGTGGTGCGCCGTCACGTTAATACCATAACAACCGGCAATTCTTTTAAATCAGTTTCTTCTAAATAATCTCTAAGATGAGTCTGCTGCCCAAACGTGTTCGTTGTTTCTCTTCAATATGCCACACGTCGGTCCAAACAACATGGTTTAACAAGTTTTCATTGTTGTTAATCTGTTCACGTAACCATCTACGCCGTACTAATCTTCTCTCTATGTCGGAAGACATTTTTGTGATACATGAATTCTGAAAGGTTTATAGGAATGTTTTTTTAAGTGTACAAACCTTCATGTGATTATTAATATTGTTGTTACTAGTAATCTGAAGAATTAATTATCGCAAATGTAATATTTCTCTCTTCAGCTTCAGGCACCCGATCTCCACACTTCTTCTATTTTTATTGAAGGAACCATGAACTACAACATTTCTTTCTAATTTATTGAATACAGTTCTTTGTGGCTGCTTCAAAATTTTTGTTTTGTAAATAAAAAACTCTTAACATATCTTGTTGTTTTTCATTTACGTAATGCATTTTTGTTCAATTCATTTCTAATAAGGCAGCCTCTAAACAACACTTCTATTCAGTTGTTATAAACAACCCAACATGTCATTGAATAAGATAATATGTTTTCGGAAAGACCACTGATCACAAACATTTTAGAAACAAAAGGCTATCACCATACGATGCAGCGTAAAAAGTTCCCTGAAGAATGTATTTACGCAATTACAAAAAAGTTATAGACAAATTTAAAAAATGGCGTTTTTTACTTTTCTGATTTCTACAAAAACTGATGGAGATAAATTAATAATTTTTGCAAATTATTGAAGAGCATTAAAATACGCAACTTTGCACCCAGTTTAACTGACTTACCGTTTCCTCTCTCTTTTCTCTTTTCTCTCTCTCTCTCTCTCTCTCTCTCTCTCTTTCTCTCTCTCTCTCTCTCAATCCCAATGGTGAGCCACGAATTTGTGACACCCTGTATAATGTGCTGTTTAGAGTGATTCTTCAATAAATTAATCTGAYCGTTACGTCTTATTTCAGAAAATTATAAAGCTGACCAGTCGTGAGAGAAACGCAAGGACTCTCATCTCCCGTTTTCCGTACTTCTCGAAGGCCAAAATAAAAGCTGCCTTGACATTAACAGACAATAATTACTTAGAATCAGTATCTCTGCTTGAATCGAAACTGGCTTTTAACAGCCAGAGAACTCTGAAAAAGAATCGGCGAAAGCGTAACACTCGCGTTGTCCCCACACCGCATCCACCATTTTCTATATTGAAGACTGCTTTGCAACCCGACAAGCCCCCAGTGCTCAGGTTGGGTACTTTCCCGAAAGCTGTTGGAGTCGAAGCGGTGCTTCCGGGTGCACAGACATTATCGTGCTCATGCTGCCGCTTGGAAACTGGTGGATGCCCTGCGTTGTATCCCAACGCTGTTTGGAGTTCAAGTGAAGCAGGCAATTCAGAGAAAAGCGTGGATCGCAATCCTGATTGCGACATCAGCACTGCATCTGTTTTGAAGACTGCCTGTAGTCCGGCAGGCAACGCTTGCAGTTCGAAGACGCATTGCAGCACCAGCTTTGGAAGCACTTCTTCTACTGTTACTGCGTCGAGTGATGGTGAGTGTTATAGATGCAGAGACTTACTTAGAAATATGGAATGTAAATATGAGCTTTGGGTACAAGAAAATATTTGCATCATAAGATAGTATTTTTCGGTATGAAAATCTAGATGATCGTTAAGGACTACGGTTGCTGGGTAACGGTTTTTTCCTCGAAAAATATTTGTCGGGAGCAAAAATAAAAAAGTAAATGGTTGATTAATTGATTGATATTACGACTACGGGCCAAAAACTACGGATTTCTCATTAACCTCCTTTTATTCAAAACACTTTAAAAAATAACTTTTCTCTTGGTAATTCTGTGTTTGTTGTTAATTTTTAGGGAAAGAAACACAGATTCATTTTTACATATCCCTTAGAAGGAACTATGCTTTGTGTTCTTGAAGATATGGTAAATGAAATAGTTCAACCTCTACCGCCTTATGTAATAAATTTTTGACAGGTCATGTTGTATTTGTTGACATATACAGCAAATAATTTATTAAATAAACGTCCTCCAGAAGACCAGCATTCTAAAAGTTCGGGCCACAGGAAATATTTTTGCATAAATGTAATTCATATTTTGTTGTACCTTTATCTAAAATTATTAATGTACCTGTAATCGTCCGTATATTGCTACAAATAGCACAATTTAGGATAAACTATTAGAATCATTCTTCAAAATTTATCAGTTTGTTATTTCACATTTTGTTATTATACCAACAATATATGTTCCAATATAATTTACACCTTTTTCAAATTTTTAACTATTCTAACAATATAAATAAAACTATAACAGTTAAACAGATACCTCTGAACTTCCTGATAAGCTGCAAGTTCTTATCCATAACCCATATATTTGAAATATGAATGAAGCAAATTCATCTCTAAATTCAATAAAATTTACGTACGTTTCTGAAAGCTCCAACGTATTGGTGCAAGTGTGGGCTATTGGTGTTCTTTAAATTCCGGATGTTGATATAAACATTACTTTAATATTCTGGCCCAGGCAAACATCAAAGCCTTCTTGCAAGCATTTCAATTGCCGCGCAAATACTGATAATATTCAACAGCAATAACCCTGATTATATTAAAATTTACAAATAGATAATATTCTGTAAATTTACACTGAGTCAGTGTAAATTTATACTTAGTAAGTGTGAATTTACAAATAAAAATCAAATTCATGTGGCCCCTTAACGCCGTCAAAGGGATCAAAATCAATAGTTTCAATTTTTTTATAGAAGTCAAGTTTTTAACCCATCACAAAATTGAAGAAAAACTTATCTGGCTTAAACATTTGTAATTTTGTCTTCACTCTGAACGTATATCACTCAAGTGAATAAAGTATTTTCGTAAAAAATTTAGGATCCCCTAAACAAAAGAAACAACGAATCATTTCAAGGAAGGAAGGCGAAGAAATATCCGCAAAATTGTGTTGATAAAAAACAAGTAGGTTAAGAAATGAACAAAAAAAGCCACATTGCTATATGAAGTTCATATTTACAGAAGTAATAGGGAGTTAGTTTTTTACTTTTGACAAGATTTTTCAATTTTTTCTGATTTTTTTTTCAGCGTGGAAAGAAGAGACTTCTTATCTTGCTTAGTTTAAATTTTTTAATTTTTTTTAAATTTTATGATAAGATATTTTTTATTTAATTGATTAAATTTTACTCTTATACGAGAGCCTTCCGCAATTTTTAACAGTCATTCAAGAAAAACGTTTTAAAATCATTATTTCCTCTTAGTGTACGAGTTTAGCGACACGGAGTTGTTCGAAGTAGATGGCTTGAGAAAACCAAAACGCCGGCCAATGAATAAAATAGGAGTTGTGTTGAAGAGACTGCGCGAAGGATTTTATACCGTGACGATAATGTAATTCAGTTCGAGCAAAACTCTGCTTGCTTTCCTGACATTCCATAAAATAGAGATTTTTGCCATTCTTGTGTTCATTCGTTTAAGGAAGTTTGTTTTTGTTTTTTTTTGTTTGTATTTGCTCATCCCGTTGGGTGATTGTTGATTAATAAAGTTTTGCTGACCATTTTTCCGTTTTTCAATCGCATGATTTTGTTGGTRAATCTCTCGATTATCACGTTTCGATATTTGAAGATCTCGTGATCATCGACGGTTATCMAGTGCACGTGAACTACATCCTGTAATTGTTATTGGCACTTGAAGTCTTTGWTCGATTTGGCTTTAAAACTGTCAGTGGTGAACGTGGGCATCAGGTGATTTATTAAATTAATACTGTGATCGTTATCATAATTAGGTATTAAGCGCTACAGGCTTGACCTTCAACAACTACAGTAATAAATTAAAAAAATAACGTATACTTTCAAAATTTGTAGTGAAGAGAAAGTGTTTAAGACCAAATGGATTTAGTTTTTTTCATATTTCTCACTTTCATCAAAATTAACTTTAATTAAAAATATTATCAAAAAGAATTACGTTATAGAAATTAGGATTTTATTTTGTTCAGACACTTATATGCGATTATGTACAATTATTCAACAACAACATTAATCGCTTTACAAAAATTCCATTAAAACCACAGTGTTTTTAACTTAATATAAAACCAGCAAGTTTTTTAGCAACTACAAACATGCATATCTTATTTGTTTTTGTCTTTCTTCCTACTGTCTTTCATTATACGTCTAAACCATGTAGAAAAAGGTAGCAAAAAGTTTCATAGTTACTTAACAGCGTATCACTTAACTGATTCGTGTTGTTATTATTATTGTGACGTTACACTATAATTATAATTATCTATTGCCTTCTTATGCAGGATCGCTACAAAGTAGCAAACCAGCAACCGTTCAACCGATTTTTCTGAAATTGTGCATGGTTCTATGAGTAATTAAAATGCATTTTCTGGAATTTTGTTCAACTCCGTGTCAGCTCTTGTTTCCGAGATATGGGCGCCAGTTGCATTTTTTTATGGGAAGGGGAGTCAAAAGGCACATCATTGAAAAGGATATTTTTTCCTAATTTCAAAAATGTATCAAACTTGTACAATTTACTGCTTCTGAGTTGAGAAAAGTGTAAATACAATAATTGAGCGTGACAAAGAACGAAAAAATGAAAACAATTTTCTTTATCGCCAAAATGGACAAAAAAGGCAGGTATTACCATTTTTCCTCGACTGCGAATCGGGTACCCAAGAAGTAAAAAGAACATGATTTCGTGAAAAATGCTGTATTTTATTCAGATTTACATTACAGATGCTCAAAATGTTCCCCATTTACTTCCTGGCAGTAATGCAGCCTTGAGTAAAAGTTTTCTAATGTTCTTTGTAGCATATTTGGATGTAAGTTCTGAAGTTTTGCCCGGGTTCATCCTTTTAAATATTCTGCATTATGTGACCGACCAGCATAAATACGATTTTTCAGATACCCCCACAGGAAAAATCAAGCGGCGTCAGATCAGGGAAACGTTCTGGGCATTCTATTGCTCCGCGCCCACCAATCCATCTGTCTGCAAATGTTGCATTCAAATATCCACGAATGTTGACTGCAAAATGGGGCGGTGCACCATCTTGCTGAAACCATTTCTTTTCAGAAGGACGCGCAGCATTTTCACGATTAGGGAACAGGCGAATAGGTTCTGGCATAATGTGTTTAAAACCCTGTAAATTCTTGACCGCATTCAAATTTCCATCGATGAAAAAAGGCCCAATAATATGCTCACCGATAATACCACACCACGCATTCACTTTCTGAGGGTGTTGTGTATGGACTTGTTCCATCCAATGTGGATTTTGTGTCCGACCAATATCTGCAATTATGTCTATTCACACATTGAGGCAAAAAGTCGCTTCATCAAAAAACATAATCCAATTCAAAATGTTTCTATCTTCATCTATCATGTTCATAGCAGTTTCGCAAAATTCTATCCTACGGTCGAAATCATATTCGCTGTTCTTGTAATAAATGAATTCAAAATTTTCTGAACAGATCTGCTAATATGGTGAGTGAGAGCACACTGTTGTATGGAACACATTCAAGCTACTTTCCTCACTCGTAGTAATCTTTGGACGTCCTGATTTTTGACGATTTTTAACACCGCCGGTTTCGTCAAAACGTTGCAATGTTTTAATAACTGTTGCTCTGGCAATTGGTTTACGATCTTCATGAATTGCTTTGTAGAGTGCAACTACTTCCCAATAACTTCGCCTTCTACCTCCATAACCAATCATCATCAAAATTTCGATACGATCATGTTCAGTTAACTGAGGCATTGCGGTTGCAAATAATAAAGTGAATGAAAATTATCACGTCACGATGAAAATGGAGACACCAGGAGTTTTTGTTCTTACTTAGTGATAACGGATATGGTTTTTATCCCGAAGTTTTTTGCAAGAACCAAGTTTGTTATCACACTTTTCTCAACTCAAAAGCAATAAATTGTACAAGTGTGATACATTTTTGAAATCAGGAAAAAATATATTTTTCAATGATGTGCCTTTTGACCCCCTTCCCATTAAAAAAATGCAACTGGCGCCCATATTTCGTTGAGTTGAAAAAATTCCAGAAAATGCATTTTAATTACCTATAGGCCCTTGCACAATTTCAGAAAATCGGTCGAACAGAACTTGAAATATCCTGGAACACCATACTTTGTAGCGACCCTGTATATCAAACTAAGAAATAACGTTCCAATCCAAGTAGGGATAAAATTTTCTCTCCCAATTTGGTTCTTTGAACGTAATATAAAGAAATCGATATTAACTGCGGTATCTGGAGTAAACCGGAGTATACATAATGAACATCGTCTTCAGCTACAAGGGATTAAAATGTTTGTCCAGTATCTTAGATAAAATCGTAATTGGCCTGGATATCCTACTGTTTATCGTATTAATCACAACAATAAAGTTTTATTGCACAGTAAGTTAAAAAACAACATCAAGATAATTTTGCTGCAAAAAAACGATTATGTAGCGTCGCCAGATATCAAGCTTCAGCACATTAAAGGAATGCATTCATACTATTTGTCATACTAACGTGGTGACTAACATCTGCGATGTAAACAAATAACTTCTACTATTTCTTGTAAAACTAAGGATAACAGGATGTGACAAAAAGACACTTGAAAAAAGATCAAAATAATCACATATATACTTTGTGCACAAAATATGGCTATTTAATACGTGAAATTTGGAAGCCATAATCAAGCAAAATTAAAAATATTCAGTATGTAAAATCATAAGTATCGCGGCTTATATTTTCTTGCCTGTTTTGAATAAGATAGCAGCCGATCTTCTGAAGTTTTGCAGCAATTTTTTTAGAACTAGTTGTATTTAAAATGATCTTTTTGAATTGCGAAATTTATTTGAGAAATTTTGCTAAATTGCTTATTGTACAAATTCGAATCAACAATGCCAAACAGAAAATTTCATAAGTACCGCTAACAACACTATTGTCATATAAGGCAACCAAGCACATGCTTTATAAAGGAGTTGTTTAGATCTTATGTAAATTCTAATTAATAATAAGGTCTACACCAATGTCTTTTACCTTTTATACCATCACCATTTATGTAACTATTAGATCGTGCAAGACTGTATAAAAGACTTAAGGGTTATATAGTTTGGTCCACCTTATTGTTTTTAACAGTATTAACCCGAAGACACTGCCATATTAAAAGTGTAGTAAGGGTTAAAGCGGAATATGGGTCAAATATGGCGACTACATAAATTACAGACTTAAAAAAACAATTTTTCACAGATCATACAATTCGTATAATATAAACTATGTAATAATATAATGTCTCCTTCTCTTTATTAAATTTATTATTAAAGCGATTGCGGCCTTAAATTGGCATCTTCATGGGAAACAGAAAAAAATTCTTATAATACGTTAAAGTTATTTTATGAGTGTAGGTTGCACAGTTGCTGGAAGTGACCAATTATTATCATTGAAAATTGTACAAATTGTTTAAAATGGATGAGTTATTTTGAATTTCTATTAAAACTATAACACTTTGGTCATTTAGGTAAAATTATATAAATCTATAAAATTTCTAAAAAGTTAAAACTTGATGATTTGATAATTGTAATATTTCAACATTATCCAAATTGGTAGTGTAGCTATTACGTTATAAATGGTTGGTCAAGGAATAATTTGCCATCACTGTGTCAGTGTTCTTATATTTTTCAAATTGTTGGAGGTGCTCCTAAGCTCTAACCATTGAAGGTCAGTCAGTTTGTCCCACATAAATTGCAGCACAATAATTGCAAGAAAAACTATACGCCAAAAAAATAAGGGTTCAATTTTATCTTTGTGGGAATCTAAGCTACCTACAGTTAAAAAAGAATTTGAATATAATTACTGAAACTAGACCAATAAACTTAAACCAAAGCCCCTTTCTGATCTAGGTAAAAACATGACACCCACACTCAGGACAAAAAGGATAATTTAGAGGACATTGGTATTTGGCATCATGCTAAAAAAAAGAATTGTTTTCTTCATGACCATTAAAAAAAGCAAATACTAAAATGCTCCTTATTGTGTTTGTTCGTATGTAATTTACATAAGTTGCTGGACGCAATCGCGTTGTATAATTTGTACAAACCAGAAATTATTATAGGACGCGTAATATAGGTTGGTACTATATTCATCGCATTTGTCAAATAAAATTTCTTTTCTGTAATTTGGTATTTTATAGCTTTTGAATAAGTAAGCAATATTAGTATTAAAATTGCCACACTGTATGACATAACATTCAGAGGAATTTACATATCCATTCTTTAAAAATGAGTTGATGGTGGTGTCTTGATTTTTTTGTGCTAACAGCAATGAACATCTAATTAGATACGAATAAATGTTTCGTTTTAGAAGTAGGCATTACTATAATTGCTTCCAGTGAATGATTAAAGCTCAAGTACCTAAGTTATTTAATCTATTATCAAAGTCGGAGAAACACTGCAACATTTTACGTTTATGTCTGAAGTGGACCAATAATTGCATTGTAATAAGTGTCTTAAAATAGTAGTTAATCAAAACGATTTTCAGACATACTTCATTGGAAGTATTTACGTCATGATAACACCCAATCGTTCTGATTTCCTTTTTGCTACTTTATAGATAACCATTCGGTACAAGCGGAAATAAAACTTTGGATGGTTTAAGTATATTTCTTCAAACCCTGTAAGTACAAATCGCATTTTCGTCAAAAACATCACGTGAGGAGACTGGTGACTTCCAGATCTGGGAAGTAATCGACCAACTTCCTGAACTCACTGACTTCGCAAGCGTATGAGTAGCCCAAAGACTGGCTGTCTGCGCTCCAAGTCAACCAACTTATTTTACTAGATACGTCCGTGCAAATGGCGTTCTTGCTGGCTTGGTAGGGATTGTTCACTCCAATGAACACGATTCCGGCTTTACTGATTGGTTCGTACAAGAATTTCCAGTAGATCGCGGGTACTGGTAAACCCTTGTTGTTGTTTGAATCAACGTATAGGTAAAGTTCTACTTCTTGCCCTGTGGAAGCGTGAGGAAGAGTAGCTATTCCATAGGTCCCTGTGTAAACATAGTAGTCGAGGTACTGGTTGCTTGCGTACGTCCTTACGTTTTGCTCCAACGTATTCCAGTTACCTCCATTGAAGGTTTGCCATTGGGGCGCTATGTTTACGAACCAGAAGGTTAATCTGTGGGCGGCACCGAAAACAAAGTCAGCCTTAGCAGTCAAGTGGCCCCTAGCCATGTAGTAGTTACTAGTTTCTGCGATGTAAGTGTAATCACTTTCGTTCAATCCCAATAAGTTGTTGATGGTAACTCTTTGCGTGGCTCTGGTGTAAAGAGTGTTGACTGAAGTCGAACCAACACTGTAGAAGGCACTTTGGATGAAGCTCGGTCGTGGAAATCCAGTCTGGTATCCTCCGATGGTTTTCGTGAGGTTGAAATAGCTCCACAGGGTATTCTGGTTGGTGTCATCGTAGCAAATAAGCATGTGCACCAGAAACCTGTCTTCAACCTCGAATCCCACTTCTATCTCTTTATATTTGGTAGCACACGTGTTACCAGTGTACTGTGCGGTATGCCAGGGATAGCTCGTGCAAGTTATGTTGATGAATGGAACTTGGGTACCCGCGATACTGAACGTAGAACCAGAAACGCATGTGGCTGCGGCAATTGTGTAGCTGCTCGTGACCGAGTTGATGGCCAAGTACGAACCTGGGCAAGCCACGTTCACGACCTCTCCTACCGCGAATGATATGGTTCCGCTGTTGTCTTCGGGAAGGTAGAAGGCGTCATAGTCGGTACCGTTGGGCTTTAGAAGAAGCGGTTGAGGTTCGCCAAGACCACCGTTGACTGACGTCGTACAGCCTGAGGTGTTCCACAAAATTACTTAAGAGTTCATGGGAAGTTTTGGTAGTACTAACCTGCTCTGGCTCCAATTCTGTAGGCCGCTGCTACATGCAGGAGTACCACGACAAGCAATGCTGAGTACTTCATTTTGTGGCGGAAACGGAACCTGAAGTCATTTATTCCCAACTACCGTTACTTATAGCTTATCCCCTTCCATTACTACAGGTATCTCGAGATACTTATCTGGACTTATCACTTGTGAATTTATTGTAGTCTTAAAGTTAAGGCTAATTTATATTTATTTTGAACAGGTATATAGTGCATTCAGGTATAAGCGTAAAACGTGGTGCTGTTTCGTAGGCACGTAAAAGAAGTTTATGCGGCGTGAAACGTAAAATCTAGTTTTATGGCAGATTTATGCGAAATATCGCACGATTAGATCCAAAACTTATACGGGAAACAGTAAAAAATCTGCATCTGAATTCGTCAAATCGCTAAGTTATTTGCCGCCCGCAAAAACTAGAAACTAAGAATTTCATTTGTATATTCTCTAAGCTATTAATATAGCATTTCTGCATAGGAGACCACACCAGTGAACAATATTCAAATTTTGTCCAATTGCAGTAAACTAAGATTACGATTTTTAAAGTCTCTACAATTGCCATAAATCAACCCAAAGGTTTTATTGGCAGAGGCAAAAGCATTTTGTATATGCTCAGCAAATACAAGTCGCGAGTCAAATAACACACCGAGATCACGAACAGTGTCACGTCGAAGTAACTCTTATTTTGTAGCTAAACTTTACAGAGTATTTCTTCTTGCGAAAAGTAACAACACTGCATTTAGAAGTATTCAAAGGTAGACCATACTAAGACATCATTCGTCTACTTTTTTATGTTTTGCTGTATAGAGTTCTAACACTATGAAATGTTTTAAGATCGTCAGCAAAAAATAGATAATTGCAGGAGATAATATTAGAAGAATCATTAAAGTAAATTAGAAAAAGCTCTGGGTTACAGAGATTATTGGTCAGGCCCAAAGAGCAAAGTTTGTTCATAGGGATAAAGACTTCGATTCTACCAAACGCTTTCTGAATATCTATATATATGACATCGCCTGACCGTGGTTGTCAATATTTTCAGATACGTATTGTGTAAAAACTGTTGCTCATAAAACCATGTTGAGCAGGTGATATGCGATATTCTATTACAAGTAAATACAAAAGAAATTTTTTATTATTTATTTATTATAATAGTTATTTGTTTCATTTCATGTTGGACTGCAAGAATAGATAGGTTACTTAATCGATTTTGAATCATTGTCGATCTAAGATCATTTTAAATAATTTTAACTTCGAGAAATACCTTTCTGCAGATGCATATGTTGCCCGTATGTAAAAAAGATACTGCAAAATGCTTTGCGGTTTCTGTAACAAATCTTTGGAAGAATGTAATTTCAGAGGTTTGAGTTCATTAAATAAATCAATGCTGACAATGTCCCTCTTGCCTTGAGAATCATCTCTGAGGAGTTTTATATCTAAATTTTGACAGTTTTTTAACAAGTCAAGTGTGTCATCAAAAGTTTGTAGTTCTTCGAATCTGTTGTTTAAAAATTATAATGTTTGGTTCAGAATGTCATAAAAAATCTACTTTAAAATTAACTTTTGGATCCCCTATCTGCTAATATTCCTACATAACTGGGATCTGAGCGATATTCTTTAAAATAATCTTTATGCATTCCTTAACGTTTGTAGTGGGATTCTGCAGCACTTTACTTGGGCCATTTATTCTATATTTTAATATATATTTTAATCGAATCAAATTACGGTAGAACAAACCAATTTATAATTTTCTATGTTCAAAGCTAACGAACGAGCTTTCTGGACTGTGGTACAATCCCAAGCATATTTCGAGTCAATCATAAAAAATATTACACGTGTGATAGTGCAATGCTGTGACACCATCAATTTGGCTTGACAGACCAGTATCACTTAATGGTTTTAAATTCAATTCGGGCACGTGTTTGTTAATTATGGACCATCTTTTTGTGGATGCAAAAAAAACATAAATTTCTTGTGCCTCCGTAGCCGGTTCGGCATCGTATATTGTAATCTGCATCATGGCCAGCGTTGATACAGCAAATTTGCTGAAAAAATAACGCATACGGCTGCTGTTTGAACTATCTCGGATCAGCGTAAATGGATGATTGTGAAGAATTAAGCTTGTTCAATGTTTATGTTAGTTTTTATTTAAAAAAAAACTTATTACAATCTTTTTCGACATCTTTTTGGGCGGCCTCTTATTTTTACAACTGGTGCTTAATATCAGAAAGTATTATAACTTTATTTTTAGTCTCAGCAACTTTTTGTGAAATGTCTAAATCTTGTGAATCAGCACTTTGTTTTTATTAAACTCCTCATTTAACTTAGAACACTTCTAGTACTGAAATTAGTGAAATTGGTTTCAGCAGTGTTCACCACTTCGTCACCGTTTCTATTCTATTAGTCCGCTAGGTTTTGGATTACTATGTTATTTTGAATACCAGTCCTTTCGTAAATTATAGAATTCCCGGCATTATACTCTTGATCGGTCGCAACGTTTTCCTCTTTATTTGACCATTTCGTCACAAGAGATTTGGTAAAAAAAACTTCTGTTTCTGTTGAAGGGCACACCTGAGCACTTAACGAAGAAAAGAATAGCTGACGATTTAAAGTAAGCCCGTCTCCATCGATTCAAGCATAAATTTTCATCAAATAGTTGAATATTAATCATCGAACGAAATTTTACATTTTCATTGTCGATACATTTGTTTCGTATCGCTTCAGGGCAAAGACGAATGCTGCCAGTCTGAGAAATTGCATAAATCGGCTAATCTACTTACAGATTTTCCAAAAAATTTACAGCAAAAAATAATCTTTGGAAATGGTATAGATGAGCCAATCTCTGTTAACCTTTTATCCATTAGCAAGTTGTCGGTAGTAGTAATGGTCTGAAAGCTTTCTGCCGTCACAATTTAATGGAAAAATAAGTCACAGACCGATCACGTGTTCTGGATATAGTATTCCCAGGCATTCACGCCAGAGAATCAAAAGCATTGACGATCTAATGTGTATTGCGCAGCCAAAAATCAAAACAGTAAAATTCTTTATCTGGTATTTCCATAATATAAATCTGGTAGTGCGCTATGAATTTTTATCAATTTAAAATAACAAAAAAATTCTAGGTTTTAGCTGCTGTTTTAATTTTAGTTGATCAGCTAGTTACTATCTGCGAAATACGCAACTGCCAAAACATAATTTATTTAATAAAAAAGTTTACAAAAAATTGCAAAATTTATAATGATTAATGTTTCGTTCAAAAACATTTCCCTCCAATCGTAAACATGCATCTGTCCTCTTTCTCATCGCACTAGGTATGGTGTAGCCCTCTTGACGTTTTCTGGCATTAACTGCTGGAATGCCCGCCTTACCCTTCTTTACTGATAGGTGGGTGAAGATGAACCATGTTTTTTATATGACCCCAAAGAAAAAACCCATAGGTATTAAATTGGAGGACGGAAGCCTCCTAAAAGACTCATTGCTTGACGTCTGTGAAAACAGCGACCGGTTCCAGCAACCAACTTTTATGGAAAGACCTGACTACTGTAGAGTTACAAATGTTGCAGATAACCGGTCATTTAGGCAATCTAGTTATTAAGAAACATTATTACGTAAAAAAAATGGGGATAACATCGCTATGTTGTTTTTAATACCTTGGTTTTTTTTAATTAGGTAAGTTTAGCAAATTTTACGTTCGGGAATAAAAAATTATCATCTAATGCAAAATTTCAAGATTCCCACAGAAAAAAATTGGTGTTAAAGATCCCTAGAAAATTCCAAAAACTAGGGAAGAATTCCCTTAAACTGGCATTACTGAGCAGCGCTGCATAGTTGCGTTAGCCACAGGGAGGGAGTGAATATAATACGTATAATCTTATATAAATTCATAGAAAACGATAGAACATTCATCTCCGCGCCATCTATTGGCACTTAGAGCACTTACAGACGTGCGTAGTTGAACATAGAAGCCATCCACGAAGTGCCCTGTATTTCATTTTTCGTTTCGTTTTTTTTTTAATGATTTATTTATTATATTGTATCGGTATCATTTTATGAGATATTGTCTAAATCCATGATAATAAATAATGGGACCACTATAAAAGATGGGTAGAGTCTGCCCATTTGCTTCTTTCTCCAGGTCGGCTGCTTGCATGCAGTTTCCAGTAATTATACTTTGTTTTGTTTTTATGGCACAATATGGCACAAGTTATAACGTTCCAAAAATTTCTAAAGCTAGAAATTTTGTTGTTAATCTTTTACATAATTGAGATTTATAGATTGCAGCAATAAAGGAAAGAAAACTAACTATATCAGCGTGCCTATTTTGAAAAAGACACAAAATATCATCTACATAACGAAACAAAAAACGAACATTAGACATGAAAACAGATGTGTTGAAAAATTGAGAAATATTTTTCAAGTTTGTTCATAAATAGTTCAGCCAAAAGAGAGCTAGGAGAAGAACCCATAGATAATCCTGAAGTTTGTATAAAATTTTTAATTATTGAATGAAAATATATTTTGGTTTAAGAAAAATTTAGTAAAAAAATTTAATTATATTTATGAATTAAGTAAAGCTAAACCAGAATTTGAAAAAGTAGATCACTTAAAATTTTAATACATTCTTTAAAAGGAATTAAGCGGAAATAAATTTTTCACTTCAAAAGAAATTAGAAATGTATTTTTAGGAATATCAAGACTACAGAGTTTGTATATCAAATCTAAACTATTTTTTATAGAAAAAGATTTATTAAAATTAAGAACTTCATAGAAAGCTAAATTTTGCTAATTTGTAGCAAGTAGAGTAGGAGAGTTGTATATGAAACAAGTGATCTAATAGGATAACCTTCTTTTATGAATTTTAGAAAGACCATAAAGAGTAGGTGTTAAAGGGTTCATAATATGAATAATCTGTAATTTCTTGCAATAAAAAAAATTTAAAGTTGGTTCAACTCTATCTAACAAACCTTTAATTTTGGATATTACATTTAATTATCTGATCACTTTCATTGAAACACAGTCTACATCATTAAGGAAATCAGAGAATTTATTGATGTACTTTTTTATCTTAAATAATGAGACAATTTCCTTTATTACCTTTAGTAAAGAATAAGTTATATTTCGCTTATTTGGTTCTGTTTTAATTTTTTAAGAGTTTTATTGAAAGTTAATTTACATGTGGTATTAAAGTGTTTTTAATTTCACAGTCAACCGCAAATAATAAGTGGATATCACTACCCGGCCCATTGTTTTTGGTTGGAATAAATTTCAGTCCCTCTTTTAATAATTCCTGTTCTTTATCTGAAAAACTCAATCTTACAAATTTAAAACTCTATAATGAAAATTAAAAGTTTGAAAATGATTAAATATTTTATATGAAGTATAGGGTGAATCCTATATGAAGGTCTGTTTATGTATATTGTGAAATCTGTATGTGTTATAAGTTTAATAGCATTGCAGTTGGAAAAAATTTTATTTTGATTATTTTTAAATAACGAATGATTGAAAAAATTAGCTTAAGATTTACATTTGAGTTGGCTACTATGCAAACTGAATAGACAACTTATCTTTTAATTTAGAATGAAAAAATCTCTCAAAAAATACCTGTATATGTAACATTTTTTGTATTTAAAAATGTGAAATTTATGTATTGGATTTGCATGTGCATTTTGACCCTGTAAAATAATTCGAGGAATTAGAAAACATTCCATTCAACCTAATAAAATACTTATTTAAACTTAATACGGACCTGCTGTATGCTAGTGTATTGTCAAATTGTCATTCCTACCTATATTGTATACTAGGGATTGCCACGTATCCATTGATAAAGAAAGAAGTAGATATATCCTTCGTTGAGTGGGATAAAGATAGTGAATCCTTGGCAAGACCTACTTCTCGAAACACTTCCAACACATAATCTATGTTTATCCTTCTCTGTCTTATTATATTCATAGCTACGAAACTGACGTAAACGAACATTCAAGCGAGAATGTTTCTATTGATGTTTAAATTTCATTTTCCTTGCCGTGTTTATCCGTGACATTGTTAAGTTATTATCGGTTTCATATTCTAAATATATAATTTATAATTGAAGTGAAATTAAACAAACAAAATACGCTATCACTGCAAATGTTAAATCTTGCCAGTTTATAAAGAATAAGTATGCAAATCCAAGAAAGTGTCATGTGAATGTGAAGGAAAGAAAAGTGATATAGTAAATGTAATGGATATGATAATTCTAAGATAATATTTGGGGAATTATTAAGGTAACTTCTTATCATGTCTTAAATTCTTAAATTTCACCATATGTTTGCGATTGACGACAAGCTATAAATTTGACAGCACCTCTAAGAAACAGGTTAATCTTAGGTTTACATAAATGTCATGAAATTACCATATGCTGCTATCTAACTGCAATATTATCTCCAAAATAACCGTTCAGGTAATATCTTTAATAATCAGCAACGAAAAAAGCTCTCTTAACATTTAAATGTAGGTTATTTTGGGAAAGTAAGGTTAAATCTGCTTGTCATTACTATCACTTGTGAGATCTCACAAAATTCACGTGAATTATAACAGTATTCTAGTCTAAAACATGTCGTGGGTCAAAAGAAGGTCTCCAGCAGCCCCGAATACAACACAAACACCTCAAATACCCATGTATAACCCGAACCAGCATTCCACGCAACAGGTAAAACATTTCCACAGCTCCTTGAGAGGAAATGACGTTTACCGTTAATTATCAGGGGCAGTGGCAAAGCCAGAACCTCCAACCATCAGCGAACAATTGGTATAACCCGCCGCAACAGCCACAACAAAAACAATATGGTTACGGTCAAGCTCCGCCACAGCAACAACAGCAGCCGCAGTATTGGCAGCAGAATTACAACCAGCAGGCTCCCGAAAATGCTTACGCCCAAAATACGATGCAGTATAATCAGTACAACCAGGATCAGCGCCTTGGGTATGATGGTACGGGGTACCAGCAACAGAGTTATGGCAACACGCAGTATGTTCAAGAACAGGTAAGAGTGTAGTGCATGTTAAGTAAATATTTGGTAATAATGAGATTATATTGAGGGGTCTCTCACTTAGTGGAATTGGTGTACAGTCAGCAAAAATCATTTTGCGACAAATAGGTCTTACGATTTTTTATCTTACTTCACTTCAGTTCTCCTTATCGCTAGAGCGTGCTGTAGCAGATTTTTGCCTCAAATGCCTAGAAAGGTGGTCGATAGCCACCTGCATTGCATGCAAGTTGTTAAAATTCATTAAGAAGGCCATAAATTACATCACAATAAGATTACAACCCCTAGCAGCAGCAGCATCTGCGGAGGAAGAATTGTTTATAGCAATTTTCTAGATAGGTACTAAAGAAACAACGATCCTGGTTTTGTTCAGTTCAACTTATTTACAGATTTTAATTTAATAGTTATAATTATTGGATTACAATTAAATAAAAAATATAGGATGTTCCATTTTAAAAAATTGAGTTATAGTGGTTTGAAATTGATATGGAGTATATTTATAAGAATATTTAATATTTCAAAAACTGTTAGTCCCAGGTATACAAAATGTACTGAAAATGAAAAGAATGGACTAAATAAAAAAATATAAGGTGTTCCATTTAAAAAAAAGTGTTACAGTGGTTTGAAATTTGCATAATTTGATCATGCCTAGTCATCACCCTGTATAGTAGAATCGCATAAAACCCACACCAAATTGTAGAAAGAAGCTCTCTATGCTAGAATGCTAAAGTAAAGTCAGTATCTTCCACCGACGCACTAATGGCTCACCCTGTATATATAATGTAACATTTTCCTCTTTTATTATTTATTTATTATTTCATTCATTCTTGTTTTTGCACCACTTCTCCATAACATACCTTATGACTCAATAGGTTCGTTGGACGATTAATACACAAAAATTTTTTGGCAAAATTCGACTTTATTCATCAAAACTGTCTCCTTCAAGAGTAATATGTTCATTCCAACAGTTTTGTAACATTTCGTGGTTTTTTTTTTTTGTAGAATGGTGTGGTTTTAGCCTCAAAATAAACCTCAGTCTATGCAATGGCTTCTGTGTATATTATAGCTGAATCCTTTTCGCCAGACCATCTTTTTAAGGTCTGCAGCCAGTCGATAGTTGCTGAAAGTCTAGTCTAGCAAATATGGGTACGAAAGCAATTTGAAGTGTAATACATTCATCAAATGGTTCATCAACTTATGTGAAAAAGCAATTTTTGTTTCTGCAGCTGTTTCTTTAGGATTATCTTCTTCAAATGTACCAATAATGTCATAAAATTCAATACTGATGGTTTTTCCTCCTCAAGGTATTGGATAAATAAAGTATTGTGCACATCCCAAAAAAGGAAGTCTAATAAAACATTACCAGCTGACGTTTGCTGAGTTGACTTCGAGGTGTAGTAATGAATGTATATTTTATTCATTGTCATGTACTGCATGAAAAAATCTTTTTTAATGCACTGAAAAGGTTCCAAACAGCGCTGGGAATCATCGACACGTTGTTTTTGGTCTGGTATGAAAAAATGCAGTACCCACTTTGCTCACAGCTTTCTCGTGCATAAATGGTCATGCAAAATGGTGAATACACTGCCTTTCTGATATCTTTATTATCAACCAAAGCTATTTTGGGAATTCTCTTATGTTTTCTGGAACAACTACTGGATTTGGCTGACCAGAACATTTAAAATTTCTTTGCCATTTGTCTCAATTGAGCTTTTTCTAATTAAAAATGATGAGCAACACACAACAAATTAGTCTTGAAATTTTTACATGTTTTGTTTGAAGGTTGGTACTTATCAAGAATAATGTGTATTTATTAATAGTTGATGCCATCTAAACATGTCATCCTATGAACTTATTCAGTTCTTTCCTTTTTCTTGTTAATACAAAATTTGGTGTCTTTTGAGTTTTGCCCACTATATAGCTTCTCTTCAAAATTTTTCTAGACACCTGCTCAACAGCCAACCATTAACAACCAATCAACAGAAGCAGATGCTTGGAACTGGGGTTGGGGTGATGAAGACAATTCTAACATACAGCCAAGTGCAAACAATGCAAACATAAATTCCACCAGTAACATTGCTGACAGTTTTACTAACGATAAGTGGGATTGGAATGTGGACGATAACGCAGCTGCTGCCGCCTACCAACAGCCAGAAACACAAAAAACAGAAGGCTTTTCGAATAACGAACAACCTTCCCTCAAGACCAACAAGACTGAAAACATGTATCGCGCTCAAGAACAGACGAGCATTCCACCCGTTCGCAACTTAGCACTGGATCATTTAACGGCAACTGGGAAAAGAAATAAGATAGAAACCTTGACTCCCCAGTGGTCGATTGAGTCACAAATGTCTCAGGATTCGTCTGACGACATCCTGCACACTTCGGAGAGCGACAAGAGCCACATGTTGTCACGCAGCTCGACCGTCAGTCAGTCACCGATTTCTGGGCACGACACCAATCTAGAAGCTAATTTAAAGGCTGAAAGACAGTCGCCGTTTGAATATGACAACGCACAAGAAAACAGGGAGATAGTATCGCAAGATCTGAGGTTGAAGGGTGGTTTTAAGAATCCAACACCTCCACTGCTTCCTCCTCCTAAGGGAGCAACACCACCCCTGCCGCAAGGTTCCTCTGACGACTCGAAGAATCCGTATAAACGAAATGCAGGGCTGTCACATAAAATGTCTAATCGATTTAGAGCGAGCAATGATTCACCTCCAAACAAAGGATTCTATCAGAATGCTCCAGCGTTTAGTCAGTCGGTTAATCTGGAGACTTTACCTGATAATTCGGAGCATCCAGATTATCCTCAGCAGAATCAAAGAGTTCAACGAGCGACTCCTCCACAATGGCAAGAGAACGTGGAGGTTGCTCCGATAAACGATCGGAACCAGTATTTGGAAACTGGTCAGCTTTCTGACGTGGATTTGCACGATTTTAATCAAAGTGGTAGTAATCAAGAAGTCGGAGATACTCTTCCGCCTCCGGGACTCAGGAGAGAAGTTTTGGGACAGATGGAGCAAAACGCTGGTGGACAACCGGACAATGACGAACCACCACCAGGATTAAGCCGTTATGTTCTTGGACAGACACAACAGCCACCTCCGCAGCTAGAAACTTCCGAACCACCATTACATCGCATGGTTCCGGGAGAATCGAGTWCCCCCGAAACCATAAGACRGCAAGGTTATCCGGAACCCGACCTAAATTCTCACATACCGCAGACTCGATCCGCCACTATCGGAGCCGACACTCCCCCGAGTGTCAGTGCAAACCGATCCGAAACAATCGGATCGGACACTTCGGAGAACCGGATTGGAGCGGACGGTTTGGAACCAGAAATCGAGAGTAGCAGGAGAGAGTCGATTGAAGGACAGCCGGAAGAAACGGACATCAATAATTTGGCGAGTTCTGTGCGGAACTTGAATGTTCGTGAAAATCCAACTGATACCGGTGCTTCTTCTGATCTGGTCGAGGCTAGGAAGTCGAGTCGTCAAGAAAGTTCGGACAGTGAACGAGATCCGAGAGATATCTCACCTGGTGATAGGAGGTATCCATCGAAGGAGGGACGGGGGAGGGGTAAAAGTAGGGAGAGGTTTTCCCCTGATGAATACAAGGATAAAAGGTACGAGAGGAGGAGATACAGAGAAAGGAGGTACGATGATGACACTGAATACTATAGCGAAAAGGAGAGGGAACAGAAAAGCAGGGAAGATTACGATAGGAAGTACAATAGTTTGAGAAGGGACAAGGAAAAGGATAGGAGAAGAACTCATAGAGAATATGGAACGGAACGTAGGCATGGTGGACGAGGGGAGTACTACTACGATCGATATGATGATGATTATGATTCAAGGTAAGCATATGGGCTTTAAATTAGTTTTTACAATTTTAGACCACATCTAAAATTCCACCCTTGTCAATGATGACATTTTATTACAATTGATAGTTGATTTAATATTCTTTCATGTAGTTTATCATTTCCCTGTAACTAAATCTTAAGGATTTCGAAATAAGTACATTTTTGTTCAAAAATAATGTTTTTCCCGCAGGTATCTATGATATGTCATGATATTTCTGTGCCATTGAACTTTTTGCAACAGTTTGGTTAATAAATTTTGTCTCAAAAGTTATGTAAATAATAATTTAAACGCTTTTTTTTGAAATAGTTAATTATTTATAGTTTTAAAAAGGGATAAAAGTCATTCTTTCATTATTTGAATTGTTGAAAATATTCACCATTGAATTCAAGACATTTCAAAAATTATGTATTTACGCCATTCGTTGTGGGCTCCCATTCCTCATCGAATCAACTTTTTAAGAGCATGGAACCACTCACTCACACAATTATTATTTGCTCTTTACTGATGTTGCACACATGTTTTCCTTGAAACTGCCCCATAAAAGAAATCCAACTGTATGAGATACGGGCAATCTTGCAGGCAATCCCAAGGTTCTAAAAGGCTGAACCAGCAATCATCAAATATTTCCAAAAGGTTCAGTTTGTAATCTCTTGCTATAACATGTTCACAGTGTCCATGTAGAACACATAATTTCATAAGAATTTCGTTCATATAACTTTTTTGGTTCATAGTAAGTTACATTTGAGATACAAACACCAGAAGCTCTAATAGGTGTCAATCATTGAAACAAGTGCACTGGGTTTCAAACATGTTTGAGAAAACTATTTATTCTGAAACTTAGGATTTAAGTATAGGGAGGTGATTCATTATTTGAAAGCATATTACGTCAGCTTTCATTTGTGAAGATAATATATAGAATGTTTCATTTGAAATAATACACTTTGCCATTTTTTGAAGAAGTGTGTAAGATATATATCTCAAAACACTTGGTATAATGTTGAGACAATTTATCGATGAGGTTCAGATTCCCAAAACTACCTCACTACTCATAAAATGTCAATGCTTTGCCAGTTTTATATTTGAAGTTATGAATGATTGGTACCAAAAAAATAGAAAATATTCAAAAAGTATTTCAGGTATAAGGATGTGTTAATAAAAGATGTTCAAAATTGAATAAGGACTCAAAATGTATAATAATACGCAAGGTTTCTCGTTTAAAATACAAAGTGGGTGCTGCTTTTCGATATAAGTGGCAACATTGTTGTATTTGGTTTCGAACAAATCTACTGGTAATGAAGATGGATATCACTATTGACTGTTGCAAGAAAAAAACACGTCATACTGTACTTTATGTATTCCAAAAGTTTACATTTCTGAATCAATGATGGCAAACATGTAAATTGTGACAGATAATATTTAAAAAATAGAAAAAGCAACACAATTTTAAGCAAATATATCAAGAATTGTTTGATTGTATTGAATATTGAATTTTTAATATTTATAGTAAAAGTTGCGAAA
Source organism: Rhyzopertha dominica (assembly GCA_025024175.1). Taxonomy (NCBI): domain Eukaryota; kingdom Metazoa; phylum Arthropoda; class Insecta; order Coleoptera; family Bostrichidae; genus Rhyzopertha; species Rhyzopertha dominica. Next base: position 7,243,181 of record QCXZ01000137.1, on the reverse strand, counting down.
CAGCATCACCTTTACCAGTTTTTATGAAATTGTTCCACTTACGTTTTGAGAAAAATAGGCCAAGGAAGATTCATTAATTTTTCCAGATCTAGGCCATCTAGTCGTTCGGACTCCATGCACGAAAATTATAGGGAGCGTGCATATGATCGCAGACACAGGGATCGCGACCACGAAAGAGAACATCCCCGCAGAAGACACAGAGACCACCACAACTACATGCAGGTAAAATACACCGCGCTCAAAAATGACTGCATCACGACTTATCGTTATCCTTATAGATGTACGGATACGATCCTTACAATCCCTACTACCAGCAGTATCAATACTATGAAAACTTGAGGCGCACCAACCCCCAGGCCTACGCCGAATGGTACCGTAAGTACTACCAACAGACGGCAGGACAGACTGCCGCGTACGGATCGGAGGACAGAGCATCAGTTCATTCGGGAAGGAGTTCAGCTAACGGTGAACTAGATAAGGACAGGTTAGTAATTGAGAATTTTGCCTGTTTGTGTGGTTGTTTTAAGATTTTGTGAGGAATTGAATGAACATCTAAACAAGAAATCTTAATTAATCAGTAGAATCGTAAAAAAAAAATTTGTTACATTTATGGAAATTATTTGTGTTGGAAAGTGAAGCATTAGTCAAAGAAATTAAGTAAATTTAGCAAAAATTTAATTTTTTTGGCTTCTGAAATGCAATCATAGTTTTTAAAGTTTTGGTTTGATTCAGTTCCTTTCATTAATCTTTTTGGTGTTGTACATTGTAGGTTTTTCGAGTATATTTTGTATAAACCACACAGATATCATAATTAACAAGTCTTTAATGAGTCTGATAACATTCCATGTATCACAGTCGATTCATTTTAAAAATAGTAAAGCAAAACTGTATTACAATAAACATGGCATGCTTATCAGACATTTAAAGTCGCTTGCATATTCTCAAAAATAACGCTACCGCATTTGCACATTTTTGAGCCATTCATAAAACACTGCTTTTTCAAAGAACATCCAAATCAAATTTCCAGACAAGGAGTATTATTTTTGGGGGAACGCGGTAATGCTGTTTCACTGCTTTTTTTTGTTCCATCCCTCAGGTATACTCGTCAAAGTTTTTACAGCCAAGCAAGCCTGCCTCATATGGGAGGTTACTACAGAGCATCCCACAGTATATCAGGCCAATATGGCTTGGACATGTCTAGGTGAGCCATGCCTTACACCACCGACATACATATCTGAGTAACCCTACTGTTATGTTTTGTAGAAATTCTTGACACTTAACTAGCTGTGGGAATTAATAGTAACAAAATTTGGGTAACTGTAAATAATTTGTAGGTAAAAAAATATGTAAATATTTAGAAGACACATTTTAGGTGGTGGTATGCTTCATGTTCATCTCATCTATTTCATTTAGCTTTTACTAACTTTCTACGATAGCTGTAAGTTACTGGATAAGTAAATTACAGTTGTCATGTTTAATGTGTGGTTTTCACATTTCAGCATGGTTTAGTTTGTTCCGTATTTTTTATTACATTGTATTTAGGGGGTGTTTAGAACTAGCATAATTCCCTTTATAACTCAATTGGAGCTGAAGATATCAAAACGTTTTCCAAACATTTATTAGCATTTTTGGAAAAAATTTAGGAAATAAAAGTTATAGAGATGCAGTTTTTACTGTTAAATGAAGGTTACATTGCTGTGTCTTTTTCTGTAAAATTCAATGTGCTTTCATAATTCTTTTTTATTAAAACTTGTATTTAGGAATCCATGTGCAAAGGCATTTTTTTAACCACTAGAATCCGGATGTAATTTTCTTTTGATTTGATATAGCAATTTGTCATATTTTTACCTGTTTAGGAAATACATACTTTGAATTTTTGCCCTTACAGTCTCTATTTATATGGCTGACACATCAGCCTTCAATGTTTTATTGATAATTGCATTATTTTTTTTACACAGTGCAATTAAGAAATGACAGATATTAAATTAGCCATCCATATTTTTTATATAATTTTAAATAACGCCGACACAGATCTTGAAATAGTGATATTGACAGTTATATAACATTAATATTTCCAGAATGCATGTAAAAATTCTAAATTTTATATAAATAACACAACTGAGACCTATTCACATGATATGATGCAAACAAAAGATGCCATAGCAAACAAACACAAATATTTCCTAAACAGTTGGAGGAAAAAAGGTGTAATATCAAATTGAAAGAAAATTAAATTTTGCTTCTGCTGTTCAAACAATAAATAACTAATACTACTCCATTAAAAATGAAATTATGCTATCCGCTTATGAAATACCTAAATTTAAATATTATAAATAACGAACTGATAATGAAATTCAAGAGATTGAAGAAATGTGTTCCATTAAAAAATTTTGAGTTAGTTGCTGCTCAGATGAAATGGGACATCCTGTATAAATGTGAGAAATAATTAATTTTTGTCTGAAAAATGTTAGTATGGAATTATACTAGCTGTGGAACCTTGTGTATTGGAACTAAAATACATAATATATAATCCATGTATTTTACAGTTTATTCTTTTTAATTATTTTTTCTGTCTAATATTATGTAATTAATTAATTAACAATATGTCCAATTGGCAACTCAAGATGCTAAACACTGATCCTATCAACTCTAATTAACCAAGAAAAGTTTTTTAAATATCACAGAGCTTTCTTATGCATATTTGAACATAAAAATGACCGAGATTTAGAGAAGTCTTTGAAGCATGGTGCAACAAGTACTGCAACTTTGCTCAATGATTGAGGTCCAAACAATTATTGTGGATACTCTAACAAATGAGTATAGTACAATTAATTTATAGAGTCGATATAAAAAAGTATTTTAAATTGTGAGTAAAAAGTAGGTTTAATGTAATCAGTTTATTAGGTAAATTATTTATAACAAGAGAAAATAGCATAAACTCTTGTGATCTCTAGTTACAGTATATAGAGAATTGGGAAAATTATAAAACGCATAAGAATAGCAATTAGCCAACTAGGATCTAAGTAATTTAGTATTCAAATCACTAAATTTGTAAATTTCATATTTAATTGAACAATTAGTATCTTTGAGTTATGTTTTCATTGACTAAAACAATATAATAATATTTAATGTTTTTCTTAGAGCATCAACCTTGACTGGTACAATTTTCTTTTGTACTTTGTCATAGTTATGATTCATGAAGTTAAATTGTAAGTCTTATTGCATCACCTATAAAAAATTCATATTTGCTTTCTTATGTTTGCATAAATAACTTCCTAAATTATTTATTTCATTTACATACCATTCATGGCTGTTAGTATCTCTCAAGTTATCTTCTTATGCCTTGTTCATTCTGTACTTCATTTAATCATTTCAAGACTATTTAGCATGCATCATTTCTCGAGATCAAGTCATCGAGTCTTAAGTATTAGTAGTAACTCAGCTCCAGTTTTTCTAGATTCTTCCTAAAAGTTGTGCTCATTTCTAATTCTAACTTTTTAAATTGTCCTTACATTTACCTTTTGATTTTTCTTCCGTCACTGCATGTCTTCATATTCTTCTGTTTCATAAAAGCCCACCATTACTGGAAGCTTTATTCGATGTTAGTCGCAAAATTAAATGCTGAGAAATTTCCTTGTCTCCACAGCTACAGCAGACCTAATGACCACACAGATTCATCAATAAACTTTGAAGAAACCACACCTCAGCGCCTAACTCCAGCAAAATTCGCCACGGCTCACATCAAGGCATCAATTTCTTCTGGTAATTTGGTAAAAATACCACCACACTATCCACTTGATGGTCAGATAGCTGCTGTGGAGTTTGGCGACATCCAAACTCTTCTGCTGAGTGACGATGAACTAAAAGAACTTGTCGATTTCCCTGGACCCCTAGTCAAGGGCGTCACACACAAAAAGACCATAATCGAATACTGTGAGAACAAAATTAGACATGCGTTTTTGAATCATTCCATCGTAGACCGACAGTCATATGTATTGATGTGGGAATTGCTCATTTTATTGATCAGACAAAATGGGGTGAGTTACTTGACAGCATGATGGAATTAAAAGTTTCATTCTGATTTGTTTGTTGGTAGATGGTTGTGGGTGCTGATATAGCTGAATTACTGATGAAAGAGAGGCAAGGGGATAATCGTAGACCATCTTCTGTACTCTCAGATGTCAGTAATGAATTAGGGGAGACTGCAAGTTCTGAAGCTGTTAATAGCAGTTCGACGTCTGTGGTGAAAGAGGAGGTTGTGACCAATAAATTTAGGGAGTACCTTCTTCATGGTTCAGGAAAAGAAGCTCTAGGTATGTACAAAAAAATGGGATTTATATGAGGTTGACATCATCTATTGTGATTTTGTATCAGTTAAGCCCTCAGGATATACTTTTTCATACTTATACGGTATTTAATGGAGATTGATTAAAAATGTGTATATCATACATGAGAACATTTTTCATCAATTGTTCTCCTACAAGATCACCTACAAAAAGTAACTTGTATATCAAATGCTGAAAGGTTATTTTTTAAGTGGAAGATGCCAGATTATTTATACTTGGATAATCAGTTTGTGTCCGTTTTTTTTTTATCATTTTCATAAGTTTCCCGTTTTCTTATGAGATCTTTCAGAACTTGTTTCATTAAAAATTGCTGATGATGATTTATTATTATTTCAGAGTGCCGTTCAGATGTATTTTATGTATTTTAATCATCACAATATTGAGTTTTGAAACATATTTTAAATCATGAAAGTTATTCTTGAATTAGAGAAAACACACCCACTGCTATCACTGTATTTTATACCCAGACATTGTTTGTCTCTGTTAAATTTGAAACTACCAGTTTTATATATTTTTTTTCTTGTCTAATAACTTCATTATTTTTCAGAATGGGCTATGAAACATGGACTATGGGGACATGCCTTGTTCTTAGCAAGCAAATTAGATAAACGAACATACGCCAATGTAATGATGCGTTTTGCCAATGGATTAACAATGAACGATCCATTACAAACATTATATCAGTTACTATCAGGAAGATTACCTGCTGCCGTAACCGTAAGTTAACAAGACAGCTCAGTATTTAAAAAAATTGCACTGCTTTTTGTTAGTGTGTTGCCGATGAGAAATGGGGTGACTGGAAGCCGCACTTAGCAATGATCTTATCCAACACCACTCAACGTCCCGAGTTGGATAGGAAAGCCATAACGACTTTGGGAGATACTCTGTTTTCTCGAGGCAGTTTGTATGCTGCGCAGTTTTGTTATTTGATGGCACAGGTGGAGTTCAGTCGCTATGGAAATCAGGATGCCAGATTAGTTTTGTTGGGTGCTAATCATACCAAATCGTTCAGAGAATTTGCCACCAACGATGCAATACACATGACGGAAATTTACGAATACGCATGTAGCTTGAACGATGGGCAATTTGTAATACAAGAATTTCAGGTAAGAATTTTATATGGCAATACATTCAACGGCTTTTCGTACTAGTGACAATAGTTTTTATGAATACATATTTATTATGTTTTTAATGGCATATGCTGAAAAAATGCATTTGTTTTGCATTTAAAGAAAAACAAACTTGAACTGCCTACTGGCCTCATCAAACAGGTAATATACTGTATAAATGAAAACCATTTCTTGTAATTTTATTTTGTTGAAAGAATTTTCTTGAAACTCACTATATGTAGGGATCATTCCTTATGATTTGCCACCCCCGTCTTTTTTATTTGTAGAGATAAAACAAAATTTATATATAATATTTGAAGGTTCTAAAAATCACAATAAAAAAAACATAAAATAGACACCTTGTGTCTATTATAATATCATGTGACAGTGTTGAGTCTATCACAAAAGAAAACAKTTTTGCAGCCATATAAAATCACTTTTTTTATTCCAGGCATACAAATATCTACTTGCCTCAAGGTTAGCTGACAGAGGCTTGTTAGAAAAAGCTTTAGCATATCTAGAACGCATAGCCATCGTAATAATACAAAATCCTTCAGCTGCACCACCAAGTCTAGTAAATAATGTCTGTAAGCTCGGGGACCGTCTCAAATTCTATGATTTAGCCGAAGATCCAGATGAAGCTTTGAACTACAGCAACAATGACTATTCAAACAGACCAGACAATACCTGGTTGAAGGACTTGAACACCATTCAAAAGGAATACAATGTAAGGATTTTCTTTTAATGTTTTAAAGTTGTATTGATGTGCTTTTTCTAAGATGGGGTTGATAACTCATCAAACATATCAACCGGCCGCGACACCCAGTTCAGATCAGAACCAGCATCTTTATGAGCAGCAAGTTGTCAACCAAGACAACTTCCAGCAGGTCCAGTACGAGCAGCAGCAGTTTCAGCAAGGCGGCAACTTCAACCAGCAGTGGAATGTCGAGCAGCAGCAGCAGTTAAAGTCTCAGCAGGAGCAGTTGCAAAACGGTAAGTGATTGCTTTCGTAGCATGCAATTTACAAATTGCAATAACTAGTATACACCGGACGTTGTGCAAATTGAGCTGGATTGTATTGGTACGCATTGTTGTTTTACGTGGTTTATGACTCCTACTTCCAAGAATGATCAGGCACCATCAATCATCATAATGTTCCAGGATAATTTTTGTTGGGGAGAAATTAATATAAGTTCTATTGTGCTGTGTTACTTAAGCAGATATACAGGGTGGGCCAACTGCAACAGTATATCTCTTGTACAACTCATGATAGATAAAAATATGAAAATTTTTTTTATATTTTGTATATATTTTTGAAGATGATGGACTTCTGGTTACGTAGGAAAAGCACACTTTTTAAATTTAAAAGTTTTTCAATATTGTAAACAGTGTAAAAAAATAAGAATTTAGGATGGCAATGCCATCTGTCAGTATTACACTGACATGATGACAAAGCCACCTAGCTGCCATAACGGGAACTACTTCCCGTCATCATGTCAGTGTAATACTGACAGATGGCATTGCCATCCTAAATTCTTACGTTCATCATACCATTGCTTTGGTATATAAGCAAAACCAGTTCTATGCCGTGTTGTCTACACTAGACCTAAACTGCACTGATGAGCTGTAATGACAGCGAAATAGTACTATCTGCAGTTGGTTGAGGTGTAGACAGCACAGTATAGACATGCATTTTAGTGTAATAAAATGCTACCACTCTAAATACAAAATGTAAATTTTGATGCATAAATAAATATGGGACCTCTTAGTTTTGAAATTGACAAAAATAACACTTGGTCACATTATTAGTAGTTTGAATTGAGTGTTTCTGTTAGTAAAAAGAAATAGTTTCCAAGAAGTAGTTGATTTTTTTCAATGAGATTTATTTCGTTAAGCCCTGAATTTTCTTTTCCTCTACTCATTATTGATTTATGGTTGTATATTTCTTGTCCAGGGACCTATTTTATGAATAATTGTAATCAATATTTTCGTAATGCAGTTTCAATTTTTGCTCAAATAATTGTTTTTCTTTTTCAAAATCTGATTATTTTTTTTAAGTAAATAATTCGGAAACTCCATATAGAAATATTATTGTGTGTGCAGAACCTCATGGTTATGACCAAGAAATTACTAGACATCAGTTGTTATTCATTTCATTCACATGAGGTCATTATCCAATAAAAATGCTTAATAACATATGAGGTTCTTTGCCCCCTAAAAGTTGACATTCTCCAGACTGCGTGTCATAATTTAATGAAGCTATGGGATACGTCAATACTAGAGAAGCATTAATCTGTTTGTTACTTAATTTATGTAATTATTTAAATTACTGTTGTCAGCAAAACAAATCAAACCTACCCACCTACATCTTGCTAGCAGGTTGTAATTCTATTTTTATCTCCTTTATTGCTTAATTTACGAAATCCGGCAAAAGCTTGTACACAACCTGTAATTATTGCATCTTATGGAATGATAAATATTACCGTTTAAAAAAGATTATTTGCAACCTTGAGTAAGGAAAACACTGTATTGCATCCTTGACACTCATTTAACACAACGGTTTAATTTTTGGGTACAAAAACAGAATAAACATTCCACTTTTAACTGGTAAACAAGGTATGAAAGTTGTCCCATTTGAGTTCCACTCGTCATGTTGATGAGCACAATTTTATTGATTCCTTAGATTACATTAATGATGGGTTACCTTCAGAATTATTTCCGAGAGCAAAAATAAACATATTGATTCTTCCAAATACATAATATATTGCGTATTGATCTATAGGTGGAAAAAAAAGGTTCACTTTCTTTTGTCTGTACAAGAATTGTGCTGGTCATACAGAATAGTCACATGAGAGACCTTGGTTTTTATTAAGTGCACAACGACTGTGGAATATTACGTAATAGCACGGCTATTGCAAAGGCAGTTGTGCTATAAAAACATTCCTTCTGTTGAAGGTTTCACACAACCTGTTCAGTACCAAGAAACACAGCAGTACTGGCCAAACCAACAGCTTTGGTCACAGACCACTGATCCTGTAGAGCAGTACAACCAAGTTCAGGAAGAACAGCAGAAAAGTGACTATTGGAATAATGCTCAAAATGAGGTAAGAAAGTGTTGAGGGTGGTCATTGTGTTGTGTATATCCTTGCACTCTGTGAGAGGAATTGGATAACAATTGTACAATACTTATTTTGTGCAAAGGAGGAGCGTGGCTTTCACGTCAAGACTGGTCTTGAAATTGCAAGAATATTAAGGTTTTCAGTTCTTAAAAATAGATTGTACATGTGATTTATTTGCAATTGTGCAGAAAGTCGAAGTAATTGTTTCTTGTAGAAAATCGTGGTCAAAAAATTTAACTGTTTGTATTGAGAAAATCCTAATTACTTCAATTTGAAATGTATAGGAATTTCATATATGTAGTTCTGTGACATGTACTTCATCCAAAATGTAAAATTCTAATCATAGCTTTAGTAAACGTTATGTCCAATGTGAACTCTATGTAACTTTCTCTTGTTTGAGGTAGGTAAATGATTTATTGCATTTGCTTGATAACTTAATTTTTTAAACTAGTCTTCTAAAATTTGTTTGGATTGATAAGTCAAAAAATGCCAATAACTGAGTTGCTAAACTGTGTGTAGTTTTAGGAGCTTGAAGTATTGTGTGAAGTTTGTACATTATATTTTGGTTCATAGCATTATTATTAACATGGATGTGTCATGGTTAATAAGAAGGTAAGTATTTGTGTAAAATTTTTAAAGAATAAATTTCATATCAACTTTGGTGCTAGGAAACTGAGATATTTTCATAAAATTTAAAACCAAAAATTTCTGTTGAATTATGCATTTAAAAAACTAACAGTCACAGTTACAAAACAAAATGTACACAAGTCCATGGCATTTCATTTTATTTTATTCCATTTTAATATATTCAAGCCATTTTAAATTACATGTTATGTAAATCCTGTAGAGATATTATGTGAAATATTTATGTGTAGGTGGCAGGCATAATGACAGTAACAGAAAAACAAATCTAATTCAATAGGTAAATGAAAAATTCTAGTTTATGATGAAAAGTACAAAATAGATGTGAAATATTATATGTGCTACAAATACTTTGTTTTTACCAAGTTTTTGTTTTCTGTTTACTGCCTGTAATTATTTTACTTCATTATTTAGTTTATTACAAACTTCATATGCTGTTATAATACTATATATTTATTTATAGTTTTAGCGATCTATATCAGTGGTATAGTCCATTGTTGAAGCTACCACTTCTGTTCTTGATTATCCAGTACAAATACTGTACAGATACCAAGTAAAAGTGCAAATGAACATATTCACTTAAAAGTATTGTGTACAAAGAAACCGTTGGATTTTTTTACACATTTCAATATCTTCTTTTTTATTTATTAATACCACTAGCCTATAGCATACCCCAATACATATATTTTATCATACAATTCAAGAGGCGTCATACATTGTGACTGTTTATTATGGGGTGAAGTCAAAGTATGGAAACGATTCCGAAAAAAAATTAATAATATATAAAATATAAAATAATAATAATAAAAGTTTTATAAGAGCGTTTTCTCAAAAATGTCTCGTAGAACTCCCTCTAACATCATTATGGAACACCCTCTATATGTATTATTAATTCTTAGATCATGCTTTGAGTAAAATATTTTTATACTGTTGTAAAACTTATTTTTTAAATTACACTAAAAAAAATCTTATACCTTCATTATTTATAACAAAAAAAAATACAACAAAACTGCTTATATTTGACCACATTTTTCATGAAGAAACAGTTGTTTGAACTATAAATAAGCCAGTGGTGTAGTACATTTTCTAAAGATGTTTTTGAGTTTTACCGTGTGGTGATCCTGATATTTTTGCACTTTAGAGGCTGATTTTGCCAAAAAAAAAAGAGTCGACCTCCCCTTTCATTAAATAAAAATCCCTTGCTAATAAATCTAACTGGTGTTTTCCTTCGTTTCCTTGTCTGGGTGCAGCCTGAAGAGGTTAAAAAAGCTCCGTGCGAAGTAAGTACTCACACTGCAGACGGCTTAAAACCGCAATACCTTCATATGAGCTCTGCTGCTGTACGTAAACGTTTAACTGCACGTAGTCCTAATCTGTCGCCGGCACGTTTCCCCACTAACAAGTACCTCACTGAGGATAACCGCAATTTTAAGCAGTTAGAGGTTGTCGCAGATCCGAAAAGTAAGAACGGGTGCAAATCGAAGATCTATCCGAAATCTCTCGCCGTCGAGGGGTACAGGTGCCCTAGACAGTCCAGTTTCGACAGGAAGAGTTCCTCGCAGGAAAGTTCCGACTTAGAGTCGGACAACCAGTTCAAAAAGTTTCAGTACAGAAACGAGGAGAAATCGCAGCTGATCTGTTACAAAGACAACACGAAAATAGTCGCCATTAAAAATGACACGCGGCTAACCAAGTACAACACCTTTGATATGAAAGTGAACGAGAAACGTGGCAAAATCGTGAAATACAAGTCCCTAGACGAACCCGAATCGAACACTTTGGTGAAGTACCTCGATCCCCATAGCAAAATATCAATTTCGGCGCAAGATTTCACTTCTGATTTTAAAATGACTAGGTTCGATCGTAAGAAACCGAGGCATGACGTCATAACCGACACGGTGGATGCTTGGTCGAAAAAGAGCGGGAAAAACGTCTTTTCTAACCTCAAAAATTCCCTGTTCAAAAGTAGCACGCCGGAAAAAGAAATTGTGTTCAAGCCGTTAGTGTTCGGCGGTACTTTTCCCATAGATAGACCCGAAGTTGTTTCGGATAAAAAATTGACGGGGTCCGACAAGGACAAATTTAGTTCCAGAGTGAACTTCGATCAGTCCCCAAAATTTAGAGAGTACGGACCACCAAAGACCTTCAACATCGACGAACCCATTTAGACTGCTTAGTGAATGTCCGTTCTTAAATGTTGACGCACAATCAGTTCGTACTAGGTGCTTAATTTGAAAATGAGAGCACTGCCCGAATCAATAAAACTTAATGTGTACATAAATATTATTAGGGTGGTCCTTGTTTGAATTTTGGCAGTTTTTGACATACAAGAAGAAAAAAATCATGTGAAGTTTAAGTTTGATATTTCAATGTTCAGAATTTCAAATCCTAACAATTCAACACTATTATGCTGTGAAAAATTTTATTGTACAAATATTTTATTTGCATTTATCTAGTCTATCAAAAACTAAATTCTACGATCTTTTATAGCAATACTATTTTCATAAAGTAACATAGGTCACACTGCATTCATAAAATTAATTTTTATATTTATTTATAGAGCGAAAAACAGAGCCTGAAGGACTGTTTTAAAACTTTATAAAAATGAAGTACAAGTTTTTCAAAATGTAGATTGTCTTGTTTATACACACAAGTAATTGATTTATTGTGTTCATTAATGATTTGTTAAAGTAACTACTTTTGTTATTTTAGGAATTGCAACGCATTTTTTGGAAAAAGGGAATTTTGGCAATTTTCCCGTTAAATCTAGGGATGTAGCCAAAATTTATAATTCCTATTAGATACCTTGTCAGATACACAGAAAGATTCCTCTGTCCAATATAGTTTTCAATAAGTCTGTTCAAATTTTTTTTATGTTGTTTTAGTATCTTATTGTGGTACAAAATATGCTTACATACCCTTTGCTGCACGTAAAATCCAAAATTTTTAGTAGCATTTAAGTAAATCAAGTACAAAATTGATTCTAAGAAAAAAGGCAAGAAAATATCCTGCAAAGAAGCAAGCAATAAGTGGGATAATTATAAACTTGTTTATAAACGAAATGGGATGATATAGTTGTTCCGTTTAAACTGAAAAGCAACTGCTGCAAAGTTTAATAAACAATTTTACATTTCCAGCATGAGTTTCTAACTATTCTTTGTCACGCACCTAGCTTCGTTCAATAACAATATTTTTTTTTGTAGTTTCATTTGCCCTATTAAAAACTACTTATGTTTTATCAAAGCTTAATAAGAGATGTACTTATACAAAGCCTAATATTTCATGTGAAAAGTTTAGATCTGTTTCAGACCGAGAATTTTTGGCATTTACCTTTTTTGTTAAGTTATCAGATAGTTCTTTCTTCCATATTAGAAAATTATCCCCTTCTAGAGAATTTTAAAGCATATTTAGAAAAGGGGAATATTAGCAATTTTCCACTAAAAATATAGGGAATTAATGGACATGCACCCAAAATTAGCTCTTTTCTCTCATATATTGTGTATTTTTTGCTTCATTGGAGTTTTTCAATCCACGCTTTGTTTATAATTATGATGAATCCAAAGTTAAAAATGTGTGGTTGCAATTTAACATGACTGAAAGATTTGACGGTACATCCTCTAATACTGAATGGAAAAAAAATCACCTTTAATTTTAATTTTTGTAAATCTATCTATCCCATCAGTGAAGTTTTTACTGATAATGTTATATGCAGAAGATTAATTAATTCCATTGATTTTTAAAAGCCATGTGAAAAAATAGGCACTCTAAACGTTAAAATATCAAGATGAAAATTATACATGATTTTCTTCTGTTGAATTTGGAAAATTCCAAGGGTCGTCCTAATAAACATAGTTTTGTAGATATGCTAAAAAATGGCATTCCACATTTCGTTCCCGTTACCCCATTTTGTGATGAACTAATTTCTTTATACACACGGAGACTGAGAAAGTGTTGTTTTGTCCGCTTACAGTTAAAGTGCTTTAAATTACTGTGATATTTTCTCGAAGTATTTGTTTGTCTCGCATATCTCTAAAACTGTAAATGATAAGCTTTATTTTTGCGATAAGGTGTTGGTAGAAATTAGTGAGGTATCGTTGTGTATATTGTTGTTATATGTGTGGTACTGTTCTCCCACAAATAGTAATAGTATTACCTAGGAAAAGTGCATGCATTGTTCTATGTACTACTATTTATATTTTATCTAAATAAAGGATGCGTAGTTTATCTGACTTTTCTTCTATGAATCATGCTTCTTACTATTTTCAATAAGTGGATTGGGAGAAAACGCAACAAGGTCATCAACATAATAAGCATATACGTGTGGACAGAAGACTTGGTAGCAATACTATGGAAATGGAACAATTATAAGTGTATGGCACAAAATTTAGAAACATGACTGTAACCAAAACTTATCAGCAACTTGTTTGTGGCTAATTTGAAAAAAAATATGAGTAAACTTAAAAAGGGATTTTTTATATCAATTATCTTTTACTTTCGGTTCAATAAAATTCAAGGAATGTATTTCTTTGTTAATTACTATGATTTTGAGCACAGCTTTCTATGTGGATAAATCAGTACAGAATTATGAACAACATATACTGTACTGTAGATGTTCACATCTTTTAAGAGACCTTATCTTTTTTAAATCACTGACCTTTTTCAATATTATACTGTTAATAACAATTTAAAATTTGCCTTTTTTTAATATCCAAGAAATATAGTTTGCTTAACATATCTTAATTTAGATGTACTTGTATATTTAGCAAAATAAATTAGGAAGTACACCCTAGCAATGTATTGTGATAACTGATTATACTCGTCATACAATTCAAGTACTATTTTGTCAAAATGTGCTACTTTTTTCATAATTCTTACACACGCTGTTTTAATATTAGATTGGCTAGTTCCCATGCAAAACTGAAAAGTCGCATGTGCAAGTTGAATATGTTGATGCATTTGTTGCTCTTATTCTATTTTCATGTAGCTGCACTAGTCACGAAGTAAATTGTCGCTCTGTACTGTTACACAGGATGCTTCCGTCCGCCCACAAATATCCATGCCGAACCAGGCAAAAGGACACAGCATATTTGATGAGGATGCATCGGAAACAGCACAGAAAGCCAAAAAAGACAGTCCTATGAAACCCAAACCTGTCCCCATAAAGCAAGACAAACCTGCAACCACAGGATGGTTCGGTGGAATCTGGAGCAAGTTGGCGTTGAGACCTAAGAACCAAATGAAGTTGCCCGACGATAAAAACCCAACGGTAAGTATAATGAAAATGCTACACTTGTTTGTTTGTGGCAATTCTTTGAATTAATTGCATGTCGTGATGTGCTGGTAAATTACAGTCTTCTCTGGACTGCATCATAAATTGGATTTCCTTTGTAATTATAAGTAAAATTATTTAGCTGTTTGTGGTTGCAGAACCTTGAAAGTTATTTCACAAGATGTTTATGTGCAATGAATATATTTTATGTAGAGAATGTTGCAGTTTTTATTTTTAGAAAACACAGCAGTGCATGAGCATTATCTGATTAATACACAAAAGTCTTTTATATTAACTTAAAATGTGCTCTTGCTAATATTTGCTTATCCTACCTGCATTTCAAACTTTTTTCTTGTATTTTTAATCTGCAAAAAAAATACGGTAAGGTTTGTATCGACATTTACTTTATATAGTGGCAACAAACAATAAAATTGGTCACTAGAGGTTAATGGCTATGCTTGATTTTTGTACTACCTGCAAAATGACTGTTATCAGCTGATTGATGTCGCAAAACTGAAATTGAAGATAATTATGATTCCAAACGTGTGCAAGAAATAATTGTTATAAATCTAGAGAGTGACAGTAGGAATGAAAACTTTTTGATAGCTGCTGAGACCATAATTAATTTATTTGTTTAGTGTGAATTATCTACCTATATTTTTTATACATACAAAATAAATAATTTATTCATCATTTCCATTTCCTTCAGATTGTGTGGGACTCTGACAAGAAACGCTGGGTCAACCTCGAAGAAGAGGGTAACGAGGGCAGCAGCGAAATCAAACCTCCACCAAAAATGTCCGACATGTTTCCGAAGACGCAGCCAAGTCCACCCCCATCAGGTAGCGACCAAGTGCATGCAGCCTCCCCGTTGTTTTATAACACTGACAGCATGAATTCCTTAGACCCTTATCCATCACTTGACTTAAACATTGCTGATGTTGATTTAGGTCAGAATCCAGCAGGCGTTCAGCAGAACTATAAACCGCAACTGCAGGGAAGTGCTGGACCTGTGCCACAAAATCAGAATGTCCGTAGTGCAGTTTCGGAAGACGCAGGACTGCCTCCGAAGCCTTCGCAGCCTAACATGTTTAAACTGCAACGTAATAGAAGTAAGTATTGGAAAAATGGTTGTCTTGTTAATTTGAGTTTATGTTATATTTACTATGTCTCTTAGTTCTGATGGAGTCTTTGTGTAAATGTTGGTAATTGAAACGTGTAAAAATATTAATATTACTAGAACAAATTCTCATTAGCTAACCATTTATTGTTATATAAATACACTGCCATGTTAAACAATTTTATTTATTGTCTAAATTAGAGTTGAAAAATATAGAAACTTGAAATGACCAATATTTAACTACTTTAAATAATTTAACCATTTCTATCGTCCATACTTTATTATTTGATATTAGTTCGTGTTTTTGGCAAGAAGGTTGCTTTTCACTTGAGGTAACATTTGCTTATTTTTGCAGTAATTACCAATAAGTAATGTTATAAAAGTTATTCTATTTTTTGGTATAAAAGTGAGTCTGAATATTGAAGATTACAATAATGTTTTTTTTTAAGAAGTACCTTTGGGTACTTCTCAAAATATCCTTAAACTTGAAATCATAATTTTAAAGAGCAAGTCATAATAAGAAAAAAATCTTAATATGTTTTCTGACTTACAGAAAATTGTGATTACCATTACCAACAAATAAACATTTTTTAATCAGAAAATTGAACTGGTTACCATGTAAGAAAAAACCATTAATATTATATATTTTTTTGTTGATTACATTAATTTTTTTACCAGAAACTACAATTTATTGAGTTGAACAACTTATTTGGCAAGCCACATTTTTGTTTCAGATCTGAAAAAATCATATGTAGATGTCTTCAATCCTGGTGGTAAAAGTTTTGGTTCAACTTCGCTTCCAGCTCTAGACACCTTTGGAGCTGCACCACAATCTGGGACCCAGATGAACTTTTTCGTTCCTCAGCCGGTGTCTGACCCCAATGCACCTACTGATTTTTTAACGCCGGCACCAACATTTAATGAGGATGGATCACAGGTACGAAAAGTTTTGAGGGAATGACAGATTTTGTAAATTTTTTCTAAATTTCCACAACTAAGTTTGCAGTAGTTGATTTAACTCTTCTTTCTTTGTATTTATTACCAGAAAAAAGGAACTAATAAGCACTGAAGTTTCAGAATAACGTAAGGATTGTATTTTGTTGCTGAATGCTTCTTGATTGCTGCATGAAGAGAAATTAAAGTAGAGTTTTGTTTGTTCAGCTAGCGACTAATCATAAATTGTTTAAAGACGGACTCACGAGRGACAACTAAAAAATTTTTCCAACCCAATAATTAGCAGTACTTTGTGTAAAATTATATAATTATATAAATTTAAAGTAACTTACTTAATTTTAACCTGATTGAATTTGAAAACAAGACTGATTTACAAGAATACTGTGGAAGTGCCTGCAACAAAACAGATCTTTATTGCAACTAACAGAATATGAAAACTGAAAAATCTTACTAGCACTCTGAGAATTAAATACTTAAAGGAAAAACTTGCACAAAATTATTTTGACAATTCTGGTAAGTGTCATAAAAAATACAAATATCCGAATTGCTTTTGATTGAGCTTGATCTTTTCTATTGTCAGAATACTTAAACTTTAAATCTATTACATGTCTTATTGCTGCATGACTGGATTTTTAGTTCTTTTCAATCAATAGGCAACTTCTCTATAATTTTTAAGTAATTTCATTATATTATATTCATTGACAGGAATTTTTCCTTTTAAGAAATGGACAAGTACGTTTGAGGCCTCTTATTTATTTTTAAATAAGACCAAACAACTTTTTTACATTTATTATTGTTTCTCACCCAAAATTAGCATTTGTTTCTAAGAGTTTTTTTTATTTCAAAATCATTTTCCCTCATAGTCTAGAGCTTTTTCGGGCTCTTCTTTTCTCAAAGATTGACGAATTCCAATTTATTCTTTAACCTTGTGTGGCACTCCAATAAGCTTAAAAGAAACTTAAATTTCTAACGAGTTTAATAGTTCTATAGAATATTAGTTTTCAGCAGGAGTGGTGAAATATGATTTTCATGTCAAATTTCATGATTTAAAAAATCCCTAGTTTTTTTGTTTTTGTCTACTCCTTCAAGACTCTTCTTACTTCCAAAATATAATATAATAACATAACAATTAAATAATTAATTAAATTAAATAAGCTACTGCAGGCACTTCTTCAACTATAAGTTCAAGAAGTAATTGTGCCAAACTGTAATATTTCTGGAACTATAGCAACACACATTAATGTTTTCATGTCTCATGTAAAATAAAAAAAAAATTATTTGTGACACAAAAATGTGGTTTGTAACTGAATATAATTTGAGGAAAAAGATTTATAGTATAATGACATTTGCATGACATCTGTATAGATTTGTTTTTACTTTTTCTCCTGGCATTGTGGCTTTGAAAGCATGTTTAGTGTTCTTGATGGCTTACTAGTTTCAGATTACATCTTGCACATCTTTTTTGTAAATAACGATTCACCTGTTGATGAAATTACTTTATTATGTGATGTAATCTAAGACTATCTTCATTTGTTTGTGCTCAAAGTGCATCAGAGTCAACTTTGATGTACCGCTAAGCACACATATTTATTTTGGGTGGTGTGGTTTATTGTGGTTGTGGTTAGATGTCTAGATGGAGCTCGGCTAGTTCACTGTCCAGGGAGGTGCAATCATATATGCGGCACAAACCACCCTTGCCCCCCCGATAGTTTGCACTTTTCCAAACGCTTACATACACCACATTCCATAGCTGGTATGTAAATCCTTTGGCTTGCTTTTTGCATCGCTTGAAGTAGGTGAGGAAGTTCCCAGTTGTAATTATGTTTTTCGATTTCTTGCAGGGGGCGAATTATCAATAATAGGCGGTTTTAGGAAGATTGTTTTTAATTATAATTGTTATTTGTTTTCGTGGCTTCCATGATGGTACCAATTGTATATTCTCGTTTTTACATGGTTGATCCTGTGATCATATACTTACTACTTATTACAACTGAGGTAGTGATTTGCAATTTATTATTAATAGAGACAATATAGTGTATAAAAAACATATTGTGTATAAGGGCATATGAAATAAATTGAATATGAGAATATGTGTTTTCTTGATTACTAGTAAATTCATTTTACAACAAAAAGGAGGATTCAACATTTCCAGCTACATCATTTGCAGCGAATAATGGTAAGTAACTTACTGGTTAAATCCTATTTGACGGAAAGTTTAAGACATAGAGCACTGAACCACTATAATTTTTTATTTGTATCAATGATTTACCAGGTTTTAAAGGCAAGAGCAAAACAGTTTTGTAACATTTTTGCATTCAATTTTTGAAGTTTTGTGTGCTTTTGTGTGATTATTTGTTGCCATGATATTGAGTTAGCAAATACATTTTTCTTTAAGTACAAAGGAATTTGTTGATAGGTATCAAATTCCAAAAGTGGCATCACTTAACCAAAGCAATAAAAAATTAACATTTTATTACAATATTTGCAAATAAGCTAACTTAAAACTGTAGTAACAACAACAAAAGGTAAGTTCCAACTACAAAACTTTTGTTTATATTTATTATAATGCCAGTTTTGTCAAATGATCCTTTTCTGCATATATTAAATCTACTAGAGAAGTCTACCTTGTAACCACATTCATTATGGCAGTAGATAATATTGATACCTCACACTGTAAGTCGTCCAAATGCACAGTAGATATAGTTGCAATAAATAGGCTGCTTCGCTTTTTAAGTACATTGCTTAATTGGTTGCCTGACACGCAGGTTAGTATTTGTCTAATGATGATAGGAAAGAGTATTATTCTGCGATAAGGCACGTTTCACACGTGATGGCTATTTTTAACAGTAACATCAGTTTCATTTGGCATGATGGCATATAAATCCTCATGCAGGTGGTTTCGAACAGATTCGAGCAACAATTTTCTATAAATTTTTTTGATMAGCGCATATTAGTTTATATGCCTGACGCTCGTTCAATTATCTTTATTTTCTGCGTGAAATTTCTTTCTGAATTATTGTATGATATTGCACCACACATTAGAAGAAACATGTGGGTTCAACATAATGAGGCCCCTCCTCATTTTGGTTAAAATGTATACTTTTCCCATGAAATACGATTATGTGGAGAAATCAATCGCTTCAAAATGGGTTTATGGCGAACCTGTGCCGTGAACATAAACTTACACTTTTTTTCTTCTCCCGCAAATCGTTCTAGTGGCGTATTAACAATTATCGTCCTATTTAGAAATTGAAAATGTGCCACCATTTAGAGCCGCTTTAGATATGAATTTGCATAAAATTCTCGTGAACATGTATGCTTTTTTACCTGTATAGGTATTGGTTTATCATGATTTACCCAGAATTGATAAAAAAAAACGCTTAAACCTCAATAAAATGAATGAGCGTATCTAAGTTCTACCGTCACTACAAAAATAATACCTTGTTTCTAAAATTGAGGATAGCTGAGTTTCGAAATAATGTCCCGGTAAACTTCATACTTTAATACGGATTATCCTGGCCCTTTTCTCTTTAATTTTTTTTCTAAATAAAATGGATAGCAGGTATCAGGTAGATTAATTAGAAACAAGTTGACAACCGATCGTTTTACGTGAGAGTTTTGTGCTAATGCGAATTGAATTTCTTTCTTCAACATGTTTGATCCAGTCGCTCAAGAAATAATAATGAATTTGTATCAAGGTTTTATCAAGATGGGATGTTCTCATCC
Organism: Rhyzopertha dominica; assembly: GCA_025024175.1. Taxonomy (NCBI): domain Eukaryota; kingdom Metazoa; phylum Arthropoda; class Insecta; order Coleoptera; family Bostrichidae; genus Rhyzopertha; species Rhyzopertha dominica. The sequence goes on along the minus strand of QCXZ01000137.1, from coordinate 7,222,896 downwards.
GGTTAAAGTTATGTGATTTTACAAAAGCACCTTATACATTCATTCAAAAGAACAAAAAAAGTTCACGAAATTCAGTGAGTTTGGGTACAGAAATAAAAGAGGTTATATACGATATGTATAAGGAAAATATGGTGCCTATACGGTAGCCTCATTGCAACAAAAATTAAATGATTCAAGATATGACATTGAAAGTTGTGACGAAACATTTAGGCTATACTTAAGAAGTATTAGTTTTAATTACAAAACGCTTGACAAAAGAATGGCCATTATGGGATCACCACGTTTGAAAAAATTGAGATCCGAATACGTAACTCAAAAAAAGGTCTTACTGATGGTACAATAAATTGCTATTCAAATACACCTCCTTCCGCGGCAAAAAATTATTATTCTACACGCGGGTGGAAGTAAATGGATAGGCCCAAAACGGACTTCTTTTGTCAGCAAGGAATATAAAAAATATGATTCAAATAATTGAATAAGAAGCCGTGTCAAGCTACCAGAAAACAGGACATTATCGATTATATGACGGGAAATCATATAGAAGTACCTAACAAGACCACCAAAAAAGACGTTGAATAAAATTAAAAATATTAATATTCCTGATCAATGCAGGAAAAAACCCATATTTATCCCGCCGCGCCGTCGCGTGTCTCAAATTTCATGTCCGCCTCCAAAACCGTTTTTTAAATATTTAAAAAAAATGTAAGAAGATAATTAAACGCACTGTGCCTTGGATACCAAGCGAATCCGGGTCTAACTTTATATTATCTAAATATTTGTTTCTATGAGCTATGCATCTCGTGAAATCTTGTCGGTATGTTTATGAAACACCTTGTATATGCGCACAAGAATAATGTAAATACTAATTCTGTCATCCCACACAACACACGACCGCCACGTATACAAAAAATAGCAGCAACGTCATGTGTAACAAAGTTCTTTTTCCAAAATACATATGTTTTATAACGCAAAATTATGAATTCTATTGATATCAAAATAGGAAAAAGACAGCCAAAATACATAAGACTAGTTTCAGTACATACAGGGTGTCTTATCCTCCTACCTTTAATGTAATGAGTAACATTTAAAATTCACAAAAAAAAACAGTTTTTTTTTTGTTAACAGTTGATATGGAATAGTTCGCATTGTTTACATGTGTTTGGATTTCACACATACCTCCACCTATATTGTATACCAAAATTCCGAAAAAGCTCAATAACTTTATTTATAGAAATTTACTTTCTTTATTAGACTATAACTTCGATTGTGCGGTATTTTTTAAATAGATCTATCCAGTATGATTTTATTCTTTGGTACTATTCCAAATTACGAATCACTTTTATAGTGATCGTTTTTACTTATATGTTAAAAACTTTCCCACCTTTCAAACCCTTGCAGACAAGTCAAAGTAACTAGCGCCATTTGCCGAGTGTTTACTCAACAACCTGTTCAAACGCATGTGCCTGCCACGATTGTTTCAACCAATAAAAAATACCAAATACTCTTTTTTTCAAATGCTTCATACTGTTTATTATTGTATTAGTCAAAAGCCTCGTTGACAAGCTTTCCATCAATATAGGATTTAAAAAACCACGTTGCTGTACCAAAACAGCAAAATCTGGAGAAACTTTAAACATTAAAAATCGAGTGTGCTTCTGTCAATCTTATAGCCTGTTAGTTTTAATGTAAAAATGATAAGTTTCATAATTAATTTTACTCGTTAACAATTAATTAACATGGCATACAGTCTTGGTGAAGCTTCTCATCATATTTTATTTACTCAAATAATTTATTAATAAAAAATACCCAGATGCAAGACTGCCGCAAAGTGTTGCAGTTCTTTTAATGTTAGACAAAAATTCACAATTGAGTTGCAGAGAAATTAAAGCAGAAACTGATATATCGCGAATCAGTATTAATCGAATTATAAGTTACATCCCTAGAACCTTTTCGAGACGATTTTCAAAACCGATAAATTTTTGTGAAACCATGAACAATTTGATTAATAGCAATCGGAACTTTATGTACGAGTATACAATCTAATTTAGTGATGAAAACATTTAAGTGTAGTGGGTCTGTTGCATACTATTGATTWTCAATTTATAAGGTAATTGAATGTCTGGGGCGGAATTTTTGGGGACCAAGTGATCGGTTCATTCTTTTTGATGGTCTTTGAATATATAGAATTTCTTCAAAATAATATCCCACTTCTGGTGAAAAATGTGGATTTACATAGCCAAAGTATCACGTAGCTACAGCGGTATGGAGCCCCTGATGTACATTATCATCGGGTAGATCGACAATTTTTAAATAAAAGCTTTTAAAGTAATTCGATAAACAGAGTATGAGCAATCAGTCAGTTGCGGAGGACATGAAACAAAGTATACGCGATACATGACAATATGCTGCTAAGTCGTGTTAGACTATCTTTTGGCAGAAGACTGCACGTCTGTATTGAAGAAAATGGTAACATCTTGCATGATTCGTAAAGTGTAAAATAGTTTTATTTTTTTGTTAGTGCTTTAAATTCTTCTACTTAGTTCTGTAATACTTGCTTCAATTTCTCCCTGACATAGTTGTGCATTTTCTTGCAACATTTAAAAAACCAACTCCATACCTTTGTTTATTTTGTGTGTTAGGCCTATTCGATTTTTATCTTTCAAAACAAGTTTCTCCAAATTTAGTTATTTTAGGACAGCAACTTGGATTTTTATATTCGACTATAAAACACTTACACTGATAGAAAGCTTGCCACAAATAGTCCAAAAGTAAATAGGAGCGCCATGCGACTGAGCAGCCTAAGTAAACACTTAAAAGACACGGCAAAAATTCAGGAATTAGCGGCATTAATTACTTTGACTTACTCGCAAAGATTTGGTAGGTACTGGTACCGTCTGATATGTCTGCGGGTGAAATCTGCCGGTATTGTATAGTTGGGCCACTCTACCTGGCTAACCCTTCTCAGACTGATTGGATCAACTAATCCTGCAGTATAGTTGGGCCAAAAATATGCTTTAAAAGCACAGCGGGTGATGTGATGCCGTCCATATGCACAGTTCCAGTAAAACATAGAAAGTAAAGATTGCAATAAGGAGCAAAAATCCCTTGGTCTGCATTATTTGTCATGGGTGCCATAGTTTTTACAGCTGCGAAAACGTCTGTTTGCGTTTTGGGCAGATTTGGAGTTAACTTCCTCCTGCCTTACCAGTTCCATATCGTAAGTCGTTATGTTACTGCTTATGCCAGGGCTGGACCGAAGCTTCGTATGCACTAATTTGGCAGGATTTTCCTGAATATTTTCTAGAGCTTTCCTTTTCACAACGTTGTTGACAATCTGCTGTACAGATTTATCTCTTCTTTGTAATTGTGAGATAATTCGGAGTCCAAGATTTCATTTCCAGCCGACGTATAGATTTTTGCAGGCCATTTCGATGTTCTATTTGTACACCTCCAACGCACAGTTCCGTTTTTCCGCACGTTTACGATACAAAATTTGTAGTTATTCACCACCAACAGTTTTTTGCCTTTCTCACTTTGCATGGCCACAACTTCCATTTCGCCAGTATGAATGTGCACTAAAAACTTTGGTGAAACTTTAATTTGACTTAAGGTTTAGAATTTATAGTCATTTTAGCAGGTAACCACCCTCTTTAACAAATTATTTAGGACATTATCGAAAAGTGTCCAAAAATATTTAACATTTTACAGATAAGTCCCACCCACCTTAATTGTGTTTCTTGGTCTAGTTGGGTCCACAAACACAAAATATTTGCGCCCAAATTACATACTTTTCTAAGTAATATCAGGTAGCAGGATCTGAATATCATTCGTTATCGACAATTATCAGTGAGGTTCATAATCCACCGTCCGCATCCTTCTGACCCAATTATAGTGGCAGATTAAGGGACGAGAAAGTTTTTAGCCCAACTATAATGCGCCCGAAATGGGCAGTGCACTCAGTAGCTTAGGTAGCAAACCGTTTATTTGAAAGTAATATTGACAAATCAAAATCTTTTTATGGTGACAATTTAGCTGAAGCATCACATCACATTAAAGTAATTGAAAATAGTTTTTTTAAGAAAAAGTGAATTTCCAGCAATGAATATTAACGTTAATGATGATTCTTCGGACTCCGAAGATGAGTTGTAATTATGTATAAAATTTAATTAAGCCTACCCCTCGCAGCATTAGTCAGTCCTATGTAGCACTTTTTTGACTCATAAGCCATTTTCTCATTTTTAGTTATAAAAACTATAATTTGATAGTTGGGCCGATGTTCTCTGTTCTGGAGAACGGGCTTAGGTGGTTCGTACTGCCAAGCTCTGGTCCTGCTTCTGAAGTCGAGGTCCACCGAAATTCGTCGCTCTTCTTCGCCAAAAGGTCGTCGGGGGCCCAGCCCACGCCGCGACGCGCTCCGCCGAGGCACGGAGGACCTAGCACCCATCAGCAGCAGGCAGCAGAGAGGTGCCGCGCGCCCCAGAGAGTGAAAGTGTCCCAGAGCAGCGCGCGCGAGCCAACGTCGTCGCGAAGGCCGCGCTCTATCGGCGACCGAGGTCCGCAGAGTGACGTGCTCCCGGTGGGCGCCGCGACACTAAAACCGCCGCCGTCGTCGAACGCGGCCAGCCACCGCGACCAAAAGTGAAAGGGGTGAATTTCACGGTAGACGCGATCGAGTTCGGCAGGACGGACGGCCGTGCCACCGACGGTTCCGGGGCAAAACGCGCCGGAAGATTCACGTGCGCCCGACGTACCTGTATGCGCGTGTGGTGCATGTCAGGGATTTGTTGTTGCTCATTTTTTCCACGAATTAATTGTCCGTGATTGCTGGGACGTGTCGGTGTTGAGGAGATCCCGCCGTAGCAGCTGAAATGTGAGTAGATCGGATTTTCTTCTTGGCTTCTTGGATTCTGCTGACTGATGTTTCTTGTGAGACGCGTGTGTGAAGTTCTCTTTATTGAAAGTTCACTCCAAAACATATTAATTTTCCCAAAACGTGTCGCATATTAAAACAATACTTAAGCACCCTCAATTAAAATGATTGTACACCAATATTTCACCAATTCCTTAGAGAACCCCTTAAAGTGTGCTTCAATTTTTACATTTTCTTTTCATTTCAATTTCAATTTACTTCAACTCGTTACATCCAAAAACATAATTCATCTAAACTAGTGCACATTTGTGGTTTGCTACACATCTGTGTGCACTTTCCTTTGTATAAGAACAAGATATATAATAAATATGTACCTATAACAATGACAAATAAAAACGAAAAGGTTAATAAAAACTAATCTAACTAACTAAACTGAAGAAAAGGAAATACAATATAAATCGCTATATTGTACTAAATTAATATTTGCATAAATATGTAAACAATGATTATTGTTTATGTATGATAATATTTGGTTTAATGTAATATAAACAGTTGCTTTTGTCAAGATTATACTACATAAGGAACACTAATATAAGTATAATTAAAACATGAGTATATTCTAAAATAAAAATTAGTTTCACAAGATTCTCGCACATTTGTTGTTCATGTCTTATCTAGTACGTTTTGAGAAGAATAATTGAAAATTTTTTTGCATCATTTCTTGTACATGATCTTGCTTTGCTTGTCATTTTTGTGATGGGACATATGACATATGTTTACATCACCAAATACTAAACAGGTGTAAACTGTGGTACACGGTTATATAACTATTTCTGTTTACTCTCTGTCATTTTGTTGTGTACACCATGATTATTATAATTATACTATGCACAATTACGTAGGAGTGAAAATATGAAGTTTCTTTCTTTTAAATTTTGTATTGGAAAAACTTCTTACTGCTGCCCCATTATTACTGCCCTTTTAAATAAATAATAATAAAAAATAAAATTTAACCCTTTTTTTCTTGTACTGAAAACAGATATTATTTGCTCTCAGTCATAATCAGTTATTCTAGTTTCTATTTGTATTCATGATCTTTGTCCTCTTTCAACCTATAAACGGGATATAGAATAGCGAGTTTGGTTCTTTATGAGTTGTATACGTTGTAATCTTCCTACTTTCCTACTTAGGTGTCTTTCGTTTTTTTTTATCTTCTTATTATACAGTTTTGTACAAACTTCAATTTTTCGGTTTTAGGTTTTCTCCCTCATGTTTTATGGTTTTTTCGGAGTGGACGTTTTCTATTACAAATTTTCCTTCAGTTCTTTAATTATTAAGGAACGCCTGTCCTTTTAAAATTGTATTGTATCTTGTTTTGAACAGGAACATGCATTTACAAGAAATGATGTCAAAAAGAATGTTAAGGATATTCAGAAAATCGTTAGATTTCAGTAAATAGTTATTATATTACGGTTCGCGTTTTGATATCATAATGGTTTGAGGTGCTTGCGATATGTTCACATACGATGAATTTCCACGTATACAACCTCCTATTCGAATGGTTGCTTTTGTACATAAATTAATTCTCAAAAATTTCGCTAACAGGTGTTTTTTTGGAACCTGGATGGAATCGCTTCACCTTTAGAGGTGGTAAAATGCAAAATATATTAATTCATTTTAAACCTTTTTATATGCTATTTATTTAATAAAAAAATGTTGTATTGTTTGATCTACTGGAGCAACTTTTTTTTGACTATTGGGATTTGACAAGGAATTTTTATAACGACACTAACAATGTCCTATTCACAATATATTTCATTACGTAAAATTTATATATCAAAGATCGTGTTTTATTGCAGACGTATAATTATCTTTCGCTGTAGTTTAGTACGTTTAGTCCATTTCAGGTGACATTCTACATAAATACTTAAACATTTTATACTTTCGGTTTCTGTAATTGTTTTTAAATGCTAAGGTAGCAAGCAGGAAAAAGTTGTGTGCCTTCTGGATGGTAGATAATGGTTACTTTTTTCATACATGTCGCTTCTTCAACAGACAGAGTTTTTTCCATATGCAAGCTACTGCAATGCATTATTAGTATTGATGATATCAATTTCATATACACACCTCATCGAGATATTTACCTCTACGGTTGCATTTGCAACTCTTTTTGTGAAAATGAAGTCTTCCTGCTAAATTGCACTAAAACTAATAAATTTTTTTCAATATTTATGAATTCAATTCAATATATAAGTTCATTTATATTATGTATTCTTGATTATTATAAAACATTAAGAGGTATCAAAAAATTAAAAAAGCACCTGAATCTAGGCAATGACAAACAAATTTTAGATATTAGGAAAATGTTTGGGGAACTTACATTTGAAATACAAAATTAACTCGAAATTCGTTTAGTAAGGTCCACGTATTTCCTCAGTATACACAAGGTTTGCGGAAATGCCACAAGTTCCTATACTTTTTTGTCAAAACTCAAGGTGTTGAATAATTTTTTTTGAACAAATTTGTTCAATACCTTTTTTGTCTGTGTATCGATTACTTCAAATTTGACACACATATTTCCTATATAATTGTGAATTTATTGTCCAAATTTAAAGCAAACCCTTCAATGCCAAAGGACTTAAACTGCCCTTAGCTTTTAAATTATTACCTATAACTCTCTTATTTGCGATTTTTTAAAAATAATAATATCACAAAAATCAAAATCTTGTAAACAGTTTATTTAAGTACCAGTAATAACGCAATAAAACTACCCACCTTACAAAATATCCAATCATGTAATGATTATAGTATACTCATACATTTTCGACTTCAAATGCAGGTTTAGTTAATAGTTTCAAGCACACTTTTAACGTGGGCTTTCCTTAACGCCAACACACTCATTCAAATTCTTATATGACCATTATCTACATTTCCCAAGAACATAAGTTAGTTTTGTTTGTTTTAGTGAGGTGTTTTACTATTTCTGCGATTTATATAATGAACACGGATTGTTAAAATGAATCACGAAATATGAACCTAATAACTTCGTATTTACACTGTGGGCAACAATGATATAACCATTTGCATTTCGATAAGTTACTCCCCTACTTACGTTGGCTGCATCAACATTTTTGAATGCAATTCCACAAGTGCCAATGAGTCCTTGATTAAATTTAATTCGCTTGTACGTAAGGTGGCTCATTGCAGTCACTTTAGATGTAATATTCAGATAACAGTTAATTACTGCTTGCAGTTATTATAGCTTAATTAATTGCTGCATTTGATTATACTATAATAGTACTGTTGACTTAATGCGATTTATTTATAAAATGAAGTGTAAGCTTCTATTAACTGCATATTGAAACATTGGAAGAAAACGTTGTTGTTGTATCTGCTTGTAAAATGGCAAAGAAATACACTAAACTTTTTTGAGGAGCTATGTAAATTGGACCAACCGTAGGTACTTTTCCGGTTTAAAATCGTGTCCTGTTACTATATAACCGGTTAGTTGTTAATTTTGTGAGCATTAGCATTGTTTCACATGTAATCCGCGCGTTCCTTTACATTCAGACAGATCACCAAAAGTTACCTGCATGATAGAAAGACGTGTTCTGTGAAAAAAAATAAGCACTAGTTAAACTAAAATTGAGTTACCTATTAAGTTTTACTGGACATTATCGGTTTTCTACAAAAAGAAGTGTTAGGACAAAGTTGTAAATAATAATGATCTGAATAAAACCTCATCACTTGATTTTTTTGTCCAGATTCTCGTTTTCGAGTTATGACACAAACTGTGTTAATTTAAATGGAAGTCATAGTTGGCCACGGCTTTATTGAAAAGTCTGTTTTTTCTCTTTAAAATGATATATCATTCGACCAACTTTTCTTCAAAAACAAACACTTTTTTATTAAATCACATAGTCTTGAAAAAAGTTGAAGAGAACGTTGTTACGTGACAGTTCAGTGTGACGCTCATACATTTCATTAGTCTGGTATAAAAACTTAAAGAGAATTTAATTTTTACATAAAAATAAGTTTATTATTAGATGCTCATATCTTTATTGCTGTTATAAAGACCTTAGTGCAAAAATTGACTTTTTGTACTGGTTGTGTATTTACAGCTACCCCTGACCTTTTTATGCAAAAATTAGACAAATCTGAAAAAGAATGTGTTAAACTGATTGCAAAACCTAGCACGTTTTCTCACAAATGTTTTTGAACCAAGTTCTACGAATATGCTTCGCATTATTTATTTAAGTACAATTGACAATGCTTCAATTTACACCATATGTTCAAAAGTATCAATGCACAAGTCTTTTCCAAACAGAATTAGTTGCCTTTCTAACAGAGTGTCTCTCTAAATTGAAAATAGCTTTTCGCGTTGTTATTCGAAGTTCTTCTATAGTACGATGTCTTTTTGTAGACATTGGAGCATTGTGCAGATGCAGTTGCTCGATCATGTTCAAACCACTAAAGCATGGCATGGATTTCTAAATTTAATTCGTCCACTATCTACGCAAATTCGTTTTGAAGGAAATTAAGATAAATTGGCACAGGTTAAAAAGTACGATTGTAGAACCAATTACAGCAACACACCAAACATTAAAACCAAAGCTTATTTGAAGTCTTGAGATGTGGATTTTCCTGCACCTACAATACTCGTTATACAGATGAAACATTCCACAATTTGTAAATCGTTTGCCATCAGTCCAAAGCGCTTTTAATTTAAATTACGGATCTGCTAGACACATATCTCTAAACCATCTGCAAAGTTCTAATCGGCTGTTTCGGTCACCAGTTTTCGATGTTTTGGATGAAACTTAATTTTCTTTAAAAACCACAGTGCTTTAAGAAACACCTACATCTACCGGAACTGGCCTAGTTGAAATAAAAGAATTCTTCGTTACGAAAGAAGCATGTTTACCACTGCAGCTTCATCAAATTCACATTCGTTTCCTTCCGGCTTGGTAAGAGATCCATATATGGATCACTTGTCATACAGCAGTCTAAAAGTTGTCAACGAATGTTGACGACCATCAAAATATTGTTCTGCGGCTTCCGCAACATTCTTGCGACAAAGAATATAAGATTCAATCATATGAAGCTTTGCCTTATTTGAAAAACGTTTTTAATTGAAGTTATCGATACTTTATCAACTAACTTAAAGCGGCACACGGAACTGTCAAGTAACAACGTTTTCTTCAATTGCTTTCAAGACTTACTATGTGATTTAAAAAAAAATGTTATAACTCGTTTGTTTTTGGTTTGTGTCATAACTTGAAAACGATAGTCTGTACAAAAAAATTGCGCGGTTTTATTAAGATCTACAACTTTTGCCTTAACACCTTTTTGTACCACTGATAATATTTAATAAAATTATAAGCATTTTAAAAAATAAAAAGATCATTTGAACAGTCAAAAACCTGTCATAAACCACAAGATTTACAAAAAACCAACCCATATAGACATATATTTACATTTTCCAAAGAAATTAACATTTATATGGCAACAATTTTTTGGAATTAATTGAACTATATCCTGATAAATGGTCAGACATAAGCATTACCACCATATCTAAACAGTGGCGGTAATTTGGAGGGGGCAAAAAGTCTTTTTTATAAAAAGATTGTTTCCACATTTTTTAAACCGTTTCAATAATTATAAAGACCAGTAAAATATAAAAAAGAAACAATTAATTAATTAATTAATTAAATTAAACTAATTATTTTTTAAARCTAGATATACAATTTGCATTTGGCGTTATTAAAAATCTTTAAAAAAATGCAATTTCTTAATTTTACAACGGCTTGTCTTAGCAGTATAAAAAGTAAATTTTTCTTCTTTTAATATTTTTAACTGATCTTCATATTTTTTTAAACAAATTAAAAATGTGGAAACAATCTTTTTATAAAAAAGACTTCTTGCTCCCCCTCCCCAAATTGCCGTCACTGTTTAGATATGGAGGTAATCCTTATGTCTGATCATTTGCAATGATATAGTTCAATTAATTTCAAAAAGATGTTGCCATATAAACGTTAATTTCTTTAGAAAATAAAAAAAGTTTTGGTCTATTTGCGCCAACCTGTAGGAATTCATATTTTCTCAATTTTCTCGAAAACGGTTCGTTCTAGCGAAATGCAATAAGAGATCTTTTTTGTACCTTATTTGTTGCTCTTTCTGAAAATAGTAACGAGCTTTTTGACATTTCACACACAACTTTCTTTCAAAGATAAAATCCCTCTGCCCTTCCCCCTACGCCGCCTCTGTTAAAGATATAAACAAATTTTTTATGCCAGATTATTAGCCGTGATCTATTATAACATTCTGCCAAATACGTAAAGTTTCAAAAAACCGTTCTCTAAAAAATAAAAAAATTCGAAAATTTTTGTTTAACTTCAACACTATATCAAAAATGAAGCATTTTCGGATACATGTTTATATAGACTTTTCGTCATAAACTTACTTCAGGAATACATAATAGAAATTATGACATCGAATTTAGAAGCACCCTGTATATAATATAGAATATTTGGTCATTTTTTGTGTTGTTCCAAATCAAATAAATTCTCAGTCAGGACAAAATAAATTAAAGTTGAGTTTGCCTTATGTACATGGCCCTTCAGAAAAATTAATGAGGATACTTAGAAAGCATGGTATTTTAGTTGTTCATAGAACGTATAATAATTGATATAAATCTACTCCAGATAAAGTACATTTAGAAAGGGATGGTGTTTACAAAATTAAACAAAAAGAAAAGTAGGTACCGTTTGAAAGAACACATATGTGCTACTAAGTTGCAACAGATAGGTAAATCTTCCATAGCTGAGCACTCATATTTGACTAAACACATGATTGATTTTGATAAAACGAAAATTTTACATAGATAAACATATTGTTACAAACGTCTAATAGAAGAAGCTATAGAAATTTCTAGGAATACTAATAATGTTAATAGGCCATCAAAGTGCCGAACCTAGAAAAATAAATATTGAATAATTTTTTAAGTGTTTCTTATAGTTAATCATAAATATTTTTGCTAGAAGTGGGATTAACGAGTTACTCATAGGTGAACCATTTTTTGCTAATGAAATATGTAACTAATTTTGAACAATGCAAGTTTAATTTCTGCTATTGGTATTGACGGGGACAGCTTTTGACAACAAAGGACACCAAAGAGAGGAAGGGGAAGACCACCACGGAAATGGAAAATTTGTAGATGAAACATGATGAATGTACACGCACTCTATATCTCATATTCCTTGCTAGTTACTTTCAGAAAATTGTTGTTTTATTCAATACATCAAGTTTTGCTGTAATGTGTCTGCACCGCTATTGCAAAATGTGGAATTAATCACTCATACATTATACTTATTTAGGAAATAATAGCCAATAATGTATAAGCTAGACTGCTCTAATATAAAGTGCACGATGTGTAGGCATTAGTCCGTATATGGTACGATCATGTTTGCGAAACATCAAGACATGGTTCTCCTCGTTTTCATTAAGTCTCACCAGCGCATTATACTTGGAAAGAAATATAACCCAGTTTGAAATAAGTGATCATTCCATCTTGTTTACAGTAATTATGATACCACGAAAGGCCACAAAACGTAATTACATTTTGTTATTATTGCCTGTAAGATATCTTTTTATGTGTATGTGTCTTTATCGCGCCTGATTAATCGAATCCAGTTTTATTGCCCTTTATTCCCGAATTACGCACCAGATTAGCCAGGCGCCACGCAAGAATAAAGTTCGTACAGAGCCACACGCATTACTCGCAATTAAAATGTACTTTTCGCGGTCCCCGTAACACACACACACAACGACGGCTTGTGTTGTTTATTTTCTTTGCACTTAACGCATGTTTTATTACGTGGCATTGTTTATTAACGTGGATTTTTATGGCACGTTTAGACGGAATATAAAAAGCCCCTTTGTTGCACTTCACTTATTTCCTGAATAACAAGAACAACTTTAGTGCTAAAACCGCGGACTCGTCTGGAACTGTGAGTCAAAACGAGGTTTTCCGAAGAGAAAGTGAATCTGTAAAGCACAAATTGAACGAATCAACATACAAATAGCGCTTAAATACGTATACAAACAAGCAGATCAAAAACGAGCCACGTAAAGTGAGAGGCTTCAAATGTTTGAGGAAGCCAGTCTTACACCTAATGGACCTAATATTAAAATATCCAGATTTATTATTTGCTCATTTTTTATATCTTCATTATACCCAGTTTTAATTTATTGACGGTTATTTAACGCAGAAATTAATTAGCATTCCAGAAGGATGTTCTTTATTGCGAAGTATAGTCGTACCATATATTTTTGAAGCCACTTAAGGCACTTTCGTTAGTTAAAAGCCTGAATTTCGGTGACCAATAGGGCATACTAAAGGGTGCTCCATCATGATGTTAGAATATTTCAAGGTGGTGTTCTATGGCCTATTTGAAGGGGAATCTTCTTTTAATTTTTCCATTTGAGCTTACCTTGATATACGACTCTCAAATAGCCTGAAAAATTTAAGTTTTTTTTTGCTTGAAAAATGTTTTAAAGTTGGTACTCATTATTTGTTAGTTGAAGGCTTGTTTTCGGTGGTATCCCTTTTTTAGGCTTTATTTATGAAAAGTAGAAACCACTGAACTCGATTTTTATTTTTTTCAGATCCTTTTCCTACCTTAACTACACCAAATAAAAAAAATATTACTCCCATTATTTTTTGTACACCCAATAGATTCCAGTAAGAAAACAGTTTTTTACTACCTTAGTCTTATCTTTGTTATTAATGTCTAGTGTCTACTACAAAATGTAGTAGGCATTGCTTGTTTTGTCCATAAAATCGTTTATTCTGTGTGGATGACGAAATGATTAGTACAAAACCTGAAAAAGAGAGACATCTAAATAAGTACGTGTTTAAAAGCTACTTTTAAGGTAGCACCCTCTTTTAAAATTTCTAATTCGTGCCTTTAGTAGAATAAATCGAAACAGGCGCAAAATACGCATAGTTAAATCGTAAAATAACATTCAACAACATAAAATAAAGGAAAAAACAAGTGTGCGTATTGTGGTAATTAAAAAAACCAGTACGTGCAAATCGAGCTTCGTCGGCAAAAGTATTTCTTCTGTAAAAAGGATTTCTGTTACGGTTCTCTAATATTATTCTACAAAACGTAACGCGAAGATTTTGATCCGACATGTACTATAAATCATATGCATATTAGCATATTCTTTATTGTTGTAGCTGTTATTTATATTTTCTCTTTAAAACTAAACTACACAACACAAATATGCCGGAAAAACCTTTACTAGTAAGTCGACTCAACTCTGATAAACACAGAAACAACGTCAAAAAATGGCAAGTGTATGATGCTGTTTTTAGTAAGTAAATATTTTGATAAATGATTTTCACACTATTTATTTTACTGGTAAAGTATTAGGTGTCAAAAATTAATAAGAATGAAAATTTCTTCGAAATTAAATAATGTACTGAAGACATTTTTCTTAGGCTTAAGATAAAAATTGATGTCGTTGGTTTGTACCCTACATAAACAAAACTTGAAAAAAGGATACCGCCGCAAAATAACCTTCAACTAACTAATAGTGCGTATCAAATTTCAAATTTTTAAATTTAGGTTTTCAAGAAAAAAATCATTTTTCAGACATTTCGAGAAGCGCAGGGAAAGTTCAAGTAGAAAAAAAGATTTCTCCTAAAAAGGCTCGTCCCCTTAAAATATTCTAACATAATTACAGAACACCCTGTATAATCACATAGTATATTCCTAAATTACATACTATTTATAACTGAATTGATCGAATTTCATAAATGCTGATGGTTTTGATGTACATATTTAGATCTGATCGCAATTTTGCAGTTTCTGTTTCTGAAATTACCTCTGCTGCTAAATTCATCTATTTCATATATTTGTCGTGTATTTTTCCAAAACTCAATACTTATTGGGAACTAGAAGTGATCTAATTATTTTGAATTGAACTGTATTTATTTGAAAACTGTTTTTCCAGCTGGAAATTTTAACATTCGTTGTTATGCTTTATATCCACAAAACAGTATTGTATTGCAGTTAAACAATATGTGTAGTTTACTTCATATTTTTCAGGTAAATTGGATATTAAATTCTAACCGCAGAATACTTGATTTAGTATTCGCGACTTGTCAGTGTGTTATTCATCCTGATACTTTACTTTTAGTTGTTGAGGACGCACATCACCAAGCTCTCATTACTAACGCTAGTTAGTGACAGTGTAGATACTTTCCTTCTAATCTAGCATCCAAATCTTATAGTTTTTGTAAGGCCAATCTTCCAACTATTTATGATGCGCTTCTTTATGTTGAATGGGACTATTTCAGCAATCTTCCGGATGTCAATTCAATATATTACGCATTTTATAATTTATGTACCAATACGTACCGCTACATATTAATAAGAAATGTCGCCGCTACACTAATATAATATTATATCTAATATCAAACTCAAATTCGGCGCATTTAAGAGGTTTAGGCGTACTCTGGTCAAATCTCAAATCTCAGATGCGTATTTGCTTTCGATAACATAGGTATCTTGTCACTTCTGGAGTACCGCAAGGAACAAACTTTGGTCCACTGATATTTTTGCTTTTTATCAATGATTTGCCATCATCAGTTACCAGTATGTTATGTGCTGAAGATGCTAAGATTTTTTTTATGAAATCAACTATTTCAGTGACGCCATTCACCTGCAAATCTCTTTAAATAATTTTATCGCATGGTGCAAGCATAATAAGTTGTTGGTAAGTATTTCTAAATGTAAAGCACCATTCTATTGTCAGCGAGTGGATTACGCTATATAATTATTCCACATTTAATTTCATTAGGCTTTATTTTTGTAATACCTACAAAATTATTCACTACCATACACGCGTTGAAAACTTTGCCCTTCGCTTACGTTCGTTCTAAGCTTATTTGGTGATCAATTTATGACTGTTTATAAGACCGCCATTGAATCGACTAAGTCTCTCAATGCACTGCTTTGTTGACAGACCACTTTTAATATTATAATGTGATAAATCATTGCACGAAAGTTTCCTCATGTTAAATGCACTTTTTCAGTGAACCACAAAATTTAAAAAAAAATCACAATTATTTAACATTGATAACTGTTAACTTGAAATTACTGTGACACAATACACACAAACAGAGCCTTTTTCCAACCCACTCAATGTTCATAGTTCCACTGTTTCAAGTTTCAAGTTTTCGTCGGGACTTACGTATAGTGAGATATTTTTTGTAAAAAGCTTTCTAATTACCATTACCACTAGTTGCACCTAGTTTTAAATAGCGAGTGTTTTTACTAGTTCCTTATTTATTTTAGCTGCAGGTCGAGTGCTTCAGGGGCCCTTATGTGTTTGTTTTCAGCTTCTCATCGCTGTTTCTGTTAATGGCCGCAGTTAAAAATCTTAATCTTCCACAGCCATCTTCGACCTCTATGTTTGCAGTAACACCAGACTTCGGTCGAGGTCATAAAATCATCATGTTTGCGTAACAGTACACCTCTGGATCTCACGTAGAAATTTCAGCATCCAGCATCTCCGCCTGATCTTAATACGATATGGCCGCTCATGCACGCGTGTGTTCCTTATACGTCGGCTAATTTACGTGTCTGTGTTCTAATACGGGCAAAATTATTCAATTCTTATTCGGAATAATTAGGTTATTAAGCCGAAAACAGATGTAKTTCGTTAGAAGGCTTTTGAAATATGGGGTTAAGGAATTAGGTGGAATAAGAAATTATCCCTATTTGGTATGGCGTGACGTCATGGACAACCTTAAAGATTCGAACACGTCGTTTTGACGGAATATTTTGCAACGTTTCAAATATTTGGGTTAGCAATAAATTCAGTATTTTGAGCCGACGACGTCAAGTGTCTATCGTTATTTACATTTACACAGTCACTTTTATTGGTACATTACAGTAGGGTTCTGAAATTTTCTTGAAAGCTACGCAAATTTTTGGAAAATGGTAAACATTATTGAATTATAGTCAACTGAAATTATCGTGAATGACCATCCTCAAGTTTTATTTATCGATAATTTTTGACACAGTAATGTTTGTACTGTCACTTTTCTCAGGATATATAGCAAGTACATTCAGGCCTATATCTTAATATTGATGCTTGATGCTTCCGATAGTTTTAAGGGGCAAGTGCAGTGACTTTCTGTTGATTATTTTCTTATTCTTTGGATTCATTTGTCTTTATTTTTATACTTTCATTTTGCTCTTTAATGTAACGACCCGATCCTAAACAAACTTTGCTCTTCTTGGTTCGTTGATCACGAAATAGTTAATAGAAGCAAGTTTTCAAAGTATTCAGAAAGTTTTTTTTATACTATTTGACAATCGCTACTTAGAGGGACTACAATAAATTCCATTTCGGCCTCATTTCAGGCTTAGGTCTCAGGTTACTAGCAGCATGATATGAAGGAGAATAAAGATGTTTAACGCCAAGGAATGGTAAGAATTTTTTCAAATTCAATTGTTCTAAATAGAGGTCCATTATCTCTGACTGATTGGGGATATCAAAACACAAACAATTTATTGTCAGTGCGTTCCATTTAGAATAAACACCTTGTATAAGCATCGGTAATAATAATAAAACACTTTTTATCATAAAGTGTACGTATCTAAGGTTTTGAAGAGATAGGACAAGGTTTAAAATCACTTTTGTGGGATTACACACCCAGCAACTCTTGCAGATATTTATAATATCTTCATTATATTCGGTCATTAATCTAAGGATTGCAATTAATTTACACTATTTATAAGGAAATGGAGGCGTGTATCTCTTTTAACACWATTTTTCCGGTACGATTACTCTAKAACCTCAATATTTTTTCTAGCAAGCTTTAAACATTATCTGGCCAACCWCAAGCGTTGACATTATAAACACAAGATAGAATGTTATTTCTTGGTCTATGAAGCTACAGCTCTGTATGAAATAGGTAAATACCATTGAACATATAAGAGATGACCAAAATCAACTTCTTTATTACATGAGTGTAAAACAAGTAGTATCAAAAGTGTATCTGCTTTACTATTTTTCCACACCTCACGAATTTAATATTATTTTGACATGGATATATGATTATCATCAATCGCTCAAATTTACTTGCTGCAGTCTGCGGAATACCCGTTTTTATTTTTAAAAATGACATAAAGGTTTACTCTCTGTCATAAGCGTAAATTTTGTTGCGAGCAAATATTGGCAGAATTTTTTTATTCCAAAATTATAGCTCTTAGTCCATATACGAAGTAAGTATTGCAAAATGGAGACAGTTTGCTCAAATTCGACAAAAATTTTCTGTAGTAAGCTTGTAATTCTTGTTTGTTTCCTTTCACCTTCATGTTACTAATAGTAGCTATTTTTTCTAAAGATGAACACAACCTTTCTGCATCAATTTAAATACCAAATATTATACAGATTTCTGAAAAAAATTAACTGGATTTTACCAAGTTTATTTGTAGACCGCTGTCTTTAATTTTAGTCAAAATTAGTCTCACTTTATTCAAATGGTCCTCTTTGTTCTTGTCCGTTATTACCATATGGTCCCTTCCGTTTAAAGAAATGCTTTCTATATTTTTTTTGGGTAATACTTGGATTTGAAGCAATACCTTAAGGTAAACAGTTATACCTAAACGAACCTTAGTGGGTAATAATAATATTGACTGCTTTTATTCGAATGCCCACAAATGTATGTACAAAAAGAAATGTTGACACCGTAATACTGGAAATGCCAAAATGCATACTGCTAAAATCAAACCTAAACATTTATGCTTCAAAATGTTAGGCTGAAAAACAGAGTTGTCCATCTAAAATTGTTCGTGTTTAAAGCCATTTATGGTTGTTTATAGTTCGTTGTGTTTGTGTAGAAAACGAAGAGAAGGTATAACGGAATGTAGAGTTGTGGGAGAAAGAATTAACGAAACGTAAGATGTTAATAAATGCTAGCTAAACAAAAACAATGATCATAGGGAAGAAAAACAAATGGATAGAGATAAATATAAATAGAAAACAAATAGAACTGGTTGAATTTTAAATACCTAGGAGTTGCAATGCAACATGGTAGAAATGAATTAAGAAATGAATGAATTAGCAGCACAATAAAGGTGTAGGTACCAAAAAAAGGTAGCAAAAAGTAAGCAATAGGATAATAGAGGGGTAAAGTATCAAGCAACGATCTATGAGACTGACTTATGCAGAGGGTTTTACAGCTTGATGGTAGGCCGTCGTAAAATATTGTAAGTATTGTAAATGAGGGTTTTTACAACCTTATGGTGGCCGTCCTAAACTATTAGGATTGGTGGCACGCTTCAAAGTTCCTAAATGGGCCGTATTCAAAAAAATCTTGTTGGCTAAAATTTTAACTTTTCAACTATACCTAAATTTTTGCATTTTGTTAGATGTGATAATTTAGCAATCAATAAAACATAGAAACTTTTATAACAAATTTTATTTAAAGCAGACCTGATGCTAACTGGCGCGACCCGCGATTTATTTTTATGTGATACTTTATTGGGTTTAAATTTTTCGATGTATAAAATAAAAGCCTTTGCATGCCATATGGAATTTATACAAATTTAATATAAAAACATATAAATTCATAAGTAAAAAACTATTTACATTTGTTAGAAAAAATTACAATAGTGCACAATAAAATTTATACACGGTATCGATTATGTTCATTACAGCTTGTTAATAAGCACATTACAAGAGTCACAAACTAAAAAAAACTACTCACTATCACTTTCACTGCTAAAATCACGATTAACTTCTATTATTAATTCTTGTACATTATTCGCTCTGTACCGATTTTCAATGTCCAGTGCATGCCGCACTGAATTTTTCCATGCATCGACACTTGTTATTTCAGCTTCGTGTCTAATTTTTAGCAGCATTGCACGGCTTTTCCACCAGTGTTCCCTCGTCGAATTCTTTGTTTCAACTTCCCCCATATCATTTCAATGGGGTTGAAAATGCAATGATATGGGGTAACCGTAGAATGGTGTGTCTACATTCAGAAGCGAAAATGTCAGTTTTAAATTTCTTCGAAATTTTTTTTGCGCCAAGCACTTCCAGCAATTGTTTTTTTTGTGTAGTCCTCTTCGAAATATAAATCTTCTTTTCTTAAAAACTCTTGAATGGTTGCCCTATTAGTTGTTGTATTTGGAATTTTATCCAGTTGGTAACTAGCGTTGTCCATTACTATAACGCTGTTTGGTGGCAATTTGGACAATAAAATGTTTTGAACCAATTTTCAAACACTTCCGCATTCATATCAGAATGATAATCGGTTTAAAATCAGTAATAATCTGTTTGACCAGTTGTCCTACGAAATGTATTTGTCACAAACGCCTCTTAATAAGTGGCTAAATGTAAGCATATATGTAGGTAAGACTGAATAAATAAAAAAGATTGCACTTGGTACGCTTATGTGCTGTAAAACTTTAAAATATAAGTAACACATATGCTTTCAATACCGTTTATAATAGGAGTAGAATAGTTCCGCGATTCCTTCTTATTTCCAAAAAAATATACAGGTAGAAACTACGTTTATTACCCTCCGGATTAAAAGAAAATTTTAACCTGTGAAGAAACAGGGCAGAGGACGATTGCACACCGCGATCAAAAGAAAGTATGGGCTGCCGCATTAAAATTGCAATGTTTACCATTAATGGTTATAAAAGTAGATAGTACTCATTAAATTAGGAAATAATACAATTTAATCATACATTAAAAGCTATTAGGTGAGAAATATTTGTAGTTCAAATAATAATACCAAATAATGCTCATTGATTTATGTGTATGGAAAAAAATTCTAAAAAAGCCTAAACACAATTTTTGGATGCGGTCCACTCCGCTGCAAAACAGTGGAACGTGCCGAACCCGTCGGTTATTTACGATAGCTTCAGGTAAACCATTGTGAGCGGTAATCGGCTGTTCGTATAATGAGTCTCATAGATTGTTGCTTGCAACTATAACTAGAATGGGTGGAACAAGAAACGACAAAATCAGAGAACTGGAAATAGAGCCGATTAAACAAACTTTAAAAGACTACTAAAATTCGGGCACTTGTTGAGAATAAATGAGCAAAAGCCAGCAAAACGAGTCTGGGAGCAGAAGTAAAAGGATGGCCATAGAAGACCTGGAACATAAGACAGTGGCTTCATTTGGGTCGAAGCTAGAAGAGCAAGCATAGAACTGGAGGAAGTAGAAGGAAAAACTGCTCCACACATGAAGAACAAAACAGACGACGAGATTTGTTGATTTTCCGTTAGCTAATTTCAGCAGGGTGCTAAAACTCAATTGCAAGAGCACGAGAGCTGCGAATTGTTGCAGAATCCTTCCTCGTTTCCAAACTAKCTCCGCATGTTGCGCCATAGTTTTCCTCAAAAGTGGGCGTCCGAAGGATTGCTCGCACTATTTGAATACCAAATACATGTTAATTCGCGCTTAACGCAAAAAATTTCGCAGCCTGAAATGATAATGCTTTTTTCCCAATAGGATTTCGCGTTAACCTAATCGGATGGGTGTGCAAATCTAAACGATGATTCAGGCGGCTGAGAGAGATATTTGCCTACACGGATTACCCGCAATAAGCAGACAAGACGTCCACTAACCACTTAAAATTCAGACTGTTGCAAGAAATGAAACCGTAATTGTTAATGGTATGACTAATTGGCAGGAATTATGCATATCCGCTCGGTCTGTTGACTTTTTCGCCATGGCAGTCACTGGAGGCTTTGTGCCTCTTTTTTTTCGACAAGAAATATTGTGTTACACGACGGCGCGGACGGGATCTTTTTTCGGACATGCGGGCGAGATGGGCTCGTCATTAACGACTTTGTTTTCGGCACTAATTGAGTAATATGTTCGAAAATTACGGTTGACACTCGCGGTTATTGAATTCCTTTATTAAATTTAACGAGTACTGCAACTGGACGCAGCTGGTGGACTAACTGGAACTGTTTGCACATTGAAGCTTCTTGGAACGTAATCTTGTACAAGAAAATAATTACTCTGTTATCAGTATACAAACGATTGCTTTTTATGCAGCGATGTCTGTAGCCTCAAAAGGCGGTTTTCATCAATAGTTGTCAGTTTCTGAGGCATTTAAATAAAGCTGTAAGATGTCTATAAGCTAAAAGTTTGTAGCGAAAATTCCTTTGCAATCTGACGTTGAGATTCTAACAAAAAAAGCTATCCACTGCAGGACTCTGAGCTTTTTACCAGATGACCTGTTGTTACTCCTGGTGTACACATTTCACAACTTGTGGAAGTTGATGCAAATGACGTACTAGCAAAACTTGTAGGTCTCGATACATACATTCAAGAGGTAATTCCTTGGATAATTTAAAGAATATTTTATACTTGTTATTTTTTGTGTGATCGTATCACAAAGCTAATTAGAAAAACTTAAAAACAACTTTAGACTTGTTCCTAAGAAGTTGAACGATAATAATCTTGCCGAATTCTGTAATTGACGAGAGAAAAAATTAGTATAATATTGGCAATTAACGGAAATGTGCTTTGCGGAAACACAAAAACCTCAGATATAATAGTAAGCTGGCTACTTTTTTTAAAATTCAATCCCGTACCAGAAAGGACAAAAATGCCTTAACAATAATATTTAAAGCAGTTTTCACGGGACGCTTTCCACGTGAAATGCTTATACTACCTTCTCGTTTCCTTCCACTAGTATACATGATACTGAATTTCTCTTTGGTTGAATAACAATGGGTGTAACAAGTTTCTGGAGATATCCGTAGTTAAAATTATCCTAATTAAAAACTGATGTCTAAAGTTACAAGACATTACAATCTTTTATGTAATTTTGCTGATGTTGAAATAGTTTTTATATTAGTGCTGTTAGCTTGCCCTATTCTATCTTCAAAATCACTAGTCTCATTCCCTTTTCTGCAGAACTAAGTCATTAATTTAACACTACTTCAGTGGAATATAAATAAAATTTTACAAATAGAATAATTTCAGGTTAATAGTCACCTGTAATACATCCCTCGAGATTTTCAGATATTCCAGATGATTTAAAATTGGTAGATTCTGGATACAATAAATATAGTTCCATTAGAATACTGGTATTTTATTTACGTGTACAATAGTAGCTACATTGAAGACGTTAATACATATAAAGTCAGCACCGTTAAATATAAATCCAGTGAATATAGTTAAAATTATCGTTAGCGGTCTAGAACACTTTTATTTATTCATTATTAATGAGATTTCTTAATTTCTATAATTGTCTAACAAGAAATTTCTTCAGGGTTCCTCAAAATATGTAACAGCCAGTAAATATGAACTCTATAGTAAAATGGCGTTAATAAAAGTTTTTATGCCACACATTTCCATGGGAGCGTATTTTTTTCTAAATTGTAAACTAACGAGAAAATTTTTATTGCTTGATGGAAATGGATTTGTAAACAGACATAACTGGTCTAGTGAATATCCTCATCGGATAATGGAACAGCATGAATTGTATCTTCAGGATCTATATATGTGGACTGGTATTATTGGACAACACATTATCGGTCTGTATACTTCGTAAATGGAAATTAACAGTATTTATCTACCTGCCTAAACCTACTGTGTTACATATTTAGTTTGCTTGACCAGATCTGTGAATATAACGTTGGAGAACTATTGAATGGCCTGCTAAGTACCCTGATTTAAGAATACTAAATTTTCTCGTCTGAATCATTTGAATCAGGTGTACAAAGAAAACCATAAATTTTCAAGAACTGGAAGCCAGAATCAGACGCTATATTCAAGATATACCGCCTAACTGCAAAATTCGTTGCGCTATTTCTGTAATAAACTACTTTTGAAGATTTATTCAAATGAATAATGTACTACCAGCATTAAAATCATTATCAATAAACCAGTATTGACACCTGCAGGTCCTGCTTTGATACGGCCATTTGCAGTTTATTTGAAAACACGATTTTATATAAAAAATTACATTATTAAACCATACAAAATAAACACCAGGGTGTTTACTGATAAAAAGACCAGTACAAATCCGCAAAAACAAAA
Organism: Rhyzopertha dominica; assembly: GCA_025024175.1. Lineage (NCBI taxonomy): Eukaryota > Metazoa > Arthropoda > Insecta > Coleoptera > Bostrichidae > Rhyzopertha > Rhyzopertha dominica. The sequence continues at coordinate 7,198,922 of QCXZ01000137.1, read as the reverse complement.
AGTAGGCTTTGAATTCAAAATAATTTTTTTTAAACGTCATTAAAGTGGCAATTTTCTGCAGCTAGCATAGGAGCCAAAGTGTCAAATTATTTCTTAGCAACAATGACACTCACTTTTGCTGCATATACGCAGCAAAAATCATTTGCAGCCACGGCGGCAAATATTAAGGAAACTTGATTAAAATTATGAAGTTTTATTAACGTTATTAAAAGCGGCCTCAGCCACTTCAGGGGGCGTGCATTCGATGTCTGACATGGCGAAAACTGCAAAATGATTAGTTCCAATAGGAAATATTTTTAGAATATTTGGTAAAACTTACAAAATGCAGCCAGGTTTTGTGACACATCAAATTATTTTTCTGGTTGTTTACATTTCGTCACTAGAGAAACCTTTCCCAGAGCAAACTAAAATAATCACTGAAGCACGATACGCAAATTTAAAATTACTCAAATTTTTAATTAGTGCTAGATTCTTTGTCGACGTTTAAAAAAAATAGCATATGTTATTTGGAGCTAAAGTGACTTTATGTAGCGCGGCTGGACCTATCTGCCTCGCAAACTCGGCAGTTAAACTCCAGCCTTGCTACATAAAAGTTCACTTTATCTCCTCATAACATAATATACTATTGTTGTACGTTTCATTTTTACTGAAATAAGCTTCTTTTGGCTATCCTTATATTATTACTATAAACGAAAATTGTTTTCTGAAACGATTGCTTGTGAAAAAGGCTTACCAGAAAATACTTCACCACAACCATAAGGAAAATAATTATTGACTTGCTGCAGCTGTACCTTTTTCACTTAGACTATAATTATGTAAAGTATAAAGTACTGTTATGTATTTATCAAATATGGGAGATATGAAGAGGTATTATATAACAAATAACAAAAAAATAGTACAAAACAATGTTGCATATATGCAAAAATTATTATTAGGGGAAAACGTCTTCACCTAATTAGGAATCTATCAAAGAATGATATAATGACCCAGTTAAAACCATGTACTTGGAACGACCACCCTCTCTGACCTACATACACACGCCGATGTTCCGCTCACCGGGGCATTGCATGACAGGACTTGAATTTTCATGTATTTTTAAAGACCGCTTTCGATTTTCGATATTTATTCATATCATATCATAAGGGAAATACCCAGCAATAATACCACACCACATATTTTAGCACTTGGAGAAGTTCTAGTCTCGCAAAGTTTGTTAAAAACTACAATACAATAAGTTAAGCTTGATTTCTTCGGTGAATATATTCTTTTTTTGGCTGATTAACTTTTGGGACATATTTACGGAAAATCTAACGGGCAACGCGTATTTAAATTTCTCGGAAACAGAATTTCAAAATTGCTTGAATGAAATTCCACTAAGAGTTTTACAGAATATCTGGTTCCAGCAAGAAGTTGCATACCCACACAATAGTGAGTTGGATGGACAATGGATTGGGACCCAGGAATCTATAGTTTGACAGGCTAGCTTTGGGGAGTTTTTAAAGCTAAAATGTATGAAACTAGGTGTTTAGTGTTTTTTTTTTTCTAGAACAGAATCTCAGCTTATTTGAACATTTACTTTAGTAACTGCAGAATTGTCATTATTTAATATCAAATTTACAGTTCTGATGTTTAACATACTACGTTTTTGTTTTGTAAAATGCTATGTAGGTAATTATAAAGAACAAGTTTTTTGCGGTTGTCTTTTGTTCATAGGTCTCCTAGCATATCCTTACATATCTGTTAAATTAAAAATGATGATGGTTACAAGCTTCTTCAAAAACAACTTGAAAGCTCGCCGAAAGTATGTTGTTGTTGCTAGAAAACGCCCATAAGTTTGAAAATTAACGAAACTGGTAGTGGTTGTTTGACTATCCGCCCTATTTTTGATGACTATGGATATTCAACAGGATTTGTCATAATTTATCGCAGTTACACAATCCATAGTAAAATTTACATCTAAACCACTTAAAAAATGTGTGTTACTCATGTTTGTTCGTGCGTATCACCTTGAATCACGGTTTAAAATCGCACTTTATAGCACCAGGTATTTCATGGCCGTCTTGATTCATCGGAGTTCCAAAACGCTCGCTCAGGAGCCGAAAAAGAAGAAGTCTGACGACTTGGCGCCGGATGGATCGTAACGTTTTTCGAGTGGCGATTTTACTAGGCGTAAACGCTTTCCCAAAAACGCATTTGTTGACGTCTTAGATCGTAACAGTAAGTGCAAGCTTGTCTCTTGGATTTTATTGCCGTTGACGCATCTGTTGGGCTCGGTACGGGGTCGTAATACCAAAAAGAGGATTTAAACAGGTGGGCTCGCGGTTTAGATTAACGATTAAGGTCATTCGGCGCATATTGCGCGTCATCGTGGTGTGGGGATGTTAATTTTTAATAGCCGGTTTCATTAGTCATAGCCGTAGACGTGGACGTAACCAATAAGAAACAAGTCAAGACGAGTTGGATTGACGATATTTTTATTTCCTTTTTACAAATCCAACAAATTTACCAGTTTCAAACTTATTTTATTGACCAAATGAATGAGGGAACGCTTAACGTTTTGCTTTTTCCGACCATCGATGATCTAAAACATATAGTGCAGGAATCTATTTCTAAAACTGTCAGATACAGAAATTAAAAAAACTATTGCTATCATGCATTCATAGGAGACCTATTCTTATGAAAATCATTAATACATTACACAGTACTGTTAATTTCATGCGACTACGTTCGACTTTCACAAAAGCGTCAAAAAAATCTTCATTCAATGATAAGAGATCTCGCATTTGCGTTCTATCCAGAATAGATACACGCATGTATATATCTATTGAAGAAAAACCGAAGAAAAGCTCCAATCCAATCTTCAACACCTTCATCAACACGATGGATAGACGTAAAACCACCAGGCCATGCTGTACGGGGGCATCTGTTGACCATATGTTCAATTGTTTGGAGGGGGTCTCCATATTCACAAGAAGGGTTGATAGATGGATCCCATTTATTAAGAAAAACGTTGCATTTCCCATGACCAGTGCGAAGGCGATTCAGAATGAGCCAAGACTTTCTCAGGAGGTCAGTTCTTGCCACCTTTTCTGTAGGATTGAATATATCATGTTGCCAAAAAGAACACCATCAATTTTTAATGGTATAAGGAGCACGAATGAAATCTTCTGTCCACAGGGGTTTTCCGGAAGTTAGTCGAGTTATATCTAGCTCTTGCAGATCTCGGGAAATCAGAAACTCATTAGGAGCTGATTGATATTTTTGCTAAGCTTTATATGTAGCAAACTGCCTGCGCGAATCTCCGGAGGAGCAATGTTTGAAAGAATCGGAAGCCAAGGTTGACTTAATTGTTCCAGTGATTAGTCGCATTGCAGTATTTAGTTGAGTGTCAATTTTTCTTGTGTGATGACAATTTTTCCAGACAGGACAGCAGTATTCAGCAGTGCTATAAAGCAAGGCAGTTGCAGAAGTACGGAGTACACTTGCATTTACACCCCAATTTGTACCAGCAAGGTTATGCGGGATGCTATTTTAGTATGTAATTTCTTACTGATGTTTTCTAGATGTTTCTTGTACGTTAGAGACGTATCTAGGGTCACTCCAAGGTATTTTGGCGAGAAGTTATGTTCGACTATTATATTATTTGACCTAACTTGAAGTTGCTTTGTATTTTGATTATTGTTGAGTTGGAAACAAGAAGCAAAGCGTCAGGCTTTGAAATAGCAAATCATTCGATATTTCTTGAAAGGTTTTGTTTAAGTACAGAAAAGTGTTTACTTTGCAAAGCCCATGCCATGTCGTCTGCATACACAAATTTTCTCGATTGCATTGCTGAAAGGTCACTTATGTAAAGATTAGAAAGAATAGGCGACAGAACCGATCCTTGTGGAAGACCATTATTCATAATCCTGCATTTGTTACTCTTCCTCCCAGAAACACTCTGAATTAACATTGGGAGCTCTATTTAATGCACTTTCTTATAAGTTCTAGCTCAATATAACTCCTTTTTCTCTATTTATTGTATACATACGAATACGTTTATTTTATTTGCAAACTGTCATTTTTTATTCGTAACTTGCAAGTGCTTGTGTGTTCATTATAGTCCTTTCTGGTCTGCTGGACTTATAATAAATTATTATAAAAGATGTTTTGGGAGGCCTCTGTTCAAATTCTAACATTTCTCTCTTTCTGTTTCTAGAAACTATAATTCTGTATGAAAGAATAATTAAACATGTAACTAATATCCCTTAAATAAATATGAAAAACGTCTCTCAAAAACTACTATATAGCTATTTTTTGCTAAATATTAACTCTCTAAGAAAAACAGCAAAACCTACTACTACAATGTTCACCAAGCTTTATGGAAGTAAAAAAATAATAACTAGTCAATATTTTTTGTTTTACGTGGCTGCATATATAAAGACATTAGTTTTACTTTACTAATACATTAAATGCGTATAGTAAGCGTAGCCTAAATATTATTTGCCAGTAGGGTTTAAAACGTATTTGAAAAACAAAACAGGTATGAAATCCATGCTATATCAGGAAGAAGCTTTAGCAACTGCTTTACAACATGTAGGTTTTAATAATACACTACTCGTATACCTGCAGGCACCCACAGCTTCATTAAATTTAGTTAGTTTATTATGGCATCTTAATTCTGAATCTACTTGATTGCATTACAAAACATGGCTAATTAAGTTATTTACATGAGCAAAATCCAGTTTCAATTACAGGTTTGACTTGGTCCCAGCAAGGAGACGGCAACAAATTGTTTTATTTGTTGACAAAGGTTTGTGAACCAGTCTGCCCGTGTAAACAACTTGAAACTGTTTAAAATGCAAACATACATTGCCTGTCTTCCTAAAACAATTATTCAATGTGACATCATGGTGTAATTAGCTGTTTGGATGACATTTTTTATAAAAACTACAGCATTAGTGTAACGGTTTGAGGTGTGTGCTGTTTGATAGACGACAAGTCAGTCTTCCCCTTGAATGAGTCATGTCGTTTCCTATTTACATATTTTTTGTTTGTTTGGCCAAAGACGCTTTTCGTCCGAGTAAATGTTTCATTATCTGGCCAAAACATTATTTCGTCATCTGTATGATGCGTGTTCACAAACTGAAGCAGTTTAGAGAAACATCTTTGGATATAAGACTCTGCGTTTAGGGCTTCGCCCCGAGCAACACCAATGTAGGACAGCGAGATGAAGCCAGCTTCAGAAATGGCACAACATACTAAAATTTTGACCTCAAACTTTTTTTCCTTTTAAATTTAATATCATTAGGGACATTCTCGTAATCGCCTGTGTAGTAACCATTATTTCCCTTCACCTTCAATGTGAAATATTTTTCGTCGTCCATCACAACCAACTTGTTGACGAAATGCACTCATCTCAACGCGCGGCGACATCTAGGAATTCTCTCCAATTGAGCTTCTATGTATTTTGGAACTTTTTTCCTTTTCCAGAAGACAATATATTGATAGAGTATAAATACAGTGCCTTGTCCAACATTAAATCTTCTGGTCAGTTTTCGTTGTGACGTTCCAATTTTGTGTCCCTCCCTCCTTCGTATTCTTTGAGTGTGCGATAAATTGTCGATTTGCTTATGTTTTGAGTTCGATAAATGTTGACATAGCCTTGTTTCGATATTCACTCAAAGAGATTACAAATACCTCGACGAAGATCAATTTTATAAGACATTATGCAAAGCAGAAATCAGAAACTTTTGCATTGTTTATTTAGATGACATGAAGGTTGACATTTGCTTTGATACATGCATTTGTGTCACTCAATCCAACCAATTAGGCCTTTGTATGAATGATGATTTATGTATTATGAAAGTATTGTACGTTTTTTTTTCTGAAGAATGTAGTTACTTTCAAATTGTGGTAGTACAATTTGTGATATATAATTTCGAAATTACAGACACTGGTAGTCTAGATTTTTTTCGTCTTGGTTTCTATGAAATTAATAACTTTTAACTCTACAGGACAGGTAATTAGATATCATTATTAACGATAAGCAAATAAGTGACCTAAACGGTTATAGTACCAAAAAGCATTGCGAGGAAATTATACAAACAGAAATTTGAAGCACTCGTCGATATGAGAAGAATGAAGAATGATAAGTTATAATTATAGCATTCAGCTTTCAGCATCATGATCTGCTTTTCTTAGAAAAAGACCAGAAGGAAACTTTGTATGTTAGAGCTAACATGCCAGTGCAAAAATTACCAAAACACATATTTCACTGTCCAAAGAAAATAGAAGACGCTCGTCTGAAAAATAATATTATACGGCTCATTTGCAAATATCGAACATCACCGGAAACAGCTTGACGTCTAGTTTCTGTGATGACATCACCACTTGTAACAAATTAGGTAAGGACCAGTGTAATTTTTTGCTCAATTAGTATTTGTTATGTAAGTTCAATATCGATTAGGTAAGCTTCACATTTTGTGGTTTGCCGTACGAAATAATTACAATTCTGCTGTTTTGGTATAATAAAAATCGTGTAGTTTGTATAATTTGTGGTTTGCTGAACCCACACCCAAACATTACAATACACTCTGTTTTTCACAGTTCACAATTTCTGTTTAGATATTGAATGAACGTAAGTGTATAACTTGAGTTGTCGATTTCTTGTGGAAAATTTTTCAACCAAGTACAACCTTTGATTACAGATTGCTTTACAGTGAGGTACTTTGATAAAATACTCATTATGCTGTTAGAATATAGCATAGTCGAGCAAACTGTTTATTGTTACTCGGATCTGCTTGAATGATAAAACAATATCATAAATTTAAAAGACAACTTTATTTTCAAAAGTGTATGTTAAAACTAATACTAATTAATTGTAATCGTATGTATAGGGTTTTCCAGTAGGGACGGGCCGATGTTGAAATGGAATAAAACAAGCTGTGTGTGAGTGTATTAACGAAATTCTTTTTTTATTTGAAAGGCCCATGTATGCCATTATGTATGAAATATTACATCATTGATATGTCCGCCGCGGCTTCTCACGGTGGCACGAACCCTAGAGGTCCAATTTTCAATTACTCTGCCGCATAGATCCCGCTAAATTTGAGCAACGGCATGGGTTATGTTGATCTTGAGGGCATCAGTCGATTACGGCTTATTGGTATAGACATGAGACTTAAGAAAACTCCACGAGAAAAAGTCTAGAGGAGTCAAACCACACGATCTTGGTGGCCAATTCACGTCACCTCTACGAGAGATAACCATACCCTCAAATCGATCTATCGTGGCGTTCGCAGTGTGGCAAGTAGCGCCGTCCTGCTGAAACCACATGTCATCCACGTCCATATTGTTTAATTCAGGCCAAAATAAATTTGTTAGCATTGACCTGTAGATCTCGGCGGTGGCTGTGGTTGCCTCACCAACGTTGTTTTCAAAAAAGTGCGGACCAATGACGCCGCCAGCCTAAAATCCGCACCAAACAGTCACTTTTTGTGGATGCATTGCCATCTGTTGAACTTCGTGTGGGTTAGCGTCGCCCCATATACGACAATTTTGCTTGTTAACATAGCTATTCAGCCAAAAATGCGCCTCGTCACTAAAAATGATTTTTCGCCAGAAGTTAGGATCCTCTTCCAAACGGTCCAAAACCCAATTAGCAAACAAACGACGTTGTCTTTGAACTCATGGGTCAGTTGGATCTTGTACGGGTACAGGCCCAAATCCCGACACAAAATTTACCAAGTCCAAGTCTGCGAAAGGCCGAATTCTTGTGCACGACGAGGAATTGACTGCCTCGGGTTCTCCTGCACCCTTTCACTGACAGCGGCAACGTTTTCGACCGATCTGGCGTTCCTTGTACGTAAGGGTGCTGGTTGATCGTTTATGGAACCGGTCATCTCAAATTGGGCCATCAAACGTTGAAGAATCGACTTTGAAGGGCCATCGCGTCTGCCATAAAATGGACGCAACGCTCGCAAAGTTTTCACTAATAAACACTCATTTTGATAATAGCGTTTTATCATTTGGACATGTTTATCAATCGTGTACCTTGACATGATGATTTGGCATCTGTGACTGAATAACAAACAAATATTTGACAGCGGTCACTATAACAACATACACGTAACAGCCTGTCCCCTATTGGAAAACCCTATACTTGAAGGATTGCAATTTATCTTATTTTCCAACAGTTCTAAAAGTAACACCTCACTCGGAAACTGGCGAAAATAAAAATATGTACATATATGCACCATGATAAAGAACGTTGAAATTCGTGGAAGAGAACGCCTAAATGTTTCAACATACAATAAATTCTAAGTAGACCTTCGATGCTCTTGGTTATAATTTCTGGAAGTAGACATAGTGAATTGATTAAATGTTTTTCTTTCCGAAAAGCGCTCTGGGACGTCGATTATTTACTTTCAAATTGCCTTGCGTTGATGCCGTCATTCGTTTTTGAACTGTGACGTCTTCACCACTTTTGGCAACCCTCCAACTTTTCCACATTTCTATGCACTTTTCAATTCTCTATGTAATAGATATAAATAAATTTGGAGACTAAACAAGGACAAATTATAAACCTTTTATTCAAAAACACAAGTGTACAAAATACCAACTTTTGCACTGTCCCAGATGTGTATAAATGCTTTTGAACACTTCATTCTAGAACTTCGAAACTAATCTTGGTCGCTTCATTATTTAAATTATACATCATATTAAAATAGACCCCGGATTTTAAAGTACCACGGAACAAAATCTAAGGGCGGCAAATCAGATGAACACGGTGGGTGCGCTAAAGGTGCTTGACGTGTGGGTTTTTTAAGTGTATCACCAAAACCATAATGAAAAAGATTAATTCTTTTAGATTCAGTTAAACGCACCGTTGTTTTTAATTAACAGAACGTTTAACATATTTGTCGAATTCGTAAAGACTGCCTAGACAAATATGCTTTTTTATATAATTTTTTGTTTGTTTCCATATTTGTTGCTATTTTTAATTCTTTCATCGTGTAATACAATTCTTATTTTTCGAAATAAAACTTCTAATTTTCTCAAGAAAAATGCATCACCCTTTATATTACTCCTGAATTGAAAGACTTAAATAGGTACTTTATTTAGCAGGTAATTTTATGTATTTATAAGCAAAACTAAGGCCAGAACCGAGATAAAAACAAAGAAAAAGCATTTAATCCAGAACTTAAAAACTACTTACATTTCGAATGTGTCACCAAGACTATATTGGGAGATTATGGAATTGTTTCCATTTATTTTTGATTGTTTATTGACTTTTATGACACACAGAGAAAGATATTAGTGAGGTAATTTCACAACAAGTAATTTAGCAAAACAAGTGCGAAGCCGCGAAAGAAAAAAGTTTCAGGCAAGTTATTTGTAAAGCACTCCATTCTTCATTGCCAATGCATTCTTGTATATAGCGGAAAGAAATTACACATAACGTAATAAGTAATTTGGAATCGCTCAAATCTAAACTATAATATTCTTTATTTAAATTTAAAAGAAAACAGATTTACAAAAAAACCATTATTACATTAGAACAAGACACTCACAACATTTAGTTTTTTAATTAAAAGCACGCAAATTAGGAATTAAAATTACTGCAAAGAATAATTTCAAAACAACAAAGAACATAGAATGCTAGTACAGTATACTAAATTTAAACATAAATTAAAATAATCTCTTGCTAACTATTTTTTCCGCAAAGTCGCGAATATCTTCTTTCAGTTCTATTTTATTACTCAGTTCATGTTAAAAAACATTCCTAACCCATTAAAAATATTTTGAGTAGACATGGTTCTTAAATAACTCTTCCGCTTTCACCGATAGCAACAGTTATGGGCAATGTTATCTAAATTCTTAAAACAGTGCTTAAATTTATCCAAATAATGTTAAGAGGAGTAATGAATTGAAAAACATCAAGTGAAACTTCTTTTTTAAATGTGAAGGACAAGACCTATTTCGTAAGCCAATTCTAAAGCGTTACGATCGGAGGAATCACCATTTGTTAAAATGCTTTCAAGATTTTTACAATATGTCAGTAATTGATGTTTACCTGACCTGACCTGACCTGACCTGACCTTTCTTTAATACTGTAGACATCGCATAGAATTCTAAAAAAATCCATCCAATCCAAGGTTTAACTTTCTATGAAAATTACCAAATTTCATTCTCTACTTATTAAAATGGCATATTTCAGTTATAATTAACAGTAAAGACATCACACCTTGCAAATTACGGTCCGAAAGATTGCCCTTCTTGCCATTACGACATTTCCTCTTCTGAGAGAGAATTTATGATTATAGTAATGAATTTTCTACCTTTGAAATACACGTAACTTTTTTTAGGTAGTACTCCCTGTATATTGTGTACATTGGTGAGGTATCTTTCTTAATAATTCATCGATGCGAATMCCCACCACAGAAGCCTGTCAATTCCTTTTGCTTTTGTCTTTTTTCGCCTTTGTTCAGTTGGTTTTGCCACCCCTAAAATTTGCCGCCATAGGCAGTTACCTACTCTGTCTACCGTCTAGCGCCTTTGACAAGTCAAAAAGATAAAAACTTTTATTAATGAAATAATGTACAAAACAAACAATACCTATCTGAAAAAGTGCAACAAAACCTCATAAAGTTAAGGATAAGAAAAGCCTTTCTTCTCTCAAAGCATTGCGATTCTCTTTTCGCGCAACACTCTGCTGGAAACGTCTTAAGATCGCAATTACTTCCAGTGCGTAAAGACCCTGAATGAAGCCAGTTGTATTGTGCAAAGCGATCGTGAAAGATCAGAGTCACCTGCTGCGAGTAGTGCGGCTTTTCAATGGATACAACAAAAGAATATTGTCCTTTTGTTCTTCAGGAAACCTGTCAGCGCGTTGATTAATTAATTGTCGGACTACGATCGTGAGGTGAGGGTTAATACAGACAGTGGCGTGCGCAAAAGCTGATGTTTCAAGAATCTAAAGAAACTTCTAGAACGATCATAAATATATTCTATTTTTGTATTCCTTATAATTTTTATGCACTATACATTAGGTACAAAATGCACTATTTCGGAGTTTTTGTGAAAAAAATTGCGACTGAAATACCGTCGGCAAGATCGAAATAATTTCTAAATTTTCGCTGTCATTAAGGAAGGAAGAATTCTGCATCAAAAATTTGTAAAAATGTAAACGCAAATTCAAATGGAATAATAAAAGTATTTTTCCACTGTCAAATGTCAAACAGATTTTTTTTTCACTTGATGTAGCGTTGGTTTCGCCGTTTTTGAATTATTTAAAGTATAACCAGTTTTTACAGTTTCCAAGAAATCACGTCGAGTTTCTCTAGTTTTGATATTTCTGTCAGAATTCAGATATATCCTGCATTGATGAAAACTTCTTATATACTGGTTTGTCGAAAAATTGTGTTGTAAAAATATCGAGCCTAATTCTAAAAACATTACAATCTGAAGTTAGGTATTAGTACAAGAATGAACAAAAATCACTGTATAAAGAAGTTGTTCCCAATTATTTATGTTGTTTTGAAGACCAATTCCATTCCTTAAGGTTTCTCTCAACATTTCTGGACCAATTTTCCGGAAAGCATGCTGGATTCAGATCTAGTTTAAAAAAAATTGAACTTAATGTAGTCCCATAAAACGTCTTATTTTTTCGGTGTTCTCAGGTCTGGAAGCCAGCTAACACGTTCACAACGACCATTCCATACATATATAGAATATTCTAATTTTAAAATTACAAACAGCCACGTTAAACATAGTACCTGCAGTATCAAATAACAATTTATTCATTTGTTCCTCTTAATAACAAGGAAACGAAAACGTGGAAGCGCCACATACAATTTTTTGATGATCGTGATCGTTATCGTATCTGGGACAGTCATGTGGACAAGCTTTGTGCAAAAAAAGTTAATACATAATGTGCGTGTAGGTGATTACCAACCTTAAACGATCGCTTGACTGTCACGCTTCCTTAAATACATATGTATTGAGGTATGTTATTCCCTATCTTAAATTTTAACATTGTGGCGTGGAATAAGTCTACTGAAGCAAATAGAGTTTTTGCGCTACAAAAACGGATTAACTTAAATTATCATGCAACTTGTCCCATCTTTAAGTAACATAAAATTCTTACACTTGCCTACATCTTTGTATGTTTTAAATTTATTATGGTTTGTACATTTAAATGTAAAAAAAAAACTTGCGATACTCACAATTATGATGCAAGAGGACAATTATACTTGCGCCCTTTAAAATATAATCGTCTATGCCACCTCAAATCGCTAGCTTTTGCGTTAAAATGTGTCTACAACGTGGGCGTTTTTAAAAAGAATTTAAAACTTTTCTTATTACTTAAGGCAATTTATGACATTGACGATTTAACTTTGTTAACATAATTTTTGTGTCTATTTTTGTATATCTGTTTACAATTCAGCTCTGTATGTGAATAAAACTTATTATTACAATTACTATTATTTTGTTAAATTTCGACTTCTATTTTGGAATTTTCTTTAATTCTTTTTCCGATATAAATTGAAGTCTCGTATCCTCCTTTTCAAGTAGGCGCGCTCATGAAAATGCATGAGCAAAACAGAACTTTATCACGAAGAAATCAGATTTTTTCAGTCTTCGGTGAAGTGCAATTAGACTGCAAAAAATCTGATTCCTTCTTAAATCCAATATTGTACATATGGACCAACTCTTCATACTAGAAGTTTATCGTATCATCCATCTTTACCGTTACTATACTATAAATTTGAAATTTAACAAAATTCTGAGATAAAAGTAGGAAGAAAAAATTATATATAGAATTTTGATTTTAACTGAATTTTAAGATAAAAGTCGGAATTAAAAAAATGTATATGGCCCTTCTACGCTTTCATAGATAATCCTGTCTATTGCAGCAGAGCATCTTTAAACTGTCATTGATGTATCCTTCAGCAATTTCCGGTAACGTAGCTTATTTGTTTAAGCCTTCTCAAGAATTCAATTAATATCGGCTAAGTAATCCAATCACGAATGTCAGAGAAACACACCCAGGTCTAAAAGAAACTTTAAAAAAAACAAGTGCTATCTCTAATAAATAACGAAATAATTTCGCAAAAATATTTATACCGCCAATAAAATTATTTAATAGCCACCAAAAAATACTGTTTAGCCGCTATTTGTTTTGTTTCGAATGATGTAAGTTTTGTGCCCCTTAATGTAGCAAAAATGGGATATCTCTTTTAGTTTTACAGTTATTGCTTATTTAATCACATCACATCTTAAATTTATCTTGGCAAATTTTCGAATATCTCCGTACTGATGCATTTTAAATAGTTTTTAACTGACTAAAATTTAATAAGGAATGCAAGCGTATAATAAAAAAATAGTGTTTCATTAAAATAAAATAAGGCAAGTGTGAGTTTACGATATAACCGGAAGTCGACCATCTTTGAAAATAATTATAGGTTGTAGTATTTAAATATTAAAAAGCTTTGTATGAAACAGCTTTCTGTATTTTCAATGATTATGGAGTTAAGAAAATAGGAGGTTTTATTAGTACCTACGTCAAAATTCTTACTAGAGTCCACACGTATTTATTGCCATAACATCACCACACATAAAGAGCCCTGACCGCCGTCACTGAAACGAACACCTTGGTGTAAAATTTCGCGTTCTGCTCCTTTTGTTTGCGCATTAATTAATTACATGAATTAAAGCCGCCGATGCTGTGCGATTCGTTCTCACATGATGATTTAATTGCAATCCCAAATAAACGTCGCTGTCTCAGGACTGACGTGTGGCAATTAAATAATCCCATCAGTAGGTGATTTCCACTGACAGTTTGTTTTTTGTGGCCAAAATTTAATCCGATTACGCAGTATAATTTATTCATAACGCCAGGGCAACTTCATAAAGGGATTTTTAGACCAAATTGTCTGGATTGCCTTCACCTACAGCAGGTATCGCGGAAGAGACAAAAGACCAAGCGCAAGCCCACACTACTGAAATTAAAAAATCGTCAAAATCGCAAAATGAATCAGCATGAAGAGGAACAAGTTACATGTATATATCGATTGTGAAATTGTGAAAGTTAAGTATTAAAATTCATTTGACAAACATTTATTAATTTGACCTGTAGCTTGGGTATGTGTATTTTTGTTTTCTTTTCGAAACAATAAAGAGTATTTCAGATCGCTCCGAAAGTATGAGTAAAACCAGTAGTAATAAAACAAGGCTTGTCTTTATGTTTTGAAACAGAAAACCTGCAGAGAATTTTTCCATGTGGTCTGTTCTGCAATATTTTTTATCATACAACTGTAGGTAGAGTGACCCTGCCTGGCGAAATTCATTACTGATAATAAAAACGTTTTTTATTGGGTGCGGCTACTCTTTGATCGCCTGCAGTTGCAGTTTCATCGTAAATCAAAGGCACCTATTTACTGAATCGCATGATAGTCGAATCATCTTGATTAAAAGAGAAATAATTATTTTAATTTAAATTTATGGCTTTGTTCTTGTATTTGACGATGCTGAACCAGTGTTCGAGAGGAAAGAATCCGAGATGAGCTAATCTTTAATACATTAACACTGGAAGATACCGTTGAGATTTCGATGGTGAAATATTTTCATTTCTTTTAATGTCTGTTTGGATTTTAATTAGCTTTTCCTGATGATTGAAGAAACCACGTGTTATATTGTGTCGGAAATTACTTTCAATTTTTTTAAAACAATTGGATACATTTATTTTACGCCGTGGGAGTTTTACTTGTTAAACAAAAATGAGCAAAAATGGGATGTATTTTTCTCTACCAACGCTGAAATACTAATCACGAAACAAGTCGTGTAAATAATCTTGATTCGCTGCAATAAATAGTGATATTCAGAAATAAGAAAAAAATGCTTGTTACTTTTACAGGTAAACCGTAAAGAACTGCATTATGCGGTTATCTCGATTGGAAATGAGCTACTCTATCACCTGCTTTATTTTTATCCATCACTTATTGAACACCCTGTGTATTCGTACATATTCGTACTGAAGTTCATACTTTTACTTAGGCTTCTGATCAACTGATCCCTCTAATGCCAAATGATAAATTCTTGGTTTTATGTAAAGTGGTAACAACGTCAAAGCCGTACCTAAAAAACACACAGTGCAATCTAAACAAAGCCCAACAGAACTCGTTTTGAGGCCGTAGYTTTATGTGATTTGATTTAGAGTGTTATCTCTGCTGTTATAAAACAGCGCCATGCAAACATCAATATGCAGATAAGAACAGGTATGTAAGTGGAATACAGCCAGTTATCAGTCGCAAAAATTTGCCTACATAAACAGGATGCCAGGTGTAATATCAGGTACATGTGGAAAATGTCTTAAATGTTCCACAAAAAAAATGTAAATAAGAACTAGTTTAGTTGCAAAGTGTAAGTAATTAGTTCTGGGTGAAAAAGAATTCTCATTAAAAGAAATTTGTTTTTCACACAGGGAGTGGAAAACTTATTAGTATTGCTCATTCTCTTTAATCCATTCATCAAGGCGTTCAACAGCTAGTTCTGTCACTACAAAACATTTTTAAACAAGTGGAGAAAAGCGAAATAATGATGGCCCAAGCATTTACTTTTGGGAAAAAGATTCTTCTGATATTTTACACTTGACCAAACAGTACTTGGGTGAAAGTTGTAAAGTGATGTTAAAGACTGTCGAACGACCTAAAGGAATATTAGTATTACCTAAAAATTATATTTTATGGGTTAACAGTATTTTGATAGCAATATAGATTAACCTATATATTTACTACTACTGTATATCGCTATTAACTATTATATTCATCCCTCATTTTTTTCTTGTCAAACCATAAAAGTCTTTAGCTTTCAATTTAAAATCAGGGCATTCAGATGCCCTGTGGAAATAATCGGAATATTTACAGTATTCATAGTCGGAACTCTGAAGCCACTGCTTGGAAAACCACAACAAGTAAAAACTGAGGACCAATTTCCCGTAACAATTTCCAAATATGGTTTATGTCCTAAATCCATATTCATGCTTTCTTATTAATGGAATTAATTAATTAACCTACAAAAAATGAGCAACCCAAACAAAATCGTCGAAGGTCACGCGTTGTTCTTTTGGATCCAGTTCAACCACGATCATCTTTTTTAGCCTCTTTCGATGTCTACGACCAATTTGTCTGTTCGACCCTGATTAAGATTTGATTCCAGACACCTGCCTAAGTTCGCCCGGTCTATAATACCTGCTCAATCATGCCCGCCTACACTAGAACGGACCATAAAATTTCTCGAGGCGCTACTTAATATCTGTGTTTTAATGCGAGTCCGTGTTTGACTGCCTGTTTGCGTTTTATTAAATTGCACAGCATGTGCGTGTGGAGCAATAACTATGACGTACCTGCGCTACGGTCCTTTGTTTAGCCGGATGAATAGCAAAGGTTTTGTTGCAAAGGCATATGAATTAGAAGAACGGTTTCTTTAATAATGATTAAAGTCAACTGAAAATTTTAACCGGAGAGGTCGTCTAGTACTTGAAAAAAGCGTGTAAATTGCACACCATTATTGGCTAGCATTCAAATGGTGTTAAAAATAAATAACAAAACAATTAGCACCTGTATTAGATAAATAGTAAATAATTTTATAAGCAAATAATAATAATTTTATATAAATGTACACAGCTGCGAGCCATTATTTGCTAATTTTATTTGTTATGTTCGAAACCAAGTAGTATACATGCATTCTTACTGACATCTTCTAAAATAAAACCAATAATTCCAAATAAAGATGTGAATATAAGAAGGAAGCAAAGGAATTGTGGTAGGCAGATGAGGAGCTAATAATAGAAGTCAGATTGATTAAGGAAAAGGCGAAACATCTGAAAATTCCCGAAAGCAACCTCAAGAAAAATAATACTGTGATATCAGATCTGATAATGGAGAAATAGTAAGAAATAACGCTTGTAAAAACAACCGAGGCACGAATAAAGAGTCATAACACCTAAATTTCTATCAGTTAAACAACTGTAAGAAAAAATATGCATATGCGAAGTGGAAAACTAAGAATAAAATGTAAATTAAGAACGCAATAGTAAAATACGATACCAGTATATAATTATTGACCAACAGAAATTGAAGTCAGTAAACATGCGGAAAACAAAGAACAATAATGGACAAAGATGAACGCATTACAGCATAAATAACAGCATTATATACCCATATACCCAAGAGAGGTTAAAAGCAAGAATAATAGGTCATATATTAATTGATAAAAATAATAGATCAGACTTGTTAGATGTTATGAAATATTTAGTAATAAGAGAGCAGAAAGAGGCTAGCAACCAAGTAAAGACATAAGGATAAGGAAGAGCAAAAAACAATTTGGAGTGTATAAGTCGCTTCATGCTTTTTTTAGCTCTGATATTAATAACGCGAACGGTGCTGATCCCTTAAATAATGATTTACAAAGTCTTATGCGGTTTTCAAAAAACCACTGTCTTAAGCTGAATGCTTCCAAGTCTTCAGTGTTCCTTTTTGGCAAATTTAAATTGTGCGAGCTGGCGGAACAGTATCTCAAAATTATGCTTGATGGAGAGATTTTATTTACGAGTAAATGTCCAAAAAAAATTAGGAGTGCTAATGGATGCAGGGCTAACTTTTCATGAGCATCTAAATAAATTATTAAAAAATGCGTTTGGATGTCTTAAAACTCTTCATTCTAATAGAAATTGCTTAAGTACTAAATTAAAGAAAACTCTTGAAAGAGTTTAGTTTTGTCAAAATTTAACTATTGCGATGTTGTTTACGGACTCTTCTTGGAAACAAACGCAAAATACTGATAAATGAAAATTCTTGCCTACAACTTAATAATAGTGTTCATCACTGCAGGGGAGTACCTCTCAGGTTGTTTGATGCCAAATGGATAATCGTTATAAATTACACCTTATGCTCCTATTTCATAAAATTATGTTGCAARCTTTATCTCTTTACCTGTATAATGCAATCAGGTTTAGAACAGATGCTCGCAATATTAATATCAGGAGGAAAGATTTGTTGACTGCACTCCAGAATAGGTCTGCGTTGTCCGAGAAGTCATTTTCATATCTGGTTTAACTCTCAAATTTCGTTATTTATAAGCAAATATTCCGCGACTACCTTATTTTATACTGTATTTCTAATTATATTTAAATACCACTATTTAAACTTTTCCTGTCTATGCAGTCCTTTAAATTGGTTAAATTATTTAATTGTTTCTCAAAAATTTTTAATTTGCATTTTTTGCCATAAGTTAAAATTGATTTATCAACACTGAACTACGCCTATTTATTGTTATTTATAATTTAATTATCAGCAAGGACTATTATTATTATTGAATCAAGGGCTTTCCAGGTTATGGATGGATTAAGGCCAATACTGTTTATCATTAAATTAAAGGTGGTAATCTGGTAGAATGTGCAGGCGACCGAATAATTTGTGCAGAAAACGATGAGAGTTACAACAAAACGTGAGTGTGGGAGAAAAAAATTAACGATGTAACATTCCAACAAAACACCCACTAATTTCGTCAACAGTTGTCCCAAACTGTTAATCCAAATAGGGTATCTCCGTTATTATTGGTGATCCTACATGAATTCATCGCATGTTTTGAGACAACCTCCTCAATCCTGTTTATAAATTTGCCAGTCGTCAATTGTTTGGTTTCTAACTCAGTTCCTGAACTATCTGTATATTGTTTAATATTTAAAAAAAATTACAAGCAAAAACGTATGTTTGTATACAAGACATTTTGAATACTTTATAAGTGCCAACCAATGCTTCAAAAGCATGATAACCATTGTTTGTAAATAGTAGCGTAAAGTGTAGATTTTAATTTAAACCAACTATATAGGCAACGGTGAGATGTTATGTTTTGTTCGAGTAAATACTAGGTTTAATATGTCAGTTGTACATTACTGATTACCTTATAACGTTATTAATAAACACAGTGAACATGTTTACCACTTGAAGTCTTGCATCTATTAACGGTACACTTTAATAAATTTCTTTCAACAATTGTTCTTATGAATAAAAAAGGAAACCATTTTCTCCTGCCGGAAGGGGTCTTTAATGATGCCCTATAGCACAGAAAGCTGACAGATTATCAGATTTGAGATAACACTTGATGGCTAGCTGCGCTGACAGATACAACAATGCCTACGACGGCATGGAATTGCTCTGGAATTAGAAAACAGTAGAGGTTGATTAGGTTTGTTACTCTAGCAACAATTAATGCAAATACTTAGGTAACTGTCGTGTAACTTCATATCTGAGTTTTTGACGTAAGAGATGTAACAGTTGAGAGTGCCTGTCGAAGAACTTAAGACAAAAAAGGCTGTAGTTTATCAATCTTTCTGACGGATTACATTTCAAATCACTGGCAGGGAGGTCTGTTATAGCAGATGTGTCACTTTAAGTGCCGAATGAGATCTATTACAAAACAGCTGTATTTTTTTTAGCCAAATTAGCACTATTTTTAGATGTTTTAATTATCGTTATTATAAGATCCCGAGAATGCGTATAAGTACAACGTTCTACCAGAGGTTCCTAACTAAAAAACAAAGCGATTTAATTTAATTCAACTTAGTAAAGCTTGCAAAAAATAAATGATTTTCCTTCAATAGCTGAAGAATCGTTTTTATGATTTGTATTGGATTTGGTATTGTAGTTTTTAATATTGTGCTCATTTTATTTTTTGTTATCTAGATGAGCGGACTTTAAATACAAGAACATTGTCATTGCAATTAGGATTTTTCTAAGAATAGTTGTAAGGCAGCAGCAGTTGAATTTCATCGTTCGTTTGGTTTTCTATCCCTTTATACAAGAGCAAAATGTATAAGTTTTGAACTTTAATTAGAAAATTTTAAGACTGATGAGGTCCGTTTTAGTAGAAGCGGTGCCATCATTTTAAATAACTGTTACGTATACTCGTATATAAAAATACTACCAACATGATTCATTGTTCGGATGGTTGGTTTTCTTGTTGGCACTGAAATAATTTCTAACAGGTTAAATGGAAAAATGTATTTAAATTTTTCAAGGGAGTATTTAAGCACATCATATCTAAACACCTGGATAGGGAAGAGACCAGTAAATTTCAAAGTATGGTACCAGATTATTCTCTATTGGGTGCAATAAAATCACATGTGTTATACTATATCAGTCACTACAGAGGGAGAGCTGTAGTGGTGAGTACAAGATGCAGCATATTGCGTTAGAAATAATGCGTAAAACTTAATGTTTCTTACATCTATCTCGCGATCAGTTTTTGTGCAAATACATGTTCATCATTCAAAMATTTTTGCTTTTATTTTTATCAAATTTCCTACTTAGTCAAACTAGCACATAGGTACTAGATACTAGATATTTCAAAACACATAGTATACCTGTTATAATGACAAGAACTCATTCTTGGTCTCGTTTTAAAACCTATTTCGTTGATATGAAATTATGTACATACTTATAACGACATCGGTAGTAATGTCATACCGGATATAACATTCTAAATTACAGAAAATGTCGGTTATGATGAATTTATATAATTGTCGGGATGAAAAATGGTAAACCAAATGTTGCATTGGCATCAAAATTAAGGACGAACAATTTTTGTCCCGTATTAAAGTTGTCGCATTAGATGACGCATTCCATTTATGAAAATAGAGATAAAATTAGAACACGTTTTCAAAATTAAAATCTATGAACTAAGAAAAAACCCTAACTGACGAGGCGTTATTAAAGTGGTTTACCTTGCAATTATTATTATTGCTAGAGAAAACATTCGAATTTGCCAAAAAAATTAAAACGGATATTTCTCATTGAACCTGGGGATAAATTTAGCGATTTAGAAACCAACACAATATTATTTTTGTAAAAATAAGTAAAATTAAAATTCAGCGGCTGGCTAGGTACAATTTGACCAAAACTATGTAAGAGATATAATGATGCGGAAGATTTTAATTAGTGCTGTCAGTATTTGGAATCCTTGTATATTCGATATTCGATACGAATAAACAAACATTCGCTTAACTGCATTTAAATAACGAATACATTCGATACGAATGGAACACTAGTTTTAATAGTGATGAAACAGGATTATCCTTTGAATTAACATTTGTCAAAGCAACGAAATTCAATGATAAGAGAAAAAAACGTGTGGGTCCCTAGAAAAGGGCAGCGCTCACGATACCTTAAAAATTAGTCTTTAGTGGTTCATTACGAATGTAATATAACAAAAAGGAATAAATTTCTGTTTATTTTGCAAAATTATCCGTGAATGGGTAAAGAAGTGTTTCCTAAATTGCCCAGCACATTTTCTATTTAAAGTCTATCAAACTGCTTGACTAGCGCGTAAGTAATTAAGTGAATTTAGAAACTTCAGGTATTAAAAATATTAAGTGATGTAGAAAAAGATCCTCACAAAGCTTTTCATTTAAACATTCTGAATGTAATTGTGTTGATATCAAAAGACGATCTTCCATCGTCATAAAGAATAGTGCATATTCAATTGACAAATATTGCCTCTGAAGAAGACTGACAAAATTTCGATGATCTGGATAATAATGTAGAAATTACTGAAAACTTAAATGACGATCAAGAAACCCAAATTGAACCATTTTTCACGAATGACGCACGCATGAAGGAGCTCTTTTTTTCATTCAATGCAATAGCAAATCGGTTGGCTGCAAATATTGAAATCAACCATTTAGAGAACACAGCTGAAAAGTTATTTTGTGAAACCTTAAAGAAAACCAATCAAAACCATTATATCAGATTACACAAAATAAACAAGTAGAATTGTCGGAGTCGTCAAACATTCTGTCATTTTTATCACGATTGATGGTACTCATCAAGCATATGTATTCCAATATGGGCTATTTAAATGACTGTCTTGTCTGGTTATAAAAGGGGAAGAGTTTGTTAAATACGAGCTTGCAAAATGTACATACAAAACACGTTTTACTTCCACATCTAACGGATCGCGAAAAAAATTTCCAAAATTTTTATTTGCTCAATCGCTTTAAATGGTCGAAAACGTAAGAAAAACAAAATTTGAGCAAAAAATTTTTTGTCTGTGTGTCTCTGTGCGTGTGGTTTTGTGTGTGGACGAAAGACTTAACATATGAACCTGAAATTTGGCGCACTTATAAATCGGAACTACCCAAAGCGACCTTATGTTTTTGGAGTAACCAGGGTATCGGGAAGGGGTTGAAATTGAGGGGTAACTACCTTTTTCCTAAATTTTTATTTTTTTTATTTTTTTTCGTTGTAGTGTGTAATTAGTAATATAATTGCGAGTATTATTAGTCCCTATAAATTTTCGGTGCAGCAAACTGTTTAGAAGATATTAGTAAAAAAGGGTCACTTAAAAGAAACGGTTTTTCCTAAATATCTCCGATAATAATATATATATTAATAATATATATGCAAAAAACGAAAATATGATTTCTCACAAAGTTTTTTAAAAAATTTTTTCCAAAATTTTGACATTTTCGAAATATTTCCAAAAAGGATATTTTGGACCCTGCCCATACGATTTTTTTTAAAGTATTGTATTATATGGAAAATCCAATTTCTGATCGGAAAACACTCTTGCAATTTTTTTGTTAAGTTAATAATTTTCTAGTTATTTGGGAAAAAAACGATTTTAAAAATTTATGTTATTCTTTATAATAAATGTTTGACTTAGAAAAAAATGTGTAGAGAAAAAAATGCTTAAAACCTGATTATTAATCGTATAGTATAAGAAATAAAAGCGTAAATGCCATTTTGACCATTGGGTGTGGAAGTATTGATTCAATTTGCAGCGGTTTTTAAATAAGCGTCAAAGTACCATTATGACAAATGCGATTTAGAATAACATTTTGTGAAAATTACAAAAGAAGGCTCCTGTTATGAACAGATAAGACAAAGTCATTTGAATGACCCATAGTTATTTAACAAATAAAGCTTCACATCTGTTCAGAAATATGTTTCTGTCTCCTTTATATGCTTTAAACAGATCTGAAAGCCAATAAATTATCGTGCAAGTTTAGCACGCTGCTGCCATCCTAATTAGTCCTTATCTTCGAATCATGGCCGACTTAAGCCGTCACAAAACTCCAGTTTCCCACAAAAACGCGCCTTAACCCACACGAAGCCGTTGCCTTTATAATTATACTATTACGAAACGCTGTTCATCTTAAGCCTATTAACACAGTGACTGTAGCCGCTAACGCCTTCCACTTAACATGCGTTGCGCAATTCCTCCACCTCTGTTTCATCTGGATTTTTAACGACCTCCTTCGGAGGTGTTGGTGTGGCGCGATATTCAGCCCGCGTCCGAGGAAGAAAGGAAGGAAGTTGTAATTTTCCCGAAATGGACGCGGTTTAGCGGACCGGTGACGAATATGGTTGAATAGGGGGACTTTATGAGTCAAAGTGTACAAACGGGCTTTGTCCAAAGTTTATGGTGTGGGATGTGGTGACACGTCGAATAGCAAAGAGCCACGATGATGAACAATGTGGGAGCGTTGAAGAAGACTGTAAAATCCGTAACGCTTTGTTTTTTATCGCGACTGACAGTAGGTGGTACTGTGAAACGAGAGGATAAGAGGCAGATGGTGACCGTGGTTTTATGGGGTTTCGGCGCCCAAGGCTTGGCTCCAGATGTAATAGCGAGTGGTGAAGATAATGCCTTCATCAACTGCCCGTATATACTTAGAAATATCTCGGTAGTTAATCGTCAGTGCTTTTATCCTTTGTATATGGTACTTTTACTGTGGTACTATTTTTTCAAACATTTAAACACTTACGATAAAGATACAAAATGAGTAATTAGAATTTGACAAATATGAACCCAACCATAGTCCATATGCGCATTAAAAGCACTACAGATATCCTGACATTGGTAGCCGAATCAATAGAATAAAAGATCAATCGAAGAAAGAAGAAAACAATAAAAGAAGATTCTGTAATAGCGGTTGAACCATACTCGGTTGTAAATCTCACTGAAAACAAATATTATGGAATCCTACAGCTTCCTACTAAAGGCCTTACACCCACTTTGCAAGCTCAACTAAAAAATTTTTGAGATAAAATTCAGTAACTTCGAGAAAATGCAGATACTCATAAAAACCCTAAAACGAAGAAAGGCGTTTACATTATTCAATCGAGTTGATCAAGTCAAATGACTTCAAGTGACTTGCATTCAATTTCGTGTTTAAACGTATTTTCTAAATGAATGCAAGCGAGTTTATTTAAAATGGTGAAAGTACAAGGCAAAGAGCTATTCTGCATATAGTTTTAGTTGTAGGTAAACGACTAGAACAAAATATTTGTAAAAGAAAAAACTGAGGAAGAGAATATGATTTAGGCGGCAACAAGGTGCTTCAAATAATCTCTTACGTGACGAACCAACGGATTAGAAAATTTTTTTACGGATCAATGAACACCAATTCTACCACTTGCTTCAAATAGCTTCAAAAGCGAAAATCAGTAAAAAGGATATAGCTTTGCGGGAAGCCGTTTCACCCCGGATAAAGCTGCATATAGCTTCAGATTCATTTAAAACTTTAGAATATCTTTACAGAGTACCAAAGTAATGTTTGCCCATGTCGTTTATTAATCTTCTAGTGGCAGTCGCTCTAGCATCTCTATTTATATATTTGTTGCTTTTCGAGTTCCAAAGACATTGATATTTTTCATAAATATTTAGATTTACAGGATTTTTTCGTCAGACCACCTCGTTACCACCATTTTTAAGCATGTGCTAGTATGCAGTCGAATGCAAAAAGTTAAACAAGTCTTAACTTGGGACGATGAAGTGTAATGAATTACAGGGTTTAGATTTTCAAGTCGTGTTCAAGTTACTTGAATCAGTGTTACTTGATCAACTCGATTGAATAATGTCAACGCCTCTTTTTTAAGTCTGATAAAAACTCAGAGAGCAAATCTCCCGATAAGACCAGCAGTATCCTAAATAACGAGTCCAGCAAGAACTTATTTAGGTAAAAAAAGATCAGTTTTTCGAGCAATATACTCAATTCCAATCTCCTCACTCTGTAAAAACTCTATTGATCTTCCTCAAAAATGATAACAATTTTTTACTTTAGTTTTCTTTTTACTTTAGTTAAATTAGATATATATGAATGTTCTTATTAAACTAGAACTTATGATACCCCAAAACCTTGAGTTAATCAAAATTACACTCAATGGAGTCACCATTAAGTCCACTACTAGGATAAATTTATGAAGTAATGCATAAATTCAAAATAAGGGGTTAGATTTATTTGAGAAAATTGAAACAGAGTAGTCTGTCACTGTAACGAAGACATGACATCATCAATCTTTTATAGAGCCATATTAATTTTTGGTATCATTCTAACCTTTATTATCCATCCCTTATTATTATGCCATTTGTTATGAAAATAAATCAAAATTTTATTAAAATGGTTACTCAACGTCTGCATAAATATAAGGTCAGAAATAAAACAAAACATGTCATCAAGTGACTTTAAAGACCACATTTAATAAATTAATAAGGTTTAGAATTAGCAAAAAAAAACATTTTACGAGTACATGTGCAAGTGTTCAAATACTCTACTTTTTGCGAGTAAATGGCATCAAACAAAGAAATCGAATCAAGTCAAATCTGACGGTTTTTGTAAAGCTCGCTTTGGTTGTAATATTATATTGTTACTAAGTTGCTAACTTTAGGATTAGTTCAGACTTTAGAATTAGTTCGGACTAAGCACTTGTTGAGCATCAACGATCCAAAAAATACCAAAAACGCGACTGATATCATCAAATAAAACGTTATCATCCGTAGATTCTGAATCCTTTCAATTTCAATGGAGTCTACAGATTGTAACTTTTTGTGTATCGATATAGTGAGCGTTTTTGATATTATCAATTATATTACCAATCTCATTAAAGAAAAAAGGAAACATTGGAACTATCACTATCACTATCATTTTGACAGTTAAAAAAATTAAGGAATGTTATTAAATAGGAAGTGAAAAATGAATATTCTAAATTTATTAATAATAATGAACATTCCATCCGACAAAATCCGAAGAATTTTTGGTCATTTGTTAATAACATAAAAAATTAACTTTGATACCAGGAAAAATGGATTACGGTGAAACAGTGCTGACGTCACCCCAACAAATTTTGAATACTTTTGCTGAGCAATTCGCTAGTGTTTTTTGCGATAGTGATAATCATAACTATGATCAATGCTGTAAATTATGTGATAAAGCTTGTAGCCATTGTGAGGTCAATATGGATATCTGTGAAAATTTACAAACTTTTCGAATTTCTGAGAGCGATGTATTAACGGCAGCTAAAAAAATTAAGAGCAATTCTGTAAGTGGACCTGACAACGTACCGGCATTTTTGTAGTTGTTTGTATTAGTTGTTTAAGTACACCTTTGTGTTTTTTGGTTAATTTAATTATTGCAACGTCTACACATCCATGTTTATGTAAACAATCTCGCGTTTGTCCTGTTTACAAACCTGGCGATAGATCTAATGTTGAAAACTACAGGCCTATAGTACTGTTATTCAACCTTGCCAAACTTTTTGAGATGATTTTATCCAATGTAATAAGCTCACATATCTCTAGTTTTATTGTACCTGAACAGCATGGATTTGTTAAAGGCCGTTGCCAATTAATCGAATTAACTGAGTTTGTCTTTAAAGCGCTTGACAATCGTTATGATGGATGTTATTTACACCGATTTATCTAAAACGTTTGATAAGGTCAATCACTGCATTTTGCATATGAAGCTAAAGTCTTTTGGGTTATGAGATAACTTGCTACACTTAATTAAATCTATTATATTTGGTAGAACTCAGTATGTTGAATGCGGTGGCTACACCTCTTCTAGCTTTTATGTTGAAAGTGGTGTTGCACAGGGATCGAACTTAGGTCCATTATTGTTTATAATATATTTTACCGATATTGCCACTTGTATTAAGACCCACAGATTTATATTTGCAAATGACACATTATTGAGACAAATTCTGATTGCGTGGAGTTACAAAATGACATTGACAACTTAACAACATGGTATCATTTTTAAATGGCATTTTTTGCAAATTGTAATTATTTTTAATTTTCTTGTGACATGAACATATATTTGTAATTTTATGTTTCCACCATAGACGTTATGTGTAAGTCTTGTACAATTATGCCATAGTTTTCTTCATTTGAAACTGTGAAAATTATGTTGTTGAACTTGAAACACCATTTTTTTTCAGAAATTATGGTTATTGTCTAGTTTCAGAGAGATACAATTCTCTCCTGGATATCGTAATATCAATAGCAAGAAACTTAATGTCGATAATTTCTAAGCCCAATGGACGTCGTTTCGAAATCTCGCCCATTCTGTAACAACATGACAAGATAAGTATTTTGCGCTGTTAATGCGATCGTAAAATGCAAACTGATGATTATGGTGTAGATAACGTCTCGAGTCTAATAAAAAGAAATAAATTAAACGGTAATAGTGAAGTATTACCCGTTACACTGCAATTGCAGTGTGTAATTACGTCAAATTTAGTATGCATGACCGACTAGGTGTTACCCCGTAGTTTCGGCCCTCGGGAAAACGGTTGCCCAACGCCATTTCAATGATGGATGAGGAATAATCGCCACCCAGCGCTGAAAAATTCCAAACTGTCCAGTTTCGTCATCCTGAACTTTGCATGCAGAAAATGCGCCGGGAACAGGCAAAAGGTTTCAGGCTACGCCGTTTTGCATGCGGATAAAGTGTAAAGTCGTGCGGGAGTATTAAATGTCGCTGAAAATTTGATCAGACGTAATTCTCTGCATTTGCAGCACTCTGCGTTGTGCAAAGCGGTGTTAATTCGACGGTAAGCAATATGCAAACAAGGAAAGCAGAAAAGGTGTTGGTGCGTTGCCCAATTCACTTTTGAGTACATTGCGTTTAAGTGACCTAATTGAGGAGATATTTTCCCACCCTTGGTACTCCATTCAGGTAGTTTTTATTTAATTTGAATAAAACGATTGGCAATGACAGAGTCGCTATGTAATTTTAATAATGTACAGTGCAAGCTTGTAGCTGAATAATACATTATAAAAATATAAGTAACATAGTAAATCAAATTTTAAATTCACACGCCAAACAAAAAAATTAATTCAAACACGAAATATTTATCAGGGTCGCTACAAAGTATGGAACCAGTAGGATATTTCAGTTTCTGTTCGACCGATTTTTCTGAAATTGTGCAGGGGCTTATGGGTAATTAAAATGCATTTTCTGAATTTTTTTCAACTCCGCGTCTGCTCTCATTTCCGAGATATGGGTGCAAGTTGCATTTTTTTAAATGGGAAAGTGAGTCAAAAGGCACATCATTGAAACGAATATTATTTCTTGATTTCAAAAATGTATTGTACAATTTATTGCTTCCGAGTTAAGAAAAGTGTAAATACAAGCCTAACAAAGAACGAAAGAATGAAAACAATTTTCTTTATCGCTAAAATGGAAAAAAGAGCCAAGTATTACCTTTTTCATTGACTGACGGTAATTTTCTTCTAGTTTTATCAATTTATTGCGAATCGGGTACCCAACAAGTGAAAAAGAAAAACATGATTCCTTGAGAAATGCTGAATTTTTAGATTTACATTGCAAAAGATGCTCGAAATATTCCCCATTTACTGGCAGCCTTAAATAAAAGTTTTCTAATGTTCTTTGTAGCTATGTTGAATGGATTCAAAGGTGCATTCATTGTGAAACATCCTGAATCAATTAGGTAGCTTGGAAATAAGCTGATTGATTGAACGTATGTGCTTTGTCTCACTTGATTTATCAGATAACTCTGACGATCGTTTCGACCTAGAACGGTCATTGTCAAAGAGATAACAGCGTTATACTAAACTCAGATGTGCAGAATTTTGTTTTTATCCCCTTTTTTACAGGGGTTGTAAAATACAGTTGTAAAATCTCTCGCCTGGGTTTGAAGGTCGACTTTATAATTTCGGCAATATCAAAGGCGTACTGGACGTGGGAATTTCTATTTGTGTATTTGCCAAATGTTTTTTCTGATGCTGAGCTTTTTTAATTTCCAAAAGTTCTAAAAGGTTCAGTTTTTTACCTTTCCTTTCGCAATGCAAAATTTTGACGTCGTTTTCATCTAAGTGATGGTTATATCTTATGCAATGGTCAGCAAAACCTGTTGTGCTTTTGTTTGAATTTATTTTCGAAACGTGTTCTTTAATTCTGTTTTTAATAGCTCTACCTGATTGTCCTATGTATATCATGTCACATTGCATGCATTTTATTTGGTAAATGCCGTTTTTGTTCAATTTATTGGATTTTGGCTTATTGTTAACTAGAAGACCTCCCAAATTGCACTTATTAAACTCTATTGCTTTTGTTCCGAGTCTATTAAGCCTATTTTAACACAAACACTAACTCCTTTGACATAATTTACTGCGGCAAAAATATGCTCCTTTTCATTGATGTTAGCATTGTACAGCATTCTTTGTTAATTAAATTTATTTTGCTTTTTAAGTATTTGGTCCACAATTTTTGTGTCGTATCCGTTGTTAAAGGCTATTTGTTTAATTGTCGTCAATTCTTTTTCGAAACTTTCTTTTCTAAGTGGTATATTTATTAGTCTGTTTACTAAACTATAAAACACGGAACGCTTAATCTGTAACGATTGATTTGAAGAAGCCGGGATTGCAACATCTGACTGTGTTGGTTTTCTATAAATTTCAAAGTCTATTTTACAATTTTTTACCGACATTGATAAGTCCAGAAAATGAAGAACTCCATCCTTTTCTTTTTCTAGGGTAAATTGAATCTTTTTATTTATTCTTTTTAAGAATTTTAAGAATACATCCAACTGCCTGTCAGTTCCCGTCCAAATACAAAAAAATATCATCAACATATCTAGTCCAGAATAATACATTTTTAATAATTTCATTTTTCTTTGCAAAAAGCTTTTCTTCGAAATTTGACATGAAAATTTCTGCCAAAAAAAAAGGTGAACCCATTGGTAGTCCCTCGTCTTGTTTGTAGAATGTGTCATTGAACGTAAAATAACTTTGATCTATGCAAATTTCCACAATATTCAATAGTTCACGTTCACGTCTTTTTGGAACTGGCCTGTGGGATCTGAATTTAGTTTAGAAAAGTTGTTTGCGTTTAATAAATTATTTAGTTTAGTCTGATACTCATCTGTCGTCAGAGTTATCTGATAAATCAAGTGAGACAAAGCACATACGTTCAATCAATCAGCTTGTTTCCAAGCTACCTAATTGGTTCTTTGTAGCATATTTGCAGGTAAGTTCTGAATTTCTGCCCTGATTAGTCCTTTTAAATCTTCTACATTGTGTGGCCGGTCAGAATAAATACGACTTTTCAGATACCCCCCACAGGAAAAAAACCAAGCGGCACCTACCAATCCATCTGTCTGGAAATATCGCATTCAAATATCCACAAACGTTAACTGCAAAATGGTGCGGTACACCAACTTGCTGAAACCGAGGCTGAAAACATCTGTTCTGGCGCGCAACATTTTCATGATTAGGGAACAGGTGAATAAGTCTGGTATAATCTGTTCGCGCAAGAGCTGTAAATACTTAACCGTATTCAAATTTCAATCGATGAAGAAAAGGCCCCATAATGTGCTCGCCGATAATACCTTTTCAGACATTCACCTTCCGAGGGTGTTGTGTGTGGATTTGTTCCATCCAATTAATTCACATTACCATTGAGTCAAAAAGTCGCTTCATTGGAAAGCATAATCCAATTTAAAATGTTTCTAGCTTCATCTATCATGTTCATAGCAGTTTCACAAAATTCTATCCTACGATCGAAATCATCTTCGCTCAGTTTTTGTAATAAGTGAACTTCGTATGGATGGAACTTCTCTTTTTTCAAAATTTTCTGAACAGATCTTCTGCTAATATGGTGAGCGAGAGCATGATATTGTACGGAACACTTGGGATTAACTTGCAAAACTAAAAGGACATTAAAGCTACTTTCCTCATTCGTAGCAACCTTTGGACGTCCTGGTTTTTGACGATTTTAAACACCGTCGGTTTCGTCAAAACGTTGCAATGTTTTAATAACTGTTGATCTGGAAATTGGTTCGCGATCTCCATGAATTGCATTGTAGCGTGCAACTATTTCCGAATAATTTGGCCTTCTGTCTTTAAAACCGATCATCAACAAAATTTCGATGCGATAATCTTCAGTTAACTGAGGCATTACGAATGCAAATAACAACGTGAACGAAAATTATCACCAGTCACGAGGAAAATGGAGACACCAGGAGTTTTTGTTCTTACTTAGCGAAAGCGAATATGGTTTTTATCCCGGAGTTTTTTGCAAGACCCAAGTTTGTTGTCACACTTTTCTCAACTCAGAAGCAATAAATTCTACAAGTGTGATACATTTTTGAAATCTGGAAAAATATCCTTTTAAATGATGCGCCTTTTGACCCCCCTTCCCATTTAAAAAATGCAACTGCGCCCATATCTCAAAAAAGAGAGCTGACACGGAGTTGAAAAAGTTTCAGAAAATGCATTTTGATTACCCATAGGCCCATGCAGAATTTCATAGACGGGACCAAAAAACCTAATAGGATACTAGATTTTGGCTGCTTCAACATGAATGCTGTTTGTTAAATATTTAAAGTATTATTTTTGTAATAAATGCTTTGGAAAGTTGTTTTCAAAAGCGTTTAAAGAAAAATGTAATTTAACAAGTCTGTTAAATAGACAATGAAATACTGTCATTTTGTGTGTATAAGTGTGTAAAGAGAAATAATTAATAATGTTGTCGGTACATGGGGTTCCTAAAAATTTCGTAGGATAGATAAGGGGAAGACTGGTTACGAATAATTAATAACCCTAAAAATGAAATTTGATTATTAATTTCTATTGAGGCCTTGTTGCTTGCTCCTGAAAATGTGGCAAAGGACAAAATCGAAAAATATCAGTTACCGAACTGTTGTCAGGTTTCTGTCGATCTATAAAGGAGAGGCTTGAGTCAGCTTCTGGTACACCAGAGATGTTTAGATCGTATTGCCGTTAATTCACTCACGCACCTCGGCAACAACCTCCTTAGAGTTTGCCTCAGATATTTTATTATCAGCCATAGATTAGAATAACACCTATGAAAAACTGCCATATAGCTTCAAGTTCGAAACAAGTGGAGTGGACTGATTGTTTATTCAACCATTCTTTTATCGAAGTCGAACAGCTCGAATACAGCTTGCAACTTTCGCATATCTGCGTTGCGTTATGTGGACATATTGAACTGTAGCAAGCAAATCACGGTGCAATTCACTTGCACATTGTTAAATTGGTAATTAAACCCACAGCATTAATACAATATTAATACCGACCGTACATGCTACGGCCATCATTATAATAAACCTCAGATATTTATGGACACTCGATTTTATTTATAGGTCGATTTTATGGCTTTATTATAGCACCATTTAAGTTTGCTTTTATCTCCTCGAGCATGGGCTTGTCTATTCTCTATTGTATGAAGGAAGGGAGGGCAGCACGAAGGCATTTTATTTAATTAATCTCGTGAGGCTGTTCGGTTCAGGTATTGGATCGGGGCGTTAACTGGTTTCTAATCCGGAACAATTAAGATTTGGGCATTGTTTCTCATGCTAATTAATGTTGTTTGCTGATAAAACAATGCGCTAATGGTTTTGGTCGGCAGTCGTTACGAAGTCAAATATTATACCATCTAGATTATATCTTGTTGTATAAGTATATTTAATGTTTGCTACTGCAATATGATTAATCTCAAAGAGCCATGGAAGCATAACACTTCTCTTCTGAAAGTTATTGTCATTGTCAATTGCTGTAACTAACGATGATTTAAAACTACGACCCTCAAGTTCATAGTGAGCTGAGAACAAAGATTTTTGCAACAGCAAGAAAACAGGTAATATAATACTAAAGAGTGCATTCAAATGAAATGGAAAATTTTTAATGGCCTGTCCAATATAATTTCACATTATTTTTGACGTTTTGCGAATAAGACTATTTTGAAAAAATATCGTGTTTGTAAAAATTTATCTCAATTTAAGATCCTAGCCTTGACGTACGTACAATACAAAAAAATATAGTTTTTTCGCACTTTTTTGCCCTGAATTCCATTTACAACTATATTTCTCACAAGTGATTGTGTAAAAAAGACGTTTCTTTAAATTTATTTCTTTATCTAAAACTGTTAAATCATTAAAATTAAATTTATGGTCAAGTTCATAACAATGATTAAATATTACAGAGGTTGTTTTATTATTTTTTATATCTCTTTTGTGTTCTTTACCTCTGTCAATTAAGTGTCTCGCAGTTTGACCAATATATACTGATTCACAGTTACTACAATTTAATAAATATACTACATTTGTTAAATTTTCAATAGGAGTTTTACATTTTAATTTTGTAAAATAAATTTGAATTTTTACAAGTGGGTAATAACAAAGATGAACATTTTCTATTTCTAACAATATTCTTTTATTTTGTCGCTAAGACCTTCTATGTAGGGAATTACACAATATTTTGTCAAAGTTGTAGGAGAAACATTATTTAAAACCCCTTCACCTGATCCTACATAAGTTCTATCAATTTTAAAAAAAAGTTTTTTGATTAAAGGAACTGGATAAGAATTGGAAATTAAAATTCTTTTTAATATACTTAAATTTTTGTTTAATAGTGTGGGATGTGAATTTTTTTAACTCTATTTTTTAATGCCAAAATTAAATTTATTTTAGTGTTAAATTTATGATAAGAATGAAAATTTAGATATCTACAAGAAGAAATAAGTTTTATTTACCAATCTACAAATATACAATTTTGATCATTTCTTATTACTGAATAGTCTAAAAAAGGTAAAGTTTTATTGATTGAAATTGAAAACTGTTAATAATTCATCATGTTTATCAAAAGGAACTATATTTATCGAGCCAACGCTTGTTATGATACTTTTCTTCTGGTGCAACAGATTAATCAAAAAGAGGAATTTTTCACTTTTTGCTGTAGACGAACATCATAATTATTATCAAGACACAATGTTTCCAAAATAAAAGTGGCATAAAACGCTCACAGTGTAAATTTTGTTGCTCTTCCAACCATATCATGAATATCAGGCACAAACTTGAGACTTATCAGATTTAATTAAAGTTACATCAGTTGAAACAAAAGATGTTAAACTACATCATTTAACAATTCCAATTCTTCCTGTCACCGTCTTAAAACAGTACCTTTTGAAGGTGTGAAGACTGTGATGATTAATTAAAACTTAGGGAATGTGTTTGTTGACAGAACTTCTTTAAGCAAAACAAACTTAGTACCTCAGTGGGTTCTAGTGAACTGTAGATTAGTATCGCCTGTGCTAGACACGATACCTAAAATCCTTACTGAAAAGCATCAGTTGATATTGTTGATTACTAACATAATTATTTCGAAAGACGAATAACCAGAAGTAGTTCTTTTTTTAACCAGAATTTGTTGCACAAAATAAATATCGGATAAGCAGGGTAAAAGCTCTTCTAAAATCCTGATAGGAAACTTGAAGTGAAACGTAAAACTACCTGGCCTAGAAATAATTTAAACTGAATAGCTTCTAAATAAGAAGATAGCATGCATCTCATGTCGTTTCAAAAACGGTTGCACTGAATACTGTTGGAAGTAAAAGTATTTTTTCCTATTTTCTTCCTTGTCGTATTAAAACATGTTAAAAGAACATAGATGTGACTAAATAGAGTTTAAACTATAACTTAATAAATAAAAAAATAATTCTTCCCGCCAGCTAACGCAAAAAAATCTTCCTCTTCATGTAAAAACTATACATCAATTAATCTACTCTATTATCTTCAATGTATTGTACCAGATCTTCTTAATGTAACATTTGAAAAACAAACGGTCAAGGTAACAAGCTTTGAGATGTGTTGCTTCAAGCACAATCATGAATGAAGGCAGGTTTCTCTTTTAGTCTTTCCTGCTACTATTTTTAGCACATCAGCGATATCTCCAAATGGTAGGTAGGTAAAATGTATGTGTACAACTACTTTATCTCGTTTGTTAGCCTATAAATCCCGGTAAGTAGGAATAGCTACCGCATGAATCATTCTCTCGACAAAAAATCCTCACTTGCGGTGTCCTTAAATGGGACGAAAACACAGCTGTAGTTTAAACAAAGGGTTGGTAGCGACAAGATAAATAATTTGAATAAATTTACTGGACGGTATCGTACTTACTATCGCGGCTGTTTAAGGAAGATCCGGAATTTATCTATCACGCAGGAAAATCTATTGCTGCAGCCTAACAGGGAAACCTCGTTAAGTCATTTTAGAATTGTAGGAAACAGTTTCTGCATATGGGCATTGATATTGTAATTAGTTTTAGAGGCAAGTTTTGTAATCGGACGCAAGCATTTTTAGAATTTATAATCTATACGAAGTGGAACCGAGAAAAGGTTTTTTCTTATTACTATCGCAAATATTAATCAAATTATTTGAAACGCAAATCAATGTGAAAATCAAACAAATCGATGTAAAACCTTGATAGATATGATTATGACAGACGGTGAAGGTGATTCATCAAATATTACCTTAAATTGATTCTTAGCACGCTATATCATTTATCACTGAATATTTTTTTCTGATAATTAAGTAATTTGCTTTGCATGACGGTGCCATCAATAGTGTACTGTTCCATTTACTGAGAAAACGTAGTTCTTTTGCACGTCAAATGTAGGAGTATTTACATTTATTTATTATTACTTATTTATTTCCTGATGAGCTGTAATGACAGCGAAATAGTACTATCTGCAATTGGTTGAGGTGTAGACAGCACAGCATAGACATGCATTTCTCAATAATAGTTATTTATTGTATATGTATTTCAGATATATCATTCAGGCAAGAATTAATTAAACTGTAATAACGGAGTGTTTTTCGTTCGTTGCACGTTTAGTCGTAAAAAGAGTTCTTCTCTTTTAAAAACAACCATCCTCACGAAAATTTCTCGCTAGTTTTGAAGAATAGCAGAACAAATTTTTCATAATTGTTTAATCTCTGAAGACTACTTGACTACCAAACTCTACTTTACATCATTACGTGTTTTCAAAGCTAGGTCTTTACCGTTTATCAAGCTAATTTTCTACGAAGCTCGTAGCAGTTTACAATTGCGTAAGTCGTAGTTCTAGAAGCATACACCATAGACATATAACAATTTAAAATAGTAGAAACGCCAACAAGATCTACGATTACCGCTGTGAATCTCCGTATCCCGCTGTTTGGTAGCAATATTATGATAAGATCAGATCGGAAATTGATACCTGCCTTCGTGGTTCTAATTTGTTATTGGTGTTACGATGAAGCAACTTGCTACATTTAGCTTAGAGAAGTTACAGCTTCCACTTTCTAAACGAATGTTGGTTTGCTTGAAATGCACACATAACCATTTGTAAAATGGATAAAAACAAGTTTTTTTTTTAATAAGGAGTACATGGAAAACGTCTAATGTCAGAGCTTGACAAAGTTTTGATAATAATTATTTAATGCTACGATAGAATATGGTATTTAATAGACGTTTTGTAAAATAGTATTCTACTGTATTACTTACTATTTATTTTTTATTAGAGAAAAAATCACTCAAAACTACACACGTGCAAGTAAAACTAAATTAATAACTTAACAATTAACTATTTAACCTAAAACTGTGAGATTCATCATGAAAAAGTAATTATACTAACTTTTTTAGTTGACTTTCTTTGTTTTCTTATATTTTTGAGTTCTTAAGAAGATCATTAAATAATTCCACAGCAGCTGTATTTTCATACTTCTCATAATCTCTGTTTGGAAAAAAATAGTCTCTTGTTTCAAGTACAGTTGACCTAGTAAGTGACATCCACCTGTCACGGTGTTCAATCATTCTGTAATCTATAAAACCTGTCGAATTGGCCTGGACATAATTGGACATTTTTTTGTTTATATGGGCTCCAAAAATGTTTGCCTAATCTCTAATAATAATTAAAATCAGATCTACTTCTTCCGCTATAAAGGGTTTAGTTTTCATCTACCATCTCTGAATATTTCCACCCAGTCTTCTGCTAGCTAGGCTTGGTTTCGAGAATATACACTCTCACATTCTTATCGCATGCCCGTTTTATTGGAATAATGAATAACATTTTGGAGGTTTTTATAACTATCATGCACGGAATATCGTTTAACATGCTGAGGAATATAATTTGTCMCATGGTCTTGTAAAAAAAACATTGTCCGTTTGTTCATTTATGATTTGTTATACTTCTTTATAAGTACAAATGATACACCTCCTATGGAGGTTTACCTCCTATTGCCGTTTACAATATAATTTTCCTGTAATAATACATATTTGGCAGTGGCCAGTTTTTTTTTGAAAGTCCATAAATATCGCTTCCATCTCAATAATCACAAAGAATATTTTTGAACACTTATTTTCTTGAATAAAAAGTTTCTGCTTTTTTCTTGGGCACCTCATTTCGATGTACTGCAAAACCTAGTTCTACCTTTGCACTCCAGAGGAATTTCTTGGTTTGTTTGAATTTTTCCAGAAATTTACCTTCTGAAGAAGTATTGCCAAAAAGTTCAAAAGGTCCCGGGTTCAAATACCGGTCAAAGCTAGTAATACTTTTTCAGTACATACATATGCCTGTTAACTCATTAACTATATTCTATATTGATTAAAAAATGCTTTCCTCCGGACAAAGTACGATACCATAACTTACTCGCTCCCTTGATTTATCGGGAATTAATGTGAAATGCTTCAGGCTGCCTCTTAAGTCTGCATCTAAGGAAAAATTGCTCATTTTACAAACACTGCTGTTTTGAGTTCTCGCAAATGCAACAAGGCATCGAAAAATTGGAGAATTATCAATGTTAATAAATGAAAACATGGCTACCGGTCAGAACTGTCAATTTCGACAATTACAGAAGCCGAAATAACGGGTGCGCCATCTCGAGCTTCGGTATGGAAATATTGAATACCTTCGGCAAGTAGTGAAAGTGAATGTTTGTTAGTGTGTTAATTATTTGATTTAGTCCTTTACAATTTGTTTCAACTGTACTTAGAACACAACATCCAACAAATGACCACCTTTACGAGCCACACTATACTGTGCTCTTTTTTTTCGAATTTTCCAATACTTTGGCCAGCATTTCGGGTGATATTGCCTCTATTTCAGCTCGAATGTTGGTCTTGAGCGCTTCCAATGTCGTTGGCTTGTTGGCGTTTACTTTATTTTTTAGATAACCCCACAAAAAAGAGTCCGGCAGCGTCAAATCCGGTGATCTTGGGGGGCATTCAATGTCTCCACCTTTCGATATCAAACGGCCGGGGAACTTTCGCTTCAAAAAGTTCATCGTTTTGATCGCCAAGTGGCATGGGGCGCCGTCTTGTTGAAACCTGAAGTTCAATAAATTTTTTGCGCGCATTTTTGGAATCACATAGTGCGCCAAAATCCACCGATAACGGTCGCCATCGACGGTTTCGGCTTCACGAAAGAAAAATGGTCCGATGGTTTTGGTGCTAACGCCGGCCCAAACAGTCACTTTCTGGTCATGCAATGGCTTCTCGTGGATAATGTGAGGATTGTCTGTGCCCCAGAATTGACAATTTTGTTTGTTCACCCCGCCAGAGAGATGGAAATGAGCCTTGTCCATGAACAAAATTTGATTCCAAAACTCGGAATCAACCAGGGCCATTCGAACCACGCTTTTTCCGTATTCCAAGCGACGGGGCTCGTCTGTAGGCAATAATAGTTGAGTTACTTGCACTTTGTAAGGAAACATGTGAAGATCTTCCTTTAAAATTCTCCTAAGAGTGGTTCCTTTGATGTTTAGCTGCTGGGCACGGTGACGATACGACAGATTTGGGCTTCTCAAAACACTCTGCTTGACAGTTTCAACAATTTCATTGGAGCGTCTTTTACGAACTGAAACGCGTTCATGATTTGCTACAGACCCCGATTCTTCGAAATTTTTAGTCACATTGCGTATGGTGTTATCAGAAGGCACTTTATGACCGCGGTATTTTCGACGGTATGCCCGTTGAGCAAGCACAATTGAACGACCATTTTCCAAATACATGGTCACAATTTCCGCGCGTTCTTTAGTTGTAAAGTTATCCATGGTTAAAATTGTACTGAAATGACGTTTCCAAATTATTTTTTCTGAAGTCATACCGACAATGGATAACAAAGTTATTCAATATTTCCATACCGAAGCTCGAGGTGGCGCACCCTGCATAATACAATTTAAAAGGTTGTTAATTGGCAATCGCCAGATGCTAACGGGCGGTTGTCAGATGACAACTGGCAATTGCCTGATATTAAATAGCAAATAGGTACCAGATACTAACGACTGTCATTTGCCAGATAATATCTGGTATTAACAGATACTAACTGACAACTGCTAGATAATAACTACCAGATAACTGGCAGTTGCTAAACATATGTGAAACACAGCTGGACAGCCGGCAATTGCCAAATACTAACTAGCAATTTCCAGTTATTATCTGGCAATTGCTAGTTATTGTCTGGCAGTTGCCAAATAATATCAGGCAATTGCCAGTTAATATCTGGCAACTGCCTTAGTATTTGGCATTACCAGATAACTACCTTTCACTTCGATACATAAAATATAGATTGTGTTTTATTTTTGCTTTTCTCTTCAAAGCCATCGTAATAACATCTTAAGAAATGCAACCAAATATATTTATCTAGGCAATATTCAGGACTGCAATCTGATCAAAAGTGGCTACTGAAAGAGACGAAGAGATTTCGAAGGAATAGAATTAAATTAGCTTTGTTTTTGTGATAAATATAAAAATTGTCCGCTAAAATGGAGAGTCATACACATAATGCAAATAAGCGACCTTGGAAATTGCAAAAGACGTTTTCACGATCCACGACCGCTACAATCCCACAAATTACCCTGCAGTCCGCATTATAAATTAGAGGCATGATTAATTCTGTGCTTTTGGTCAGCTGCCACCTACACGTGGAAATGTGTTCTTTGATCCTGGATGCCCTTCTCCATCAAAAATTTATTAGTCTCTGGAGTAACTACCTGCGACGCTAATAAATTAGAAGAGCCGAATGCAGGAATGCCGACCCATTTTCGAATTGATATATGTGCCATATCCACGCACAGCGTTTTCATTAATGTTTAATAAGATTTAGATTTCTATGTTAATTCTATGATTATTCGAATTACGCCATGTACTACACGCATTGAATGCAAATATGTTGGGTTACGTAACGCGATTCGTGATTCTGGACCTGCGACAGGGCATATTGCACGGGTATCTCTTTCGTTTCACTTTCTTTCGTGTTTACAAGTTGAAGCAACTGGCGAAGAAT
Organism: Rhyzopertha dominica; assembly: GCA_025024175.1. Taxonomy (NCBI): domain Eukaryota; kingdom Metazoa; phylum Arthropoda; class Insecta; order Coleoptera; family Bostrichidae; genus Rhyzopertha; species Rhyzopertha dominica. The sequence goes on along the minus strand of QCXZ01000137.1, from coordinate 7,158,511 downwards.
CTGTTTCGTTGTTCCTTGAGTGAAGGCCTGAAGCATGTATTACTCAAACAACCGCAGATGAAACCGAACTCCTTTGTGCGAAGACATTGATTATACCAACATGGTATCTGACATTTGCACAGTCATCAACCTACACAAGAATACTCAATGACAGTACCATCCTTTCATAACGAAAGCAAACTTGATGTGTTTAAATGCACACCTGTAATAGTAGAACCCGTTCTACCATACCGGTAACATGATTACGGATCGTCAAAGTGTACGTTTTTCGAACTATAAATATCTGCATAATCCCTTTAAGAAATGAGCGTACGAACGAAATAATTTTTTCTCATTCATGAATGAAAACTATACCCTTTCTAGTATTATTATAATTTGAAAAGCGTCAGTTTAACGTAAGCAGTACGAAAACAACTTTAATTAATTTGGCTAACGTCAAAATCAAAATTTTAATTTATTATTAGAACCTTATTTATACATGTTTATAACACAATTTTTAAAAGTACAATTGACCATACTTAAGCGTAAAGACATTTCATCTGAGGAAATTGTGTTGTCAATTTTTATGGTTTCGCAGCCAGTTCGGCATTATTATATATTATATTATATATTTGATCGCCCAATATTTTTACAAGGCTATAACAATATTATAAACATCGCCCTTATCTTTTTCTTCTACTAACATACGGCTTAGTTCACCTTGCCTACATCCCCCTGCGATGATGAAATTTAAGGAAATATTAGTGAGCACAGTGAAGGAAATGTGTGGAAAAATAATTAGTAGATAGAAGGAAAAAACCGCTGCAAATTGAATCAATACTTCCACATCCAATTGTCAAAATGACATTTACGTTTTTGTTTCTTATACTGAACGATTAGTAATCAGATTTTGAGCATTTTGTCTCTCAACACATTTTTTTCTAAGCAAAGTCCTCGTGATATTAGCAAAAATATATAAATTTTCAAATAGGTTTTTTTTCGAAAATTATTAACTTAACAAAAAAAATACAAGAGTGCTTTCTGATCAGAAATTTGATTTTCTATATAATACCAAAATTTTAAAAAAGTCGTATGAGCAGGGAACAGAATAGGTTTTTTGGAAATATTTCGAAAATGTCAAAATTTTGAATAATTTTTCTAAGACACTTTTTGTGAGAAATTTTTTTTTCCTATCTGATGGCATTTTCATTTTTTGAATATATTAAATATATTTGGAGATATTTAGGAAAAACTGTTTTCTTTAAGTGACGCTTTCTTGCTAATATCTTCTAAACAGTTTACTGCACCGAAAATTTATAAGAACGAATAATACTCGCAGTTATACTACTAATCAGATACTAAAACGAAAAAAATATAAAAAAATAAAAATTTGCAAAAAGGGTGGTTACCCCCCAATTTCGCCCCCTTCCCGATATCCTACTTACCCCACAAACAATAGGTCGCTTTGGGTATTTGAGATTTATACGTTTGCCAAATTTCAAGTTGATATATTAAGTCTTTCGAAAGTTATCGTGTATACAAACAAAACCACAGACACACAGACAAGAATTTTTTTTGCTCAAATTTTGTTTTTTGCGTTTTCGACCATTTTAAAGCGAATGAGCAAATAAAAAATTTTGAAAATTTTTTTCGCGATACAATACTTTCCATCCGTTGGATGCGGAAGTAAAATAGGCACATTGGTGGAATGAGGAAATAAAAAGCTAAGTAGCAAAGAAAAAAGAAGTATGGAAATAATATATTGTAAAGCAAACAATAGATATAAGATACAAAGAGCAGAAAATAAAAATCAAAGAATTAGTAAAAGAGGGTTGGGAAGAATCATGGTAATGGACGATATATTGTGGAAACTAGACAACAAGATCAACGAAGTTAAATTAGGATATAGGAAGGKGGTAAAGCTAGAAAAATGCGCATTTGCAGATGACCTGGGGATCTGTGMAGAAAACAAAGAGAAATTACAAGAAAATGTAGAATGTAAAATGTTAATAAATACGAGCAAAACTAAAACAATGGTCATAGGAAAGGAGGACAAAGGATAGACATAACAATAAATGGGAAACACATAGAACAGGTTAAAAGTTTCAAGTAGCTAGGAATTACAATACAAAGCAAAAGCAAAGGTGTACCACTCACTAAATGGGACGTTAATAAGTAAATAAGAAATAAGTGACAAAACAAAAATGACGATATACAAGACCATATCTGGACCAATATTAACATACAGTAGTGAATCTTAGTCCGATCAGAAATCAATTAAAGCCCATAAGTGTATGTCATACTGGAGTTTATTATTTCGTATTTCGTGGGATCCCTGTTGACCAGCTTTCGATGAAATCTTGATGCTAAAGTTAAAATATCGATGTAATGTTCAATAAGTCTAACCTTACTTCAATGTTTAAGCAATAAGCCAGTAAGTAAAACGACATTGGTTCTTTAATGGAATGCAGTAGTTACACTTTGTAAAATCAGTTGAAAGCTTGAACATAAACAATGTACTCACAATAACGGGGATGATACTTATAAAAACTCAATGTATTGACCTCGGTATTGACACATCTACAGGCAAGGATAACCCCCGTATAAGAGACCTCTACCCAAATTCAACGTTTCAGTTAAAGATTTAAATTTAAGTGGAATGGTAAACATGTTAGTATCATAAAAGCAAATGTACCTCCATATTTTAAGGAGTACACAAATTATGTACCTAGTTTAGCTAAAACCCTCACATTCTCTCGCCCAATTATAATCAAAAATAATTACTCTTCTACTCAAACCACTTAGTTTAATGGCTGTTTGATGAACCTTTAGGCTTAATAGTCCTTTTTTCTACCAATCAAAACTGTGGCAGTGTTCAAAGTTTTATGTACACGCGTTCCGTAGTATTGGAAGCATCGAAACGTTACGTATGAACTGCTATTCATTTTCCATTACACGACCGTTTTGAAACGCCTTATTGTGGTAGCATAAACAGACGTGCACTAGATTTGCAACTCGAAACGTATCCATCAAGCATTTTTGCAAAGACGTATCACAAAGCCTCCTTTGATTTTCAACCAACTTTCTAATGATTCCCAACGCCATAAATTAATCGTAATGGTCGGGTAAGACATGCGGCTAAGTACTAGTTCTTGTCAAGTTCGGTATTATTAGCATAAGTGGTGGTGTGGCTTGCGGTATCAATGTTAGAAGGAACAGATTCGATAGGCTGTTTTGCCTTTCGGATATTAGATGCTTTAGATTGATATAAAATTTGTTTTTCGTAAATAAAGTGTTTCCTCGATTATTGCATTGAGGATGGACAATTACTGTTAAAATAAAATAAAAAAAGTCTTAGGCTAAAACCTTTAATGAAATTAAAAAATAAACGTACATTATATACATCCGAGGTTTTTCTATTGTCATATTGGGTGGAAGGAAGATTTATGTGGTCCTTTAGAATTTAGAATCGCAATACGTCATGGTTACATTAACAGGCTGTTAGTATTTACTGTTGTAGATTTATATTACTTCCATATCCAACGGATGGGAAGTATTGTATCGCGAGAAAAATTTTCAAAAATTTTTATTTGCTCATTCGCTTTAAAATGGTCGAAAACGCAAAAGAACAAAATTTGAGCAAAAAAAATTTCTTGTCTGTGTGTCTGTGGTTTTGTTTGTATACGCGGTCACTTTCGAAAGACAATATATGAACTTGAAATTTGGCAAACATATAAATCTCAACTACCCAAAGCGACCTATTGTTTGTGGGGTAAGTACGGTATTGGGAAGGGGGCAAAACTGGGGGGTAACTACCMTTTTTGCAAATTTTAATTTTTTTATATTTTTTTCGTTTTAGTATGTGATTAATAGTATAACTGCGAGTATTATTCATTATAAATTTTCGGTGCAGCCATCAGATAGGAAATAAAATTTCTCACAAAAAGTTTCTTCTTAAATTGGTATTATATATAAAATCAAATTTCTGATTAGAAAGCACTCTTGTAATTTTTTTGTTAAGTTAATAATTTTCGAGTTATTTGGAAAAAACCGATTTTAAAATTTACATATTTTTGCTAATATCACGAGGATTATGTCTTAGAAATATGTGTAGAGAGACAAAATGCTCAAAATATGATTACTAATCGTATAGCATAAGAAATAAAAACGTAAATGTCATTTTGACAAGTACTGACTCAATTTGCAGCGGTTTAATTATATTATATTTTATATTTTACCGGAGCCGTGTTGAAGAGCCGATTTGTGCTCGAAATATAGTCATTAACTAAAAAAGCTTCGCTTTTCATCGCCCATTCCATTACCGGATACCCAAGCTACAAGTGGGTATAAGACAGAGAATAAATTTTATTGCCTAAAATTCCACACCATAGTATTAGAGAAGCTTGGCTCTGCTGTTTGACTTGTGCATTTTCCGCGGATTTTCTATGCTCCACATGAATGACTGTAGGGTAGTGGTACCTCAGTATTTTTTTGTTTAAGTTGATGTGCTCTATCAAACACGTTATTCAGAATGGGGTCGCTCCATTGAAAATAACAAAGTTGTAGTTAATATCTCAGTCAGTTGATGCTGAATTGTTTTTTACTATCCTCATTAGATTCATCTCGAGAATTTGAGGAACTTTTCCATCTAAACCATTATTCTACAACTATAAAAAAGTAGGATGTTGCAGACTCTTAACAAATTACTGGTGTGGTCCAGTTATAGTGCTCAAATCTCATAGTAAAATGTTTTGATTCAAATAAAAGGTATAAAGTGTAAGAATTACTCTCATTTTATGGAGTATTTCTAGAGTTTGTTCAGTTATTTTAAATAGACCGTTTAGTGGTCAAGCAAGCTTTTGGCTAGTCTATCTCCGAAACTGCTCAATTTTTACAGAATACTAATATTTTAAAAATCAAGTTCAGTATGATACTCGAAAACTGAACAATTTGTATAAATAGGTACCGTATAATTCATTGTTGAGTACTCCTTGCACAATATAATTTTTACCCTAGACATTTTTTCTCTAAGGTTTAAAAATGAACCCATTAAAATGGTGTATCCCCTAACAGCTTAGAGTATGTGTATCTTTCTATTTTTTTTTCTGTAATTTGATGGATAGTCCAGAAATTATAATTAAAAAAATGCTAATAATTTGTATTGCATCACGGTATAGCAGATGAAGCTAACCCACAATTTTTTGTTCATCTGAATAGATAGGTAACATTTAGAGAACAAATATATATCATATACAAGATAATAGGGCATATTATTGAAGACTCGCTTCCGAAGGAACAAGCAGGTTTTAGGAAAAACAGAATTTGCTGTTACCAAGTCTTGGCGCAAACAACACATGCTGCAGTTGGTTTCCAGAAACGATTGAAAACTGGAGTAGTGTTCATAAACTTATCGGCGGCCTATGATACTGCTGCGTGGAAAGATGGATTGATCCTCAAATTAATTAATAATAATTAAGATTGTGAAGCTTATCGAACGAATGTTGGGAGAGAAAAGTAGCAAATTCAGGATTTTGTATAGTGGTCTTCCCCACAAGGATTGATTCTCTCGCCTATTCTTTTCAACCCACCAGTAACTCAATCGAGAAAATTTGTGTAAGCAGACGACATGGCATTGGCTTTGTACATGAACAAAACCTGTCAAGAGACATCGAGATTATGAATTATTATTTCAAAGCCTACCGCTTGTGTCCTAATCCATTGAGACAGAAACAACTCATTTTCATCTCATCAATCACCAAAGGCAAAACAACTTCAAGTTATGTCAAATAACATAATTCTCAAACACAGCTTCTTTCCAAAATACCTTGTAGTGACCCTAGATATGTCTCTGCAACTGCCTTGCTTTATACGTAGCACTGCTGAGTACTACTGTCCTGTCTGGAAAAATAGTCATCACACAGGAAAAATTGACACTCAACTAAATACTGCAATGCGACTAATCACTGGAACAATTAAGTCAACTCCATTACCTTGGGTTCCGATTCTTTTAAGCATTACTTCTGCGGAGATTCGCAGACAGTTTGCTACATATAAAGCTTGGCAAAAATGTCAATCAACTCCTAACGGGTTTCTGATTTCCCGAGATCTACAGGAGCAACTTCCAGAAAACCTCTGTGGACAGAAAATATCCTTCGTGTTTCTTATACCATTGAAGAAGGATCGTGTTCTGTTTGGCAACTTAAGATATATTCAATCAACAGCTTATAGACGATCCTACAAAAAAGGTGGCAGGAACTGACCTCCCGAGAAAGTCATGGGATCATCTATAAACCCTTCTTCCGAATGTGGAGACCCCCTCCAAACAATTGACTATATGGTCGACAGCATGGCCTGGAGGTTTTGTGTCTATCCATGGTGTTGATGATGTCGAAAATTGGCTTAAGACAATCGAGAACTGATTGGAGTTTTTCTACGGTTTTTTCAATACTCTATCCAGAATAAATACATACATGTATGTAAAGATTTTTTTCTGTCAAGTCGACCATAGTAGCATGAAATTGACAATACTGTGTAATGTATTAATGGTTTTCATCAGCATATAGAACCTGCCACAGGGCTTGCATTATCTGCCAGCTCGGCAAAGAACCTACCAAGATAACGATTCTAAAAATGAAGAAGTCAAGGACTTGGTCAGCACTCGGCATTGCACCACTTTAGCTGGCAGTCACGAAGTCGGATATTGCGGCACCTGTTATCAGTCGATCTTGAGGTATTAATCCGAAAGGCGATACCATCTGGTGCGCGCCGCCAACAAAACCGACGGCGGCGTCTATCCAGGTGACAGCGTCGGCACCTCAATGCGCGATTTGTTTGCAAATTGAGCTGCGTTTTTTCTCGCAGAATTGTAACGGGCAGTCATTACTGCAATTACCTTGACAGCTGAAGGAGATAGAGCGATCAAGATCGTGTTACGGTTGTTGGGTCAGGCGAAAAAAATGCCGCCTCGTGCACCTGACATCTGTTCGCGAATTAACTCGTTTTCGGTGCGAGCAAAGGGACATGTCGTGCAGTCAGGTGCTCGCGGATTTTTTGTCAATTTAATCGAGCCGGCTTTTTTATGTGCTTGATTTGTGAGTTTCAGCCTTTAGGCTGTCCATGTTTCAATATCTGGATCGTTCTCTCTCTCTCCCTCTCTCTCACTGCTACATACATCCTTATTTTAAAAAATTGCTAGGTAAGACTGAGGAACGGGTCTAACTCTATAACCAACTACCAGTTTAGATCGAAATAAAAAGATGCTAACAAGCCTCAAAATGCAATTTTCAAGCATGCCTATTTAAAAAAAAGTCCAAGAAACAACGCTCTGCCCCCCTCTTTCACCAAGGAACAGTTCTAACATTATTTCTGTTTGGTAAGTATTAAGATTTTGGTGTCTGTAACAATCTTTTACCTCACCGTGCGTTTTCAACCATCCTTATTAAAAAAAAAATGGGGGAGAAATCCTTGGCCCCTCATTGCGCTGGAGATCAGGTCCAGCATTATTTCTCACTGCCAATTTTTACAGTAATCCTTATTTAACAAAAACTGCCGGAGGAGAGCCCCTGATTGTGGAACAAACCTAACATTATTTCTTACTTAAGACCTTTATATCGTTTTAAGTCTTTTATATTAAAATCAAGAAACCAACAACAATTTTTGACTATCAGTTTCAAGATTTTTAATATCTTTTTCACAGCCTTTTGCATTAAAGAAATACAGTAACACTTTTCAAAGTGTATTTTTAAGCATATCTATCAGAATATTTCTGGGACAAGCCTGCCTCAAAAAGAAGCAGAATGAATTCAGAAAGAAATACCAAGATTATTAAAGAAAGATTAGCTAAATAAAAAGCTAAAATTTAGGATGACTATGTTGAAGTACATCAACTGTCTTTACAAAAACGCAGAAGAAGCGCGTGGAACACATTTGACAGGGAATATTAAAGCAAAAACGGGATGATTCACAGTAGAAATGAGAAGAAAAGTGAAAGCAAAAAGATGGCCTGAAAGAGGAATGCAAGATATTCGGAGATAAAAAGAGCTGAGTGTGGTTTTAATCTAATCGAAATAGAAAAAAATAACCCTAACCACGATATTAGAAAATTACCATAATCTATATACGTATTGTGTGGAGTGGAGTCAGATTAACAAGACAAAATCGTTTATACTGCCGAAAACGTGGATGTTGTTTTTGCTGTATTTGACACCAGAATATGTAATATTGATAATTTTTTGAAAACTTTAAATTCTCTTTTCACAAACAATGGAAAAAGAAGAAGAAAAAGGACGTCTTCCTTTTCTGGATGTTCTGATGTCACCAAATAAACAAGTACGAGATAGAATTTGACATTTACAGAAAAGATACAAATACAAATAGGTTTAATATTCTCACAAATATAAATTTTCTGCCTTGAATTTCTTAGTTAACAGGTTAGTCAATTTTCCTTTATCAAAATCTAACTTTGAAAAAGAACTTAAATATATTAAGAATGTGGCTATTCATAATGGCTACTCCAGCGAAATCGTAAAACTTACTCAGAAAAATTCAACATAAGAAACATTTTTTAAACGCTACCACACTGTCTTTTCCACCTACCTTAGAACATAAATTCATTAAAATGCCTTTTGACTTTAGACTTACGAAAGGATTGCATGACATTCTAAAACCATTTCATTTAAAACTGGCTTTTACCGCCAATAATAGTATTAAAAAAATCTATTAGGGAACCCAAAAGATAAGGTGGATGAAGAAGACAAGTCAGATATTTATGAAACAAAATGTAGTAAATGTAATCTTAAACATATTGGACAGACTAGACACTCTATAGGAATTAGATTTAAAGCATATATTGCTCATTTCAGGTTTGGGAGATTCGATAAGTCAAGTGTCGCCCAACATATTAAAGACACAGCACACCCTATAACATCAGAAAACCTAAAACAGCTAAAATCGGTTTCCAACAACACGGAACCCAACGCGTTCGAGAGCATATGCCTTAATGAATTCTGATTTAGGTCCAATTCCGAAATCCGCATTGTTTGAGCTGATTAGGTAAAGTATAAATAGTTATGTCTTGTTGACCTGATTCCACTTTCACTGAAATTTCGGTGAGGTGAACATCTTTCGGTTAATCCGGCCAGATTTCAAGAAGTCACCTTATTATTCTACTGAAGATGACAGCTTGGCTGCTGAAGTACGTATATAGATTATTGTAATTTTCTAATATTGTAGTTAGGGTTATTTTTCCAATCGAAAGATTCTATGGTACCACTAAGATGATGAAAACGTGATATATATTACTGATTGTTTACATCAAAAATAAAAAAGGGAGAAGGCAATAAGTCGACACAACAAAAATATCATAACTATTTTACACAAAAAACGATGGTGACATGCAGTAACTAAAGTGAACAGTTGGAAATAAGATACGAGTATTTTACGTTTATACAGCAGATTATTAAATGCCTTTTTTGCAAATTTATTGGCGATAAATGGAATTTATATGGCAAGATTATGACGTCGGAGCTACTGAAATGTGATAATTGCCTAGCTTCTAATTGACAGCACATGCTGCTTTATAAAATAGCAATAAATTCAATAACTGGTAATTAAGTCGTCTAAACGTTGCGTCTACAGCTTTTATGAATGGGCGTTTTCTCCATATTTAAAAGTATTTAGCTATTGCTTTTAAACTACATTGATTTGATACGAATAAAAAGCCATATTTTCGCATTATCCTTGAATTTCCAACATATCAAAACCAGGTAAACAATTTTATACAGGAAATCTCGTTTATATGATGATCATTAAATTTTGGTGACACCTTACATAGCACCGTTTATAATCAATCAATTCCCTCTTGGATCATGGTTTCAGATAATTAATCTGGCTCATTAATCTCCCAAGATTACATCAAAATCAACTAAGCATCCGTAACGAAGCCCCACCGGTGTCACATTTTGTACGTTGGCTTAGCACCTGTGTTCTTTCCACCAGGTCAGTCAACCTGAAGCCGCAATAACATAAAAGAGCAGCTCCGCTTTGATAATATTCTCTCGTGTCTAGAGCAGGTAATGTCGTTATTTCACTTGGCAGGAGATAGTGGCTCCGCTAATTCACTAATAAAACTGGGGCTCGACTTGAATGTGTTAGTACGGAAACGGGAATGAATGAAAGCAAACAAGTTTTGGCTCAAGATGTGTTTGATGTAGAAGTTTTGTTTATTCGTAGCTCTTACCAACTTTTGCGATATGTCTCTTTATAAACAACTTGGGTGTTTGTAGATTAATGACAAATGTCATTCTCCAAATGCTAGAAGAGTTTGATTAATTATATACGGCGTTGTAGCTTTCGTGGAACAGTTTCACGAGTAAACCTCTAAAGCTGAGATAAAGTAAGAGCAAAATTCAGAACATCAATAATCGCTTAATTAATACACTGTCACTTGACAGTGCACTGAGATGCACGAATAAAAAGCGTTACCTTTTATGATGTAGTTGTCGTCTGTTGAATTCGTATATTCATAGAGGCACACTGATATTTCCTGGCACTCAACCTTTTTTATATTATTTTAGATTATGCCGTTAGACTCCTGTAACGTTAGAACGCAAGTTATAGTTTCCTTGTATAGAAAAACCATATTTCATACTTTACACTGCAAAAGTTTAAGACAACCTGAAAAAATGTCGATTTTCAACTTTTTACTAATATTACTTCAACATCCGACGGATGGGAGGTATTTTATCGATAAAAAAATGTCAAAATTTTTATTTGCTTAATCGCTTTAAATCTTCGAAAACGTCCAAAAACAAATTTTGAGGAAAAAATTTCTTGTCTGTGTTTGGACGCGATTACTTTCAAAAGACAACATATGAACTTGAAATTTGGCATACATATACATATCTCAACTACCCAAAGCGAGCTATTGTTTTTGGGGTAAGTAGGCTATAGGGCAGGTGAAATTGTGGGGCAACTACCCTTTTTTATTTTTTCCTTGTAGTATGTGATTAGTAGTATAATTGCAAGTATTATTCGTTCCTATAAATTTTCGGTGGAGCAAACTGTTTAAAAGATATTGGCAAAAAACCTTCACTTAAAAAAACCGGTTTTTCCTAAATATCTCCGAAAATACTCAATATACTCAAAAAGTGAAAATACTATCAGATAGTAAATAAATTTCTCACAAAAATTGTTTTAAGAATTTTTTTGCAAAATTGGGTTATTTTCGAAATATTTAGAAAATTATGATTTTTAAATTTATGAATTATTGCTATCATGAGAACCGTATATGTAGAGGGAAAAATGTTGAAAACCTCATTATTGATCGTATAATATAAGAAATAAAAGCGTACAATTTAATGTGGAAGTATTGATTCAGTTTGTAGCGGTTTTTGAACTGTTGAATAGATCCTAGCATGCGAGAGCGATTAAAAATAAACAATAAACCGTTACAGCCTACTTTACTTAAAGAAGTTTCAGAAAGCTATAAATGCAATATTACCCCAAAATATACAAGTCAGTTTTTTTTGCATTTCGTTGTTTTATCGTCAGTGAAACAACACAATTTATTTATTATATTTATTTAACAAACTCTACTACTTCTTCCATGGCATACTATTAAATTACATTCTACTTTTGCTTCAAAACACATTATACAATAAATAATCATTACGTTAATTTTTCATTGATGCCTTTTCAAAGATAATAACTGGTTTATTTATATGTATATTTATATTAATATTCACTAACTGACATTAAAATGATAAAATAAGTTCTATTTCACGAAATAATCGAGTTTCGTTTTTAAATAAACAAAGTTTTGATGAAATGACTGCAACGTTTAATATCTTTATCTGTCCATTTTTATTTTATCACAAGCTGTCTGAACTTTTTATACTCGTGTACATCATTGTTAAACTCCACTTGGTTTCCCCACAATTTATTTAAAGTAAGTAGATGCCCATATCATTTCTAATCGAAACTGTATTAATTAATGTATCACTATTTGTATAAGCAAAATTCAGTTATTTGTCCAACCGCAACAAGAGCTGTCCACCCAAAGTACCTCTTGCATCCAAACGAGACACTCAAATCTAAATTTGTTCCAGAAATCGAAGAAAACGGCGCTTTCTAATGACGGACTGGACGCCAGGAATGCCGCAGAGTAGAAATAGATCTGAGGGAAAACACTTACGGGTAAGCATCTGATGGTTTCTTTTTCATTGCTTCTGCTATTTAAAGACGATTCAGATGTATATTTGGATGCGGATTCGGTTCTGATTCATCAGTAATGAACTTGACCGTCGAGGCAGCTAACGTGGGTCAAAAAAAGTAAAGAAGCAGTTACAATATCAAGAAGCTAATTATTTTTGATGTGTTAAGCAAGAACCATCAAATGATTGTATGCTTATCCTTGGTGATAGTTCTGGAAAAGAGTGGAACTTTCTTTTATTTTCACAAATATATATGACTCCTTGAATGAGGAAATAGCATTGAATATATCCATACTGATATTACAAAAGCTATTGATAATGATGTGTCAGACCCATTGTTGCGTTGGATGTAATCTTTTCTTGCGTTATAAAGGCAAGTGGTGAGGATACATTATGTTTCTACCTTTATTGCAGAAGCTTCTTTGGCGTGCCGCAAGGATCACGTTTTGGTCCTATTTTGTTTTTAATACTTATTAATGATGTTATTCAGGTGTTTTTTTTATAATTCAAAAGCCTTGCCTTTTGCTGAATATCTTAAATTGTTTAAACGTGTTGACTCGCCTGCTGATCGTAATTTTTTATAAAACGATTTGAACTCTCTATGTGCATGATTGGTGCTGCTCTGATAGTTTGCAGTTAAACATTAAGAAATGTAAAGCTATTTCGTCTTCTAGAAAGGTTAATCCAATACAATATGTCGATTATTTAAATCAGATTGGCATTGAGGCAGCAACTTTTATGAGAGATCATATTGTGGTTGTGGATAGCCAACTTAGATTCACTACTCATCAATGAGATCTGTTAATACTATTAGAGTTTTCAAATTTTTTGTTTCTCTAATGCCTTTCTTTCTGGAGTACTGTAGTGTTGCATGGAATTCATTCTATGTTACGCCTATAGAACACATTACAGCTCCGGATAATTTTAATGTTCATTGAAAATGACCGTTATGGTCGAGACGATTGTTTCCAAGCTACGTGATTAATTAGGAAGTAAAAATTTAGATGTGACTAATAGTACTAGAAAAGTAAACCAAACTTTACTATTTTATAGAGGGTGGGTCTTTTTTCAATATTTACCATGGAGATCTCGGAATCTAGCAGAGATAGATGGGAAGTTAATTGGAGTAGGATTTGCAGTTTTGTTTGTTGAGTGAATCATTGCACCTGTAGGATTTTTTTAAATTGTGAATTAATCTGTCATTTTCGAAATATGACATAAACATAAACACCAAGCCCATGATATTTTACCAACTCTACATAATTTTACTGTAAACCATTGTGATATTTTATCAGCAGCTAAGAAATTAAGACCAAGAAATGTCTCTGGACCTGACAATGTACCTGCGTTTTTGGGTGAAGGATTGTATTAATTGTTTGTTAGAGCCGTTGTGCCATATCTTTAATCTTGTTACCCTAGTAGATGGAAACGTTCACGGATCTGCCCTGTTTATAAATCTGGAGTTAAGTCTGATATTAAGAATTATAGACCAATAGCGCTTTCGTCTAACTTCGCAAAACTGTTTGATTCTCTCTTCTCCAATGTTATTTATTCTCATGTTATTAACTACATTACACCTGCTCAACATGGTTTTATAAAAGGACGATCTACAGTCACTAATTTGTTTGATTTTTTTACAAGTAGATGTTATATACACTGATCTTACAAAAGCATTTGATCGTGTCAATCATTGTATTTTACTAAGAAAATTGAGATCATTTGGTTTCTGCGACAGCCTTATATGCTTGTTAATTGTGGTGTTGTACAAGGTTCTAATTTAGGACCTCTTTTATTCACCATATTTTTTAATGATGTGATTGAGTGTTTCAATAATTGTAATTGTTATATTTATGCTAATGATTTAAAGCTTGTTAAGATAATTGAATCGTCTGATGATTGATTTGTCTTACAACAAAGTGTAGACAGATTAATTGCATGGTGTAATAGCAATAAGTTAGATTTAAACGTAAGCAAGTGTAAAATATGACTTTAACAAGGAAAAATTCGTCTATAGATTTTTATTATAATATAAATGGTGTAATTTTAATCGCCTGCACTGAGTTTACAGATCTTGGAGTAACTGTAGATCCATGTTTATCATTTATACCTCATATTGAAAATATCACTAAAAGTGCTTTAGGAATATTAGGCTTTATCACAAGAAATACATCTGTTTTAGTAATGTTACATGTATTCGTATTTTGTTTAACTCTCTTGTCAAGTCTAAATTAGAATATTGCTGTATCATTTGGAACCCACTACAACAGGTTTATATCAATTTACTGGAAAATGTATTGCGAAGATTTTGTAAATATGTGTATTTTAAAATGTTTAAACGTTATCCAACAAGACACTGTGATAACCGGTTGCTTCTTACCACTGTTAATGCAGTAACACTTCAATCTAGGCGTAATTTGCAGAGCCTTGTATTTCTACAAAAAATTGTTACCGGTGAAATATACGTCGATGGAATAAATAATGATATACAATTATGTGTTCCTCAAATTAGCAATAGAACTCCAATTACTTTCTATATTATAATATACCCAACACATTTCGTAACTACAATTCTTCTGTGATAACAGAATTTCGTCTTTACAATTGTCTTCCATCTGAATGAAATGTTCGATATTTTTCATGTTAATTTTTAAAATTCTAGTATAAAAAATAAGATGTTATCTCTGTTCCAGCCTTCAATTTTTTTATTATGTTAATTTATTCATTGTAATCTTAGTGTAGTAATCTTTTTTATCTATTTTCAGATTATGTTCATGGTTTGTCTATTATGTATCCTGTTTCCATTATGGACAGTGATGTCTGTTGGAAAATAAACATTTATTATTATTAAGTAAGAATTTAGGATGGCGATGCCATCTGTCAGCAGCTAGGTGGCTTTGTCATCATGTCAGTGTAATGCTGATAGATGGCATTCCCATCCTAAATACTTACTTACATCATACCATTGCTTTGATGTATAAGCAAAACCAGTTCTATGCTGTGCTGTCTACACTAAACCTAAACTGCACTGATGAGCTGTAATGACAGCGAAATAGATCTATCTGCAGTTGGTTGAGGTGTAGACAGCACATCATAGACATGCATTTTAATTTATTATGATTATTATTATTATTATTATTATTACTATTATTATTAGCGATTTTTTAAACTTCCCAATTATGTAAACTCTCTGTTTTGAAATGGTGCAATACATGCATTATGCATTAATAAAAATAATAATAATTTTATATTTACACTTTTTATGTACAGTTAAATATATCTATGGCCATGCTAGAGAAATAAGAAAATATCTCCAAAATCTGTTTTTCTTTTATATTCGGTAAACCATTGACTATTTAAAAAATCCTAAAGGTGCGTTAAATTGTACTCACTTAATTTCAATTCTTTCTCTATTTAACGTTAACCTTCAATATCCGCTAATTTCGGAAAACCCCATGCCAAGCATCAAAAAATAACACCCTGTACACATTCTTTTTGCAATACAGTTCACCTGACTTCCCGGAATTCACGAAAGCATATTAAGTGCGAGCATATTTGTACGCTTGGCAAACAGTTTTCTATTTACTCTCTGGTGTTGGTCCAGTTCTTAGCATAATATCTCCCACGCAGTTTCTTTGACAGCTCTTCAAATATATTATGTAACAGTTAAAAAACAACCAGTTCAAGTGTCACGCTTTGCCGGCTACTGAGTATTACCTTACAAGGAAAACATTAAGAAAAATACTGTTAAGAAAACAAGGCATGGAAAATGACTTTGACCATCAATTTGTAGTAAAAGTATCACTTGAAAGCAAAGTGGTTTCATAATTTTAAAAAAAACTTTCTCTCGTTCTTAAGAAATGAAAAATGTATTGAGATTGGTTACAGACATGTTTAACAGTAAATCAGCTTATACCTTTTTAATTAAATTCCATTTAACCGACGATTCCGTTTAACTGCATCTGTCGAGATATTTATAGATCCTAATTATGAACTATGGGCAATGAAAACCAATAAGAATTACAGATTTATTGGCAGACGCCCACCCAGAAATGCTCATCTTTTCGCGGTTGCACAATTGCATTCTTGCTGCCCGCACATCAACAGCCTTTTACGTGGCAGTAATTAATACGAATGGATTTTCGTTCCTGCCTCTTGTAATCGATCTCCTGGAGCTGGTACATGTCAGAGACGTCTAACAAGCTGTAACCACGTTTTTTACGTCGTTCTATTTTGAATGGCAAAGTGCCATATTTTCTCAGCTGACGAGTAGCTTTGATTGATAGCTCTCGTTTTTGTGTTAAAACCTCCCCAGTCGACATTGCAATGTACGGGGTGTACCAGCTAGCTTACTTTCTCAGTTATATACACAGGTACAAAACTAAAGGACACCATGCAGAAACTTTTTTAAGTACCTCTTAACTCAATGTTAAATAACACCGGTCAACACGAAATTTGACTTTGATGTGAGAGTATTATATTTTGGTAGATTAGATCATAGTTGAACGAAAAAAAATTATGTGGCATGAAAAAGTTTGCTTTTGTGTCCAGGAGAACGTTTAAACGATATTTTAAAAAATCTGTAACTAATTTTTCTTATAATAAAACAATACAAATATATTTGTTTATTTTTTTAATTAATTTTTACTATCAAAGTGGAAAATAATTTAAAAGTGCACAGTGCTACTTTTTATTAATTTAGATATAATGTAAATACATTTTGAATGGCAAAAACATGAACCAAAAAAAATATAAAGTATAAAGATTAACTATTTCTGTGACATTTTTAACAATTAACTGAAATGGAATAACATCATGTGAACGCTTTGTCAAAGTTGAAACTGTAACGTAATAAAAAAAAATGTGTGCTAGTCATAACATAACACTATGTGTAATAACGACTTTACCAATCAAGTACACAGTGCATTATAAGCAGTTTACTAAGAAAAAGGTATTTTTTCTTCACTTTTGCACATAACAAACAGAAAAATCATAAAATACACTTTAGGACAAAAAAAGAAAATTTGTTTTCTAAACTTGTATCAAAACAGCTGGTTGTTGTTTATCACTCAAGTGCCATCTGGAGGCACTGTAAATACCCCACTTTTATCTCACGGGATTTTTTAATATAACAAAATTAATTAAAATTCTTATAAAAACTTTAAAATGAGTATTATTATTTAAACTATCACTAAAGCAAACTTTATTCGAAAAAAAGGTATTTTTTCTTCATTTTTGCACATAATAAACAGGAAAATCGTAAAATAAAGTAACTCCAAATTAACAGTTTTTGTCTTTCAGAAGACCAGGGTATATTTAGGTAGCATTATATAATGACATTATTGGTGGTGTCTTAAAAGCCGTGAGTGTATTGAAAATTTGATTGTAAAAGCGTTTTATTGAGAAAAACTACAATAAAGTAGCGCAATTGCGAACAAATTTATAGTCAGCCATCTTCCAAGTCTCTGGTCTCCACTGCTGGTTTTATACCTTTTATACACTTCTTCTTGGCCTTCCTGTTATTTCTTTCTACTCGGAATCCAGTCCCAAATTCTTTTGTAACCATTGTTCCAGGCTAATGGGGTCGTCCCACAATTTTTTTATTTTACATTTTAAATGTGCATAAAAATTAAAGCACAAAGACATTTTTTTGCGATTTTAAAAGGTTCTTCTTAGCCGAGAAAAAATGTGAAAGTATGGATTTTTCAATATCCGTTTCAAATGTCTCGATATTCCGCCACGGAGATGACGTAAAAGGTTCGCATGCTGACGAAAGCGAGAAACACCAATAATAGCTAGTGCTCTAGCGGCATTGCAAGTAATATTTGTTTACATTTTTTGAGCTGCGTCGCGTTGCCAATGTGGGCAAATTTCCGGGATACTGTGAGGAATGTACTCGTAAACTGGCATTGTGACATTGATACGTAGGTCAACTTAAGACGTATTTGTGAAAATAACTTAAATCATCCTTCAGTCAGTTTATTCTATAATGAACAGTTCAATATAATAAGCGCATTCACTGGCCTTTTGCTGAAATACGAAAGCACTTTAACCATCGAACCTGCTTTAGAACTAATGTTTTTATTATGAGGAATTAAACGACGCTTGAAGCTTGATAATGTTTAGTTTGTATACTTTCGTATGACAACGATATGATAAATTTTGAAACTGTCAGGACGATCTCTGGCCTTCGTTAGGAAGAAAACGGTAAAGTACCGCTGACAACATCGCACGTTCGCACGTGCTGCATGTGTCACATGTGTAACGACTAACCCTAACAACTCTAGCCATGCGTTTTTGTTTACATAGTTTGGTCAAACTTTCGAGTTTCGTATTTGTCAGATTAAATGGTGGAGCAAGATGTTGTCGAAGTATTTGGGTAATCTGTTGTTTTTTTGATGTCAGAATGGCTTACGTTAAGAAGTGTTTTGTTCCGTGTTGTAAGAATACTACTGTTGATGAACAGTTACAGGTTATTCCTATGTTTACATTATAATATTGACGTTGAGGGTTATACTTATACCTTCGCCCCTCTCTCTCTCTCATTGCATTATTTGTATTTCTCTGGCAATTTATAAAACTGACAACAGTGAGCACCTAGTTACCTAGGGAGCTGTAACAGCTGTAACGGAAATTAGGAACCTTTTGCGTAGTTGTTGGCGGATTTAAGAAAATGTTTGAAACAGGGTAATTTTTCTACCGCCGTTTGTTACGAGTTGAATTCATCTGAAAGCAAAATAGATGCGTGGCACTAGTATTCATGATGTGAGCAATAAAAGGCATACGTTAAAACTATCAAATTTTAATGTGTCTTCTCTATATCTTTTCGACAACAAATCTCTCTACTCTCATTAGGTTTTTTATTTCTTCAGCTCTGTGCGGTCTAACAATGACCTTTTGCTGCAGCCGTCAATGTCTTCAGTATTTGCTTTCTATAGAAGTTATGCAGTGTTTGAATTTTTTATTTAGGTTCTATATTTCTGATCCATACGTAGCACATGGTTCCACAATAAAAGTAAAAGGTCATGATTTAGTCTTAGCCTACCTTTTGTAGTATTATATCATCATCTACATCACCCAGGTATGTGTATTCTATTCTTTTCTTTATTACAACTTTATCTGTAGTCAATCTATTTAAAATTATTCCCATGTGTTTACATTTTCGAGTCTGTCCTTTTAAAATTGTCGTAAGATAAATTTTGAAAAGAATTGGTAGCAAGCAGCATCCCTTTCTAAGGCCCTTCCATCCAACAAACGCCTTTGACAAGCCTGTCATTTGGTTTCAGTTAAGTGACATTCCCTCCCTATATTTATTTATTTAACAAATTAAACAAATTATTTAACAAATTTCATGGTCTGTTTTGCGATGCATTTAATAAAGCTTATCCGCTAAAGACATGTACAAAAAAACGCAATCGTAAATCGGAATCATGGTTTACACCTGAGATTCGTGAGACCTGTAGTGCTGTCAGAGACCTTTATAAAATCTATAAAGCAACCAATAGTAGTATTATTCGTGAGCGATACAAAATTCTCAAAGCTCATTACTTACGTACAATTGCTATGGCAAAAAAATCATATAACAATAGGCTGCTTCAGGAGTCATCGAATAAATGTAAGACTGCTTGGTCATTAATCAAAAACGAACTTCCTGCTACAAAAAATAAGAGATATCCTGAATATTTTATTAACGAGAGTGGAGACACTATCACAGATTCGAAGACTGCGGCTAACGAATTTAACATGTTTTTTGTTAATTCTACAGCTGAACTGGTTGACAATTCTAATATTCTAACAGCTAACAATACACAATCAGTAAAATACAGTATGTATCTAAGCCCTGTTACACGCGACGAACTATTACATATAGTCACCGACGTGTCAACTAAGAAATCATGTGGTTTTGACAGTGTCCCATGTTTTATCTTTAAACAGGTTATTGACCTAGTCATTGATCAGCTTTTGGATCTTATAAATATGTCTTTTGAACATGGAATTTTTCCATCGATACTGAAGACGGCTGTCGTTATACCAGTTTATAAGAAAAACTCTTAACATGATATTTGCAACTACCGCGGAATCTCCTTGCTCTCGGTTTTTTCGAAAATCTTAGAGAAAACCTATTACAGTAAAGTTTTAAACTTTTTAGAAAAGAACAGTTTTTTTTCGGGGCAACAATTTGGATTCCGCAAAAGTAAATCGACGCAGGATGCTGTCTTGAGTTTTTATAACTGCATAGTAAAGAATTTGGACCAGGGTTCCCTTGTTGCGGGGGTATTCTTTGATCAGAGGAGGGCATTTGATGTAATTGATCACAATTTACTGTTGTCTAAGTGCTATGGGTATGGTGTTAGAGGTACGCCATTGGATTGGCTGCGGTCGTATCTTACAGGGAGACATCAAAGTGTATCTTTGAGATGTAACGATGCAAACACTGTGTGCTCTGAGCCGCTATCGGTTTCACATGGTGTTCCACAGGGCAGTCTGCTTGGCCCACTATTATTCATAATTTTCATTAACGACCTCGTTAAACACCTCGACACATTCGCAGTTCTTTATGCTGACGACACCAGTGTAGTCGTATCCGAAAAAAATATTTCTGATTTGAGTGCTAGTGCATGCAGTGCGGTTGCAGCAGTGCAGCAGTATTGTACAACCAATGGCTTGGTCCTGAATAATTTAAAAACGGAACTAATTTTGTTTTCCACTAAGTGGATTGACAAAAGCCTCCTTGTCAAGATCAATAGTATTACAATTGAGTAGAAGGAGTCGTGTAGGTTCCTTGGTCTCACAGTCGATTCGGGTTTGTCCTGGACTTTCCACATAAACAAGATTTTAAAAAGCCTGGCTATTCAGTGTTTTATTATTCGCCAGTTGAGGGACAGGATAGATTTTGATCACTTGAGACTATACTATTATAGTTACGTTCAGTCCTCTCTTAACTATGGGATTCTCTGCTGGGGTAACCCTCGTGGAGTTGGTCGGGTTATGCGTGGGCAGAAAATGATTATACGTGCGATGCTGGGTAAAAAAAGGGGTGACTCTTGCAGACCTCTTTTTAAATCGCGGGGAATGCTTACTGTGGTGTCTTTGTACATACTAGCTTCGGTCCTTTATATTAAAACGTCCGGTTACTCCTTGGAAAGAGCAGGAGCTGACTTCTATCATATGAGAGATAAAGATAGAATACTTACGCCTACACATAGATTAGGTCTCACTGCTATGAGTCCATCGGTGATGCCTATAAAATTGTTTAATAAATTGCCAAAGTGTGTCAAGTGTATTACTGGTATAAGACAATTTAAGCAATCTGTGTCCACATTGCTACGTAAACACAGTTTTTATTCCGTTGAGGAGTACCTGGAGGCAAACTTGTTAGTCTAATATGTATGTAATATGTGTTAAATGTTACTTGTTGTATTACTTACTGTTGTGAATATTGTTTCTATCCATTTTATATAATTATGTATTATCTGGTGCTTGTATACTTACGTATAACGATGTGACGTGTCTCATGTCCTTTTATAGGCAATATAGACAAATAAATGAATGAATGAATGAATGAATGAATGAATATTCGTTTAATGGGATTTTTGTGTTTTACAGAGATATTATTGTCTTTAATTTTTTGTTAATTCTCTGGCGTTTAGTGCCTGTATGTCGGAGCTTAAACTTGACAAATATTATCATTTAAGTTTAATATACATGCCCCACTCTAGCTCTACCAATCGACAGTGCACACCGCGGTTGTTGACATGTGCGCATTGGCACATTGTCTTTAATTCTGCTTGTACCTATAAAGTATGTGACACTGTTACAGAAGCATTTTCAGGATTCACAAAGCTATCCAAAAATTCAGGAGTCTCCTTAACATCCATAATTCAATTTCTCCAGAGTTGTATTTCGCTCGTTTAATAAGAAATCTATTTCATTTTATAGCTCACTTTACGAGACATTTACGATTTCTGTAGAGACTTCTTATTTTATCAAGAGTGGGCGATGGTACTTCTTATCCAGTTACAAAGATTTTATATCGATGTTAATGCTCAAGGAAGTAAATTCTATTTCTTGCAAATATCTGATGAGTCGGTTTAATATCCTGAATTTTAAACAAAAAGTTCGTCGTGTTGTTTTTTCTTGCACCTGTAATTAAGCAAGAAGTTATGGATACAGCAGGATATGTAACAAGTAAAASTAGAATATTTTACGTTCCCTAGTTATTCATTTCATGAAAACTGTTATTGTAGTTCGTGGTATTCGCTGAAGTATTAGACCACCTAGTGCTAAAAAATACTAAATATTTCACAATAACATTGTTTAAGACGCCGGTACTGCATCAAGAATAGAGAGTATGTATATAACAGAATATCGACAATCGCAAATTCGTAATGATAGATTTTTGAATCTTCAAAAGGTATTTGATACAATCAATCTTGAAACTTTCAGTATGGCATTAACAAGATCAGATCTGTCACATACAGACCACACAAGGCAGTGTACGAGGTCCTCTGCTATTCCTAGTAGTATTTAATATGAKATTAATTAATAATCTTTATACATTGAATGAAATTTAAATTAAATTCTAACAATCTGCAGCTTTTAATGTTATTTTAGTGTAKCCACTTGTTTAATTTTTTGTTAGCTTTTATTTGTATCCAACAGCAATGACCTACACTTAAAAATAGAAAAAAATAATGCGTGTACAMCCATGTGTCTATACAATAAACGRATGGGCAGTTCAAGGCTAAAAAGTTGGTTCGCCACTTCAAGCCTAATTGCCTCTATGATTAAGCCGACCATTAGACAAAAAACCGGTAAATATGAACTTCATTAGCAATTATTATCTTGAATCAATAGGTATCCAATATTTATTCTGGTCCATTTACAAATGAGGGGGAGGGGCAGAGCTACAATTATTAGCCATTCAGTGACAGAAATTGTTTTGATACCACGATCCCATCAAAATTGAAAAGTGTTAGTGAATTACGTCATACTGATTTTGGATCTCAGTAATAGTCGGCACTATAGTTCCATTGATCCTGACGAGTTTTTGATTTGCAGTGAATCGAGGTTTGTTTCACAGTTTGTGCATTTATTATAGACGATAATAGGTTATTTTATACAACTATCAATTTCTTTTTTACAATATACCAAGATCATTACAAATTCGGTAGATAAAATGGATAAAAGTTGATATCACAATTTTGTGATGTCACATTAGAATGGTCAATCATGAGGTTGACAGGTGATCGTCGTAGTACATTTGTTTTACACGCTTTGGGGTAGAAAAGTAAACTTGGAATATGAAAATACATCTGTACCAGAAGCCATAGACCGTCAATCTTGTTCTCAAGAATGATATAAAAATCACGCTTCTTATACTTATTTAGAGAATTAGGGTTAAATCTTGTTAACTACTATAGTTGGTTAAAACTATTTAATACTATCCTCAAATTAAACTAAAGATGTTAAGAAATTTCTTCGTTCAATTAAATCAATATAAACATTACAAAGGTAAAACCAAATAAGAAGCTCCATATTCAAGTTTTGAAAATTTCTTAAGCATACCAAACAACTGACAAACAACAACATTCGTGACATGTTCGTTAAACCTTAGTTTATAGTCGAAAGTAACAGAAAAGTCGTTAATACTTTAGCAAGTTCAACATTATTAATGCAGTCATTATAAGATAGAAGAGGATGTTTCTTCGAAAATGAAACGACAACACGTAAATCTTCAAAAGCAGGCGGTCAATAAGTGCACTATTCAAGAACTCGAAGATGACAGTCGTGAATAGAGTCACGATATACCTTCAAGTCATCAGCATAAAACATAATATCATTAATAAATAACAAAAACAACAAAGGACCAAGACTCGATCCTTGAGGCACACCTGAGGAAGCAACAGACCGATGTATATTTATTTCGCTTAAGTAAAGCTGAAACAACACAGGCAGAGGCGAAGAGAAACTTAAAACCTGGTAGAATGCCTTCCTAAAATCACTGTAAATAACATCTTCCTGGCCTGTGTTGTCCAGAGACTCGAAAAGATGCTGAGAAAAGCAAGCTAAATTGATAATAGTTGACCTCGTGTGTACGTACAAAACTATACTGTGTTTAACCTTCTCATATAATATACAGCGTGTTCTCGCTAAGAGTCTGCAATAGCTATCTTTTTTCAATATGGTAGAATAGTGGTTTAAAGGAAATTTTCTTAATTTTTCGAGAAGAATTTGATGGTGTTTACAAAAAAAACAATTGAACATATTGATTGCAAGTTTGTTATTTTAAATAGAACGACCCCACTTTTTATAACGCTTTCGATTCATCACATCAAATTAAACAAAAAAGTATTAAAATACCAACATCCTATAGTCATTTGTTTTTGAGATGTTTTAGGTAATATGATTTGTGTTCACGAAACAATCTACAATAGCTAACTTTTTTATTACTACTAAACAATATCGTCTCAAAAACTTTTGCAAAGTTACATAGAATGTAAATCAATATGTGGTTATCTATATCCGTTTCAGAAGCCTTCTTAAAGACAGGACATAATGTAAACGCATTTCCAAACGCTAGGACTACAGTTGGGATACAAGTAGTGGAGCACATTCTCTCAAAATTAAACTGAAATAAACAGCCAGGAGTTATTTAAGATATAAAAGTAAACTATTAAAAAAATAATAGAATGTGGAGTAATAGAGTAAGTAAATAAGTCTTGCAAGTGAATAAAATTACGTATACTCAGAAGCCCTTTGGAAGTTTCTATTTTCTAAGGATACAGAGAGCAAACAACTCCCGAAAAAGAATTCAAACAGATTAAAGTAAAAAGATGTATGAACTATATTGTTGCCTTCGTTTTACAGATAACAGTTAATTAATACTATTTATCACTTTATCTTAATCGCTACGCTTTATAATATGGTAACAGTAGAAGACGGGTGTAACTAAAATAAAGAGAATCAAACTGATCAAAATCTTTGTAGTAATTACTTGCTAATTTTTTTAATTTTCCAACGAGATCGTTGTCTGAATGCAGAAGTATAAAATACTCTCCATTTCTTTTAAAACGTTCAGTTTACTGTAAAGCTGTCACAAATTTATCAATATCTGTTCTTCATTCACAGCCTACTTGCTTCGTTAATAACCGCGGCACCGCGTTGAAGTAATGGAAATGTTCCTAGATCCACTTACGTATCTGCATTATTTGACTTAATTATTAACAGCCATTATCAGCACTACGTACAGCAGCGGCGCGCTACCTTAGAGTCTGCTATTAATTCGAACCAATTACACATATCACTGTCGTCCGCAGGCACGAAGAAAGTTATTAATCACTCGGCATAAAATCGACGGTCTTCAGCATCCTTCGGCGCGATAATTATTCCAAATCGGATCAAAGCTATAACCCGCTGCGATGCCTTTTATAGAGAATAATCGGGAAGCAATCGTTTGGAACAATGTTTGTCTAACCTCCTTCGGATTATAAAAATTAATATCGCTCTTAAATGTTAAGGTTTCTTCAATTTAACAGTTAAAATTGCTAGTCGTTTATGCGCTAGGTAATTGCGTATATGTGCTTGAAGTAGAAGTAATTGATGGAGTATTTTTTCTTTGTGGCTTTCAGCCTGCTGCTTGTTGCAAGTGTAATGATAATAGTGGCAATGAAATTCTTCAAGTAGTCAATGCGCTGCACAACTTACTTTGATTGGAACTCAATTTAAATTTTAATAAATATCTTTTGTGATACTCATTTCGCTATTATGGTCCTCAAATTCACTGTGTAAGCGTTATAGTTTATAAATTATTTCGAGTCTAACAATCTATTTACTTAGGCACAGTGCGGATTCTGAAAAAAATAAGTCTGCGCATTAGCAGTATCACATCTATCTAGCATATGTAATATCTTTGTTTGTTTTGCAGTTTTACTTTAAATCTATTAAATTTAATTTAAAAAATACAGTTTTATAGCTGTATTATATGGCGTGCCCCGGGGTTCTATCTTGGGACCAACTCTGTTTCTAATTTAACTCAGTGATACAGTGGACAACATTACAGACCGAAAGCTTTTTTATGTGCCGATATTGTAACCTATTTGTAAACAAATAACGAGTTAGAAACACTGGAAGACAAGATATTGCTAAATAAGTGAAAAAGTTTCTATTTTCCCCAAAGTGCACTATCGGAAAGTATCAAGGAAAATAAAGTGAAACTTTTGGGTTTTCGACTAGATACTAGTCTGCTGTGGCGTAACAGGTTGATGGTGTTGTAGCGGAAACTGGAAAATATTTGTTCCTACTTAGATGATTAAGTGAGCACGTTTCCCACTATGACCTGCTTTCTGTTAACTATGCTTATGTACGCTTTAGGGAAATTTACTGTATTCTGGTTTGGAAACAAACTCTAAATTCTTCGAATCGTTTGTGGATTTCTCCTTTATGAAGTATGGAAATATCGTTTTTTTTTAAACTTCGCATATTTATATTACCTACATAACACTAGCCATGTGTTAGTTATTAGGCTACAAAATCTTTAACAAAGTTCCACATCACATTCAATGCTTAAACACAAAGCTTTTTAAAAATAGATGAAATAATTTCTACTTGAAAAAAAGTTACTATTCCTTCGACGAATATCTTTCTGATTTTATTGCATAATATTTTTGTAATTATGTTAATTCGCTAATGTAAAACTAATTGTAATTATGTATTAACATGGAAATAAATAAATTGAATTAAATTTAAAAAAATTGATTAATTACAAAATTCATCTGTTTTAACAAGCTCAAATACTTTTTACGTTAAAGTATCAGGCGCAATTTAGGGAGGAATGGATGGCTTTAAAAATGTTGACGAAAATTTGGTCAAATAAAATTTTATGCAGATCTGTACATTCCAGGTAAACAGCAGTAATTTTTCCTAAATATGATTTAACGAGGTAAAGAGTCGTAAGTGACTTACGTTTACAATTACATTAATGATATGTTTTCATGTTTTTAAAACAACATAATCTATTTACCAGCTGCACGCGCACAAGATTTAAGATTAAAAGATTTAACACTCTCCAGTAATGAATGAAATATTGGGAAAAAATTAATTGGACTTTTAGAGTCCTTCCAAATTACCCCTCTTCCCTTTCAAAAATTAAGGGTGAAAGCTACGAGGGTTAAACGATTGTTCTGTACCCGTCCTCTTACAGTATTTTACTAGAATTTGTTTCCAATAAGAATTATTGAGTGTTCGACAGCCATTTCCGTCAGTGGAACCAATAAACGTCGGTTTTCTGTCCACATCCGACAATATTTCTCAACCGCACGATTATCGACAGCGCAATTAGCTCTACGGCTACGCGGAGGGTCCTATTAATTACAAACAAATAATGGCTTGTTACATATCGTGAAGAAAGGCTGTGACAGCCGATTTGTACAGCGACCCGACAGATAAAACGGTTGCACTAAAAGCCCCGTATCAAAGGACAGTGAATGTGACATGCATGCCGTTGCATTGAAATCTCTGATTAAGATTAAGAGGTCTCGACTGCAATAGATGAAAGGAGTTGCTCTCAGGTGAGGACTGGAGACCTGAGGTTCAATGGGGAAGGGAATTACTGGTTTAGTTGGTTGCGATGTACAGGGTGGCCGATTGGTGAACGTTTTTAGTTCTTTACATGAGATGGTTTTATGAATCATTCATTACGTAGAATATTTGCAGTTTTTGAAGGCTACGTAAAGTATTTAGCATAAGTTATTACAAAACATATTGGTGAAAGACGAATAACTGAAGACCAAGTCAAGAAAGCATATTCTGCTGGCATTTTTTTTCTATATCTTTATATAAACATTCTTATTGCATAGGGTGTGATATTGAGAATACACTGCACTAGAACTTCCGCTTATACTGTTACATTAGTTTGACAACTAATGTAGGTTGTCTTTTCATCAGTCTATTGTATCCAAGTTTCTTTACCGATAGTCGATCGCTGCTTTTTGTGTAGCACAAAATCTTATCGGGTTCAAGTTCGTGAACGCGCTCAGGTTGCCTTGTGAAGCACATTCTTGGTTCGAGATCACGGCAAGCTAAGTGGATCGTCGGCATTGTGCCTAAAAGTATTTGGCTCTTCATTAAAGTTTGAGTTTTCGGTTTCACGGATATTTGGCACATAGCCACCAGGGTTGTTGCTAGTTTGGTAGAGAGTTACTTCAACCACTGTTGCGTGATTGGACGGATAAGCGATTCACGTATTGTCGAAGGTCGAAATTTTCTTCTTGAGTAGAACAAAACGTCTCCATTATTAGGGGGTAAGTTGGAAATAAACTTTTTCTCGTTTTCGTCCGGCCTTGTAAAGAATGGTTGTTAAGCATTGTTTATCTTTTAGGCGTTTTTTTTTGTGCACACAAGCTGGTTTGAGATTCTGGAGTTTTCCAAGCAAGCATTCCTGACGTTTCTTCGACGCATGTGCTACACCGTCGACAAACATTCATTCAGCGATCCCTCGATTGGTTTCCGTCCATTTATGGTAAATTACTGCCAGCGGCTTTACCTCTAAACATCATCAGGAAGGGTCAGCGTCATTGTCTCGTGATTGAGTGCCGTGGGGCGCAGTCCGGTGCTCGAGGCGGGTTCCAGTTGGTAGCAGCAAGTGGACGGCAGAGATCATACCGATGAGTATCATTTTGATTATTGCTACTTAACATCACGTATGGGTTCGCGATTTCTTGGTCGATGGAAAAATATTGGATTGATTGCGTGGAAAAGTAATTCCTGTGCTTGCTTTGTGTCATTTTAATTAAACAACTAGTGCTTAAACCGGTTATAGTATTGAGAGGAGAAAAAAAGAGAACTACCCCACGTTATTAAATAAATTAGAAATTAACCGTTTACTGCTTAGTATTAAATACTTAGTAAGTCATTTGTGAGGGTCCTGGAGAACCTTAATTTTGGATTGCTATCACAGCAATGGTAAGGCTTTAATAATAATTGGTTCCTCTCCAGAAACCCATCACCTCTTGCAAGAGCGTCCATTGATAAACTTTTTGTAGAATGTTATATATAAAAAAAACTGTAGAGTTCATAATAGATCAAATTAGTACTAATATTTAGTTCGTAGCAAGTGTGTGAGGAAGTGAATGAATGCATGTTAGTTAAGCTTGTTTTCTTGTTTATTTGTTGATATTAATGTGCCTCTATACAATCTCAATTTATTTGGTATACGGTATCGATTTCGCCATTATATTATATTCGTTCTATTTCGACCTTTTTTTTGTTGTCGCCCAATCCTCGTTGAGATTCGTAGCCGTCTATTCTGTTTTTCAGCATATCGTTAGCGGTCTTAGTAGTTCTTCGCTGACGCATTTGACCGCGCAGATTCAGGGTTAGTATCAGATCATACATATATTCTTTTTTGAACTACTTGGCGCCCAATTTTTTTTTTGCGATTCGTCTTGAGTTGCCCACGCCCGACTCCACTGAAGCTGCCGCCGCCATTGTTCGATTGCTGGAGGATTAGAAATTTCGGTAACAATACAGCCTCGCTTGTATTGCCATTACAGTAACCATAAATGAGGTGAGTATGTGCATACTCATTAATCGAAAATGTAGCCATACAGTTATCGTTAGTCCAAAAACCAAATGCAGTTAATGTTAAAAAATAAATAAAGAATCAAATTGACAAATAGCCTACTAAATTTATTTTACTTCCACATCCAACGGATGGGAAGTATTGTATCGCGAAAAAAATTTTCATGGTCGAAAACATAAAAAAACAAAATTTTAGCAAAAAAACTTCTTGTCTGTGTGTCTGTGGTTTTGTTTGTGGACACGATAACTTTCGAAAGACTCAATATATGAACTTGAAATTTGGCAAACGTATAAATCTCAATTACCCAAAGCGACCTATTGTTTTTGGGGTAAGTAGGGTACCGGGAAGGGGGCGAAATTAGGAGCTAACTACCCTTTTTACAAATTTCTATTTGTTTTTCGTTTTAAGGTGTGATTAGTAGTATAGCTGCGAGTATTTTTCGTCCCTATAAATTTTCTGTGTAGCAAATTGTATTAGCAAAAAGGCGTCAGTTAAAGAAAACGGTTTTTCCCAAATATCTCCGAATATATTTAATATATTCAAAAAATGAAAATACCATCAGATAGAAAATAAAATTTCTCACAAAAAGTGTGTTAGAAAATTAGTCCAAAATTTGGACATTGTCGAAATATTTCCAAAAAACCTATTTTGGACCCTGTTAGTACGATAACTTTAAATTTTGGTATTATATAGAAAATCTTGTAATTTTTGCTGTTAATAATTTTCAAATTTAAAAATTTTAAAAATTTATGTATTTTTGCTAATATCACGAGGACCGTTTTTCTTAGAAAAAATGTGTAGAGAGAAAAAATGCTATAAGAAATAAAAAGCAAAAATGTCATTTTGACAATTGGATGTGGAAGTATTGATTCAAATTGCAACGGTTTTTTGGTAAGTAATAAGTCGCATGTAATTTTTTAATATTGATTTTTCACCGAATATGTGAGTAAGATATTTTGAAGATTGTTAATAAACTCATTAGGTTAATGAGTGTACATGCTTGTTAAGCCATGGCACACATTGATGCTGATCGATTCTTTATACTGTCATCCGACCATAGCAAAAAAAGGTGTGCATTCAAACTTTCTGATCGAGTATACTCAAAAGTGGTGTACTCTACCGAAGCCTGACACGAGCACATTTTTGTGTAAACAATGATAAAGTAAAAACAAGTGTTTTACTATTATTATTTAATAACTTCCACAAAACCCTGCTATTCATCAATAAGATATTTTACACTATATAAAGCAATACAATAGCTACAACTAAATGTTTGACATTTTGACAATATTTGAAGCCTTTCAAGAACCAAATGAGCCTTATGAGGTCGGATGCAAGTGTCAAAACAATACAAAATAAATCTAGATTCCCATCAAGACTGTAGACAAAAGCGTCGATTTTAGGTTTTTGAGGTACTTATAGAACTTCATTCCAGGATAAAAAATGGGATCGTTTTGTTATAATTTAGCGTATTAGCTAAATAGACTTTGAGATTTATGGAGGGGAACCCGCATTCTCAATAGATATGGCAAATCCGCGACACGATGTTAGAAATCGGGATGTTCAAAAATAAATCACCAGCGTTAAACGACCATAAGACCCATGCGCGTTTACAAAACGAAAACGACGTGAAATTAGTTTGTTTTGGAAATGTCGATTTTATTAGCAAATGCATTTCGGAAGAGTCACAAGACGTATACGTCCAAACATAAACTTGCATGGCTTTATAACGTAGGTATTCGTTTTACGGCGGAGCGAAGAGCCATAAACCTATGCTCAAGTGATATGGACGGGAATAACATAGTTTATGGCTTACAACTCTAGTAGAGGAAAGAAAGGTACGCTGTGTCCACCAGGCTTCGATGTTTAATGTTTATTAGGAACAGAAAAAGCCGAATATTTTTCGCTAAAGTCATACAGAAACTATGAGAGGTTGTGTATTGGGAGTATTATTATTTTGTGTAGCATATGGTTCGAAGATATTTTTGTTTTTTCGAAAGAAATGCAGAATGTCGTTAGAGTTAGAATAGCGTTTGCCTTAAAAAGTCCTATACCTTCAAGATTAGTTATAACGTTCATTGTAATTCAATCTTAAAGTTTTCTTTTGTGTCATAAATATTTTTCCGTTTCTGTACTTTAACCCTAAATACTAGTTAGCTTACTACAAAATGTGGTAACGAGTTCAAACTATTAAAATCTAAAAATTTATTACCTGCGAAGCAATAACATTTTTAAGATAGTATTCTAGATTTTGCTTACTGTAAGAGATATTTTATAACATATTTACTGTGAAGACACCTTATTCATGCTCAAATCATCATGCAAAATTTTCCAAACATTTGTTTGTGTCAGWGACACTCAACCGTCTCCAAGGACCAATTTTTCAACTTGTTGAACATTTTTTGCAGTTGGTGCTTCAACTGATCGATCAGGTTTTGAATCATCCTTTATCGAGTCGTCTCCTAACCAAAACAACATTAAAGCCATTGAATTATTTTGTTAAAAATTTTATCGCACTGCGGTTTCCTAATTTAGTTTAACTCATTGTTTAACACAAAGTTCTTCGCGGGATTTTTAATAATAATAATAAAGTGTATTTTCAGCGGTCCATAGTGGAATCATTTACAAAGATACAACAACACTAAATTTAAAACAGTATGGGAATAATTAACATTAACAAAAGAACAAGTTTAAAATACATATATGGAGTACACAATAGAATTCGTTAGAGACAGCTTTAACTACAACTAGTACTAAGATAAAGTCATGTTATATAAATTATACATCAAAGTTCATTATGATTGGCAATTTGAGCATGACAAAAGTTTACACTAATATATACAGGATGTTTCACGAATGATAATGACCCTGACGAAATTAAAAATGCAACCCAAAATACATTCTGATATGTAGCTGATGTGGTTATTTTACATAATTGGGAATCCATGACGGCTATGCGCTATGGTTCCTATCACTGTATTTATTAAAAGTCAAAATGTGTTCAAATGATGAAAAAACAGATATGATTTTTATTTATGGTGAATGCAAGAAAAATGCTTTCGCTGCTGCCCGTTTATACAGAAAACGTTTTCCAAATAGAAGAGCTCCTGCCGATATAATTTTCAAGGGACTTGAATTAACTTTAAGGACAAACTGGCCACCACTGAAAAAGTCAAGAAAAAGAACAGCAACAAGCCCTGACAATAAAATTAGAGTATTGGAAATGATTGACAAAAATCCTCATATTAGTCAAAGGGTAGTCTCAAGAGCAACCGGTATTAGTATGTCTTCAGTACACCGAATAATTAGAGGCAATCAATTTCATTTGTATCACTTGCAATTGGTTCAGGCCTTAAGGTGACAGATTATCCTAAAAGACTGGCTTTGTGTAACTTTTTTCGGGAACACCATAATTTGAATGTGAGATTTTATGACAACATTTGCTTCTCAGATGAAGCAAGATTTTCTAATAATGGTGGAGTTRACAAACATAACATGCATTATWATGCGCAAGAAAATCCACGTTGGATTCGAGAAGGACATTTTCAAACTATCTACTCGACGAATGTCTGGTGCGGAATATTGGGGAATCAAATTGATTTTTCCGCGATAGTTTAAACTTGGCAACCGAAAAGCCCAGACCTTACTCCTTTGGATTTTGTTTTGTGGGGAATACTAAAAGAGCAAGTATACCAAACACCAACTGAAAGTGTAGAACATTTAGAAAATAAAATACATGATGCATGTAGATCCATCGCTCCAGAAATTAATGCTTGTTAAAAGATCGTTTTGGGCACGAATTCAAGCTTGTGAAAATAGCGGTGGGCGACATTTTGAGCATTTATTACATTAATGTTAACATTTTTCAAAAATAAAATTTGTTTTACAATACCAAATTTACTTAAAGCAAATGATAGAAGTTTATGTCAAAATTTAGAGGAATATGATATGGTTTACGAGAACTTAAAAATGTCACCCAAATCGGACAGGAAATGCCTGTCATCTTTTGCTTAATAGCTAAATGGAAATGAAACAACATATATCCACCTGAACCTACTGCGTGATAATATTATATCTGACACTGTACACATATTGCCCGATAGAGATCAACGAAGAATACCATTCCACAATGTCTGGTTTTAACAAGACGGTACTCCTTCACATTTTGAAATAAATGTTCGCCTGTATCTGAATAACATCTTCCCAGATCCTTAGATAGGACATTGAAGAGCTGTTGAATGATCTGTTAGATCGCTTGATTTAAGTCCACTGAATTTTTATTTTGGGGTCATATATTTGCAATAATTGAAAGCCAGCATAAAACACCAAATTAAAGGAATATCTCCCAACTGTCTGCAAAACTTAGCAAACTGTGTAGATAACGTTACAGATACTGAATAGACTTTATCAAGAAAGTTGGGGTAAGGAAGGAATAAATGAAATAGACAAATATATGTATGCTTTTTTCTACCATATATTGGAGTGATTTAATATACTGCACAACTGTTATTCTTTTCTCCACATTTACATCTCAGAATTTTCCTTTCTATAAGACACTTCAACTTAAAAAGGTGCTAAGTATGAACAGTTTTCAATCAAAACAAATGAATGTGAAAGTATTTTATAAGCAAATATCACAAGTAACACTCTTTGGACTTTACTTTCGAATAAATCAGATTCATTTGCAGCCTTGTCTCGGACTTAATATTCAGCAGAATGAACTTTTCAGCAAACAGTGTGCGTACTTATTCAAATATTTACGTGGCATTGAGTGACAAACGGAATTCGTAAGATAAATATGTAAAAAGACGTAAATCTTTAATAACAGACCTTAAATTTCATTGACAGCAAACAGTAGTGCGGTTGGCGTTTATCATATTCATATGAGTCAATAAATGCAAGTTTCTAAAATAGATTCCATTTTCTCAGCACCAGGTGCATGTGAACGACACCCAACGAAACATAATCAGAGACAATTGGAACAATTGCACCCACCCCATGTATAATTTATCAAACCGGATCCAACAATGAAATAAATTCTCATTACGCTTGCATTATCAAATTAATAAAATTTGTTTTATGAGCCGTGTTACTATTTATGCATAGTAAAAGCTGCACACTTGCACAATAAGTCAACAAACGCATATTACAATATTAAACGGTTTTAAATTGGAACCGGACTAGGGCCGTCATTAATAGTGTCAGCGGCGGCGTTTCGACCGCCCGAAGGTTCAACAGCGTTCGTCGGACGGGCCGTGACGGGAATAAAACAAAAGGTAGATACAGCGTGCGTGGTGTTGGTTTCTGAACAGTTTCTTCCGGTCATTGCCGCTGCTTCATATCTACACACACACGCGCTGTAAACAGCTATTACCGACTTTTTTCCATACAAATCGAACGCATTTGCGCGATACGCACTAATGCTATGTTCAAATAGGGCCCTGCCGCGAAGTTGCCTTCAGCAGAATCCGCTTTCTACGGCGTTTCAGGAACTTCTCGTGATGACGGGTGCTCATTTGGAGCACGAACAAAGCTGGGTGATAATTACAGTAAACAATAATCAACTAAAGCACGGCCCGATGGTAAACCCTCATGAATGTAATGACACCCAGACGAATAGAATAGATTTGAAGGATATCTATGACGATGGACCGTACTCAATTTTAACATGAACACAAATTACCTATCTGAACAGATTTACMTACAACCTACTTTTAATTATGTTCTAAGAAAATACGAGGGCTGATCTCTTTCTGTTGAGCCTCGCTTGCAAGCTGTGATATTTTGACATATATTTTATTGTGACATTTTAACCTTTTCATAAGCTCAGTGTGGGTGCGAACAATTCAGGCAGCTCTTGGGATTGGTGTGAAACCAATCAACACAATTCTGCACAAACATTTAAAGGTAAGGAAACTTTGTGCTCGTTCGATACCACGCAATTTGACTGCAGCTCAAAAACAGTTGCATCCCGTTTAGTGTACAACATCATTACAGGTGACGAAAGTTGGATGTACTGCTATGATCCTGAAAAGAAACAACCACAGACAGTTTGGGTGTTCGAGAATGAGAAGGCACCCACAAAAGTGGTTCGTCAAAACAGTCAAAACAAGAAGATGGTTGCCAGATTTTTTGGAATTATGGGGCATATGTCAACTGTAACTTTAGAGGATCGTAGTACGGTTAATTCCGAAGGGGTGCCACACTTTGCGTGCACCAGTATTTCAGGTTGTTAGAGAAAGCGACCAAAAGGAAGAATCATCCTTCATCATGACAATTGTCGAGCTCACAGCGGCTAGAATAAACGAATATTTAAGTGTCCAAAATGTTGAATTATTGGGCCACTTGCCGTATAGTCCTGATCTAGTATTCTGTTCCCTAAGGTGAAGGATAAATTACGAGGGTTCCGTTTTACAACAGCAGAAGCTGTTGCGTTCTGAGGTAAATAACCTAACTCCAAAATACTGGAAAATTGTTTTGATGAATGGTTCAAACGCATGCAGAAATGTATATAGATTGTAGAGAAGAGTATTTTGAAAAAATATAAGTACATTGGTTCTCTTAAAATCTTCTTCAGTGGCCTCTTTAAGGTGTTCCGCTCTTTCATAAACTGTTTTAAAATGTTTCCCATATTAGAAAATCTCAAAGCGAAACATCGGGAACTTGTCCAATCCAGGAGTTGGAAAAAACTTCGTTTAAACTCATGTTATGAGGAGATGCTCCGTCTTGTTGAAACTATTAAATAATTGCGCGAATTTCTAAATTTAGTTCATCCAATATACCTTGGAATTCGTTCTGGAAGAAACTGAGGTGACGTGTACCAGTTAAAGAGCCAGGAATAATATGTGGACCAAGAACTGTTGAATCTCTTACACCAAACCATACATTAAACTCAAATTTAAATTTGGACCAGCGTGTTCAACATGATGAGGCTTTTCCTGCATCCAGAGATGTTCGTATGCCTATTGAACATACCGCAGTTTGTGAATCGTTATTCATAAAAAAATCCTCAGATTTAACTATATTGGTGCAATAAAAAGTACTGTGTGTTTCATAAGCTTATGTTTTAGATATTTTTGACGTGTTTCTTAATTTATGAAACTACCCATACTTGAAACTATTAATATCGAGTACAGACTTAGTTGTGACTCCTAGACGATACGATAGCCAAAATATCTGAACAGTTTAATTGTTAGAAATCAAGGTATTTCAGATACAAAATTATCACGGCAGGAAAAATTTCGCCTGAAGTCGGCGCTAATAAGAAATTGTTAGGTTAATGGAAATATTTGGTAAACATGATATTTTAGTTGCTGATATAGCACATGTAATGGCATGTAGATAAAGTACGTTTATAAAATTAATGTATTTACAAAATTACTCTTTTTGCTGCAAACGTTGTTATAGGTCAGTCTTTAATGAAACATGTACGTGGAATACGGTTATTTAGATAAATCTTCCGTAGCTGAACATTTCATATATAATTAAACATATGATTGATTGTAACAAAACAAAAATTTTACCCAAAGAAAAAGTATTACATAGTTGTAATAAAATAAGCTGTATAGATTTATAAAAATGCAGTTATATATTTAAAAGGGATAATGGAAATTATGAACTAGATTATGCTTGGCAGGCAATTTTGTAGTTTTCTCTTATCGAGTAGATCTTTTAAATCAGGTTAGCACGTTGCTTCTATAACGTCTCCCTTCCTTGATGCTTTGTTTATTTTGAAAACTGTTTGAATTTTTTGTGCATCCTTTTTTAATTGACCCTGCTTGGTGTAGCAACGAGCTAGCTCGTTAGTGTAATTTAATATTTTTTATAATAATAATGCATATAAACGGACACACGAACGTCTATGCTCTGGGTGGGATTCGAAACCGCCACCACTTGGTTCAATTTTGGAGGTCCTATCCTTTGACAAAAATTACAGGTGTAATCGAAAGGTTAGATGGATAATACTGAAATTAGTCATGCTCGACCATCTTAGAAGTCTTCTACCAACCGAGAGTGGAATTTCTCTCTTGAATTCCAGAAAGTGCAATCATAGTAAGTCAACAACACACTCTGCAGTCCATAATACATGGGTTTCATGTTCCCAACATATACGGAACTTCTGCTCCTAAACCCAGGCATTAAATAGTAAATTTCGTATCATAATATTTAGTTCAAGTCTGACACATTATCAAATGTTCAATAAACGGGTCTCCTTTTAAGTTCAATAGAAATGTCTTTTATCGGATTATCTCCGAATGTAATAAAATACATCTTGATACCTATTGCGACCTTGCGGTTCCAATAATAGAACCAGAGACATTTTGTAGGTTAAGGCAACAGACCAAATGGGATAACTCAGTTTGAACGTTTTGTGCAGTACTGGTAACTTTTATTATTGCTGCTAACGTATTACACATAACGCAATAGGCAGCCTCATTTACGTAACAAATGTGCTAAGTAAAAGCCAATGAGCACATGTGTTTGGGAGCAATTGCATGTCAGTAATTGCAATTAGTAATATTTAATAGCGCACTAACAAACAACAATAATAAATCTTCATGGTGTAACAACGTTCACCACTATCACCACGATCAATCTTCAAACCGAGAGCAATGCGAAGAGTTGCCCGTTAGGAACACAGACGTCTTGGCTAGGCGTACTTGTGTTACGAAGCTCGTATTGATAAAACAAATTTTTGCGGCGTGTCAAGCACGCAAATGTAAAGTTTGGTCGCGTGCATACATTTTCCGAAAAGTTATGCTGATACCGGGACGAGCTCAGCGGTTCATTGTCCTTTGTTTTTATTCAGTTCAAGCGAGATTAATTCAGTTTTAGCATCATGGTCCATTCATTAAAGCATTTCCGTGCTTCTTAGCCTTATCACTTATTTATTCCTCAACATATTTATTTTGACAATAGAAATGAGGGGTGAAAAGCACCCAGGTTAAAAGGCCCAAAAAATCGGTTTTCGTGGATATCTGCTGATCTGATTCTGAATTTTTAGTGATTATATTTTCCTCTGTACAATCGATTAGATTAACGTCATCAGATTCATACTCATATTCTATAACTTCTTGTATTGAATTCAAACAACCAGTTTCTCGACAACCACACTGTTTCCCACAACCTTTTTGCACTTACCAAAAACATCATCGATTAACTCGTCAAGCGCAGGTGGAGATAAACTTCCATAAATTATCATCATTTATAAACCTTCCCCAACTATCAGGGGTTAATAAATGTCCCTAACACATCTGCACCTATAAATATGCCCAGAATTTACACTTAAATTTCGTAGCACATGTTCTCCTGTCACAATATCACCGTTAGAAAGCAATTCATTGCAAATAACCAGTATGGTTGTCGAAAAACTGGTATAAAATGTTCAATTATTTGTGGATTTCGCAATGACCAAG
Source organism: Rhyzopertha dominica (assembly GCA_025024175.1). Lineage (NCBI taxonomy): Eukaryota > Metazoa > Arthropoda > Insecta > Coleoptera > Bostrichidae > Rhyzopertha > Rhyzopertha dominica. Next base: position 7,119,326 of record QCXZ01000137.1, on the reverse strand, counting down.
GTTGTCTGAATTCAGTACAAGATGAGTATGAATCTGATGATATTAAACCCATCGATTATTTAGAGCAAAATATGATCAGTGAAAATTGAGAATCAGCATCTAATATAGACGGTAAATGCCACGATGATGATGAAAATTGTTAAAGTCGTCATTTTTTAATGTTGCTATACATGAGCAAGACCTACAGGAAACGACACCATGTCAAAAAAATGTGTTATACACTCTGCCTTCAAGGTGGTGGGGAAATGGGTAGCCTAATATAAGAGTTCACTGCTCATATGAAAAAATGTTATAGGACATGTTTAGTAGAGAATTTTATTGACTACAATTTTATGATCCCTACGAATATAATGTTTTCTAAAATCATGTCTAGACTATGAGTTCTGTTTCGAACTTTACATGTCGTGAKTCTTGCATTCTGAAAAATTAAATAAKCCTGTACTCTTATACTCTTATTAGAATTAATAGTACGAAGTCACATGAAACTGTGACATGTGTAGGGCGATTAAATACAAAACGATGAAAATGGCCATAAAGAACATCAAGAAAGGTAGCAGGAATTGATTAAACAACAAGCAAGCTTCTTCTCATGCATGCTGGGACCATGTTCAAATGATTTCAGTTTTGGCCGACTTTGACCCAGCACTGTTTCTTCTTCTTTTATTTTAATGCTAGATGCTGTGCACGTATGTGGTGGAGGGAGTGGAATCTGAATAATTCGTAAAACTGAAGACCTTTATCTTCACAACTATTAGTCTATTAGTTACCGAGGAAGGAAATTTTGATTTAGCGTTACCTTTTAATAATAAACAATATATAAAAGAAAAATACCAGATTCGATGTCTAATTTAACTGTATTCATAGCTAATATGTTCACATTGCAGCTACTTGTAAAAAGTCTCTACTCACCCAACAAGTTTTTATTAAAAATAATGTTTAAAGGAGATCTGCTTATCCTAAGGCTTGTTTGTATCCCGATATTTTTAAAGAACAAACTAATTTCAAAGCTAGTTCGCCGATATCAGTTGTCCGTGTCAATTATTACAAGTATTGCATTGTGATTTGAGGCTGTTTTTTTTGTTTATAGGTGTGTAAATATTAGAATAATAAATTAGTGTTATTCATTAATTTGTTTCAGTTTTTCAAGAACCTTATACGTGATTCGACATTTCCCGAAGCCTAATTATCGCATTATTCGCCCATCAATTCGTGAGAGGCGACTTCTTCAGGTACCGACCATCCTACTATTTGTTATAAAACACGCAGGTGTGATTTACGGTTCATCCGACCTTGACACGGTGAACATTAAAATATTTCAGGCGGAACGTCGTAAACAATAGATTAGCTGATTGCGCCACGGTGAAAGATAATCCTCTTGCGATCATTTATCTCTCTGACGTAAATTTCCATATGCGATTTTTCCCGCTGAAGGTCTCCGGTGCCGTTTTGGATTTTCGTGCCGAATATGGCACGTCATGAAAAGCGATATGTGCAATGCATATCTGAACTCGCGCAGCTGCCTACGTTTTTGGAGATAAAAATTGACGTAACGACAGCTGGTATGATGAACAACGTCTAGCTTGTAAAGGTTGCCGGAGACAGTATATAATTAATAATGTTAACGCTTTCCTGTAATAAAAGCTTTTTTGCGATACATACAGCTTACAGGGTGCCACACTTGTCCTTATAACGACTTACGCCACATATGATCGTGCATCATCTTTCATTAGCATGAAATCTGGCGCTATAAATAATGAACATGGCACGTGTTACAGTAATTTTTTGAAATATTTCCAAATAACATTTTCAACTTTCCCCGTATTGTTAGAATTGTCTTCTTTGCATTTTCCATCGTTTAATCACGTCGGCATTTCCAATGGAATACCTACGCAACGTAAATATTTCTAATGTTTCGATTTAGTATTCTGAACTTCCCCCGTATTGCCAGAATTCTCTTCAAAGTATTTTTCCTTTCGCACCTGCATTTCCAGTGGAATATGCTTCTTGTGGACCACTTTTTACCGCGCCGTCAACAAAAATCGCGAGAGATTAATGCGAATCTGTGTGGTTTCCACGAGCCGTTAGATTCGTATTTGGTAGCATTTGAAACAGGGGTGTTGTGAAAATTCGCTGGTCGGTCTATGAACATATTGTGTAACGTTCATCCAAAAGTTTTGGGATTATCCGACCAACGAATTCTATTTGGACGCTAGAAGCTATTGGTTGTTTCGTTTGAGCTTCGTCCAAGCCGCTTTTGCGGGAATTTAAATCACAACGCCACACGTTTCGCTCGATATTGCTTCTTGTAAGAACCCTCTTCAGAGGTGAGTGTTATAATCGATTCTTTTTGGCTTTGTTGTAAGACGAATTTGTAACTATAGGGTTCTTTTCTCGTTCTTGATTGTGATCGATTGTTCGAACTGCTTTTGTGAACGATTGCTTCCCTTGACTGGTTCCTGGATTCTTTGGAGGCCGCTGATCATACCACGTTTTCCCGAACGTTCTATCGAACACGCCAGGGATTCTGGAGGGCATCTTACCAGAACCGAACCAGCTCAGTCCCGAATCGAGGGGTTGTCAACGACCCCTAGAATTCAACCCACTGCTTGCGTTACAGATAAGTCGACACTAGTTTCTAGTTCTAATTGACGGTTTTATGCGGTTTTGCCGAGATTTTATAGCTTAATCTTTCCAACAATTTTAATTAATATTACATATTGTTTAAGTGTAAAATACATATGTAATTTAATATTATATAACATTTAAATCAGACTTAACTTAATTCGCCAGTTATACATCTCACTTGTTCACTTCTTTTTTTTTATTTCTGAAAGAACAGTTTGTAAAGGGAAGAACTTGTAAACGTACGTGTGCACACTAACGGTATTCCATCGCTATCCCTGAAACAAAAGAAAAGGTACATATATAAAAAAATTGTATTCATATTATCGCGAACGCATACTTACCTTATTAATCCAATAAGCTTTAATTTTTTAAAGGATACTTACCTTGTTATTTTATAGCGTATATTTGATTTAATAATCCTCTTGCATTTTAATATATTAAATTCATTTCTAATTTTGTATTCGCACTTCTGGCAATAAATCTTGTGTTGCTTTTGTGTGAAACCGTACATTTTTTTGTATATTCGTCTCTTACAGTTGCGGTTGAATTACTTAGGGTGGTGTTTTGGGAATTTTAGCGATGTTTGTGGGTAAATTAGCGACACTTAGGCAGTTCAGCTCTTCTAGTGATTGAATTTCCACTCAACATTCTTGGTTTTGTTATTTATAAATATTTTGGAGGTAAATAAACCAAGTGGCGCTCACATTTCTAACGGAATAATTTGGTTAATTTCTTGATAACCCCGACCCGTCTCCACGGAGCTAGAGAGGCACTCAATTACCTCCAAATATTCGCGCGGAATCTTTAWCCTGGGATCAATTGCGAGAGCTTTTGTTTATGGTTGTTTCGTGAACGTCACATTAAACACGACAGAGCTTTAAAATGACTCCCTAACGTTATTTTCCCATCCCATCATAATCCTTCTTGTAATCAAACCATAATGAAAAAACAAATCACAATAATTTGGAGAGCCTAAATATTTCAGCAACTAAGTTGCCATGTTCAGTAGAATGAAGGAATTCTTGAATGTCTAGGCCGATTATCAGGAGGATATTTTCCTCAACAGGTCTTCAGCGGAACTGGAGACAGGTCAACAAAACCTCATTATTTATGCTATTTAAATTTCACGCTTAAGTGAATCCTTTATCTATCGGGTCTGGATCTGAACTCATTAAAGTATCTGTTCCTTTGAATAAAGATGCTTTCAAACACGTTCACTTCCGTGTCCTTAGAAATTTGTTTAAGTAGTTTTCATGTTCTTACAAGTCATGGGGTGAGATGTGTCGTTAATATGTTGAACGAAATTTGACCTATCAAAACTCCCTTTATTAAGAAACGCAATTTTTTTCATTAAATGTGTCTGAAGATTGATTAATAACTATATCCTCTTGGATTGAATCTTCTTTAATCTTTAATCAGTTGTCAACATTATTAAGACTAAAAATTATAAACTGCATTCGTTTGTTGTGACTTGTGATTTTACTTTCTTAGTGATATATCGAAAATGGGATATTTTTCTTAAATTACCGACAAGGGAAATGCACAGATCAACCAGTGGTTTTATATACTTAATAAAAGATTAGACAATTTAGACGGATGTAACCTATATACAGGACATTGCTTTCCGCGAACATCGGCAACACTATTGGCGAATGTTTCTGTGATATCCTGACCCTTAAAGAACACAGGAGATTAACGTTTCTTATCCATTGATGCGAGCAACGTAGAAAGCCCCCAACCAATAAATCAGGATAGTGAAAGAAATGTATTCTATTATGGGTGATACTGACAGCAAATTGAAAACTGAATGCCCTTTTTAACAATTGTAATGCTAACATTTAAATTTATACGCAGTATTGTTGATATGTATTAACATGAATAATTTGATTGAATGTTCAGCTTAAGTGTATTAACAAAATGAGTGAGTGGAAACTTTTTCACCCACTGCTTTCACTCGACCCTTGCTTTGTATATAGTTTGAAACAAACATTTTTGCAGTAGGAAACAGTAATTTTCGATAACAGGATTGAACAAAACTCATTTGTCTCTTGATACATCTCTGCTGCTGTTTGGATGATATATTAAAAACTTAATACGTAAACACCTTCTTGTAGGGATGTAAAATTTTAAAAATGGTATACCTATTTAATCGATCAAGTAAGAAGTGATGAGAACTATATATCTGTAGCGTTGCACTAATATTAAGTTTAATTTCAGATTTATTAGGAATCGACCCAAATGCCTTTGAAGGGGGCTTAACCCTTTAGCCCATCCTTTTACATCTGCTACTGCAGAATCATATGTTTCCCGTCGCTCTTTGTTTTTCTCTTGTTTTGCAGTCAGAATATTAATATGGGATTTTATGATGAAGATGAAAAAACACAAGTTCGACAAAAGAAAAACAKACTTTTAATTTTTGCAGTGCCCAGAATCTTCAATATMGTGTATTGATGCTATAATTTTCTACGTATCCTAATCTCAAAATTGAAATTTTTAGGTTGCTGCTCCAACTTCTTAAAAAACTACTCACGTCATGCATTCAGCGACTCACTGTTGATGACACTTTACATTTAATGATCCTGACGTTAAAGAAATATCGATATTCACAAAGCTACCGCACAGAAAAAATCGACGAACATGTTCAGCGCTGATAAAACTGTCACAATAAAAATGTCGGTGATCTGAAATACTAATGGACATTTGCAATTAAAACGTTGAAAGCATTTGCCGGTTGTGGCCGGAATTTTCTTTTCGTGTTGTCTCAATTAAGGTGTGTTTGCTGAATTTGTTACGCGCACGTGTTTTTCACGGATATTTCCTAATTTAACGCGCAATTCCTACCAATTTGATCGATTTAACCGCACTTGCTAACACAATCTTTCAATAACCTAGCAAGATACTATGCAGAGTCCGGAAATGAAAATACGAGAATCACTAGAGAAAAAATCTACAGAGCTATCTATAACTCAAAAGAGGAACAGTTCCTTTTCCATCAACGCATCTCGGTCATTCTTCCTTTAGCGAATTTATACCCTTGTACAAAATAGATATCTCTTCCTGATATGCAAAGATGTCGTCTGATGCTGCTGTCAGACTGCCATCAAAATCAAAATAGCGTCATCGGAGGTTTTTCGTTACCAATCTAAACATGTAAAAATTTGATGGAATCAGAGCTGGACCATAGGCATGTTGATCTAACTCTATGAAGTTGTATTTTCGCATAATTGCTTTGATTTTACTACTTTGCGCACAGGGATCTGTATCGTAACAGCAACAGGTCTATAATAATGACGTTTTTTTTTACCTGACTCCACATCCTCTGAATACCTGGTGAGGAAAATATCCTCCGATAATCCACCCAGACATTCAAGAAGTCATTCACTCCACTGAAGATGGCAGCATAGCTAGAAATACGTATATAAGCTCTCTAAATCATTTGGTTAGGTTTTTTCAATATAGTTTGATCCCTCTAGAACTGTTTGATCAAAATTTCCACAACCGTGCAACGTTTTCAAATATATTACAACCATTACTTCTAGAATAGTCTTTGACAGATTGTGCTGTTTTGTCAGAACCTTTATGATGCTGTATCTACTAATTTTTTTACAAAACCTGAACTAGTGGTCAGACTTGTTTTAAATTTTGTTTTTACGGCTAGATAATATACCGCTATTTGGCTAATTAAACTAGATCACGATAGTAGTTCATAATTACACAAATTCATTTTCTAGTGACCCTCGTACTTGCACGTAATATTTAAACTTCAGGGTACACTGTAGATAATTCAAATTTATTTTGGCCGCAGATTAAAAAATATATACTATGATATATCTTAATATAGGTTTTTCGCTAATTATTCTTTTTTATGTCAACGCATTTCGGTGGCAGCGTAATTAGTTTTTATGGCAACCAACCATTAAACAGAAAGTTTTTCGTTTTTGAGTTACAGCCTTCCAAAGTTTGACAGAAAAACTGTATTTTTCTTAAAAACTCCGTTAATAATTAGCATACGACAACGAATTTGCAGTTGATTATGATTCATTTAGGCGCGCTATTCGTCAAGAATTTGGCAAATTTTTTCGCCTTCCAGGATAAACTTCTAATAACCAGAATTTATATGTGTACTAATTTCTGTAACCTATACATCATTCCATCATTGTAAAGACGTTTCAAGTATCTTAAAGTATTGCTTCTTTGAAAATTTGTCTAAAATGCTTAACCAAATTAACAAACTATCTTAATACGTAAGTAAGAATTTAGGATGGCAATGCCATCTGTCAGCATTACACTGACATGATGACAAAGCCACCTAGCTGCCTTAACGGGTACTACTTCCTACTTCAAATTGAAGTATGCAGTTGCATGCCAATTTGTCAGGCTACAGGTCACTTCCTTTAGGAAGTAGTACCTGTTAAGGCAGCTAGGTGGCTTTGTCATCATGTCAGTGTAATGCTGACAGATGGCATTGCCATCCTAAATTCTTACTTTCATCATGCCATTGCTTTGATATATAAGCAAAACCAATTCTATGCCGTGTTGTCTACACTAGACCTAAACTGCACTGATGAGCTGTAATGACAGCGAAATAGTACTATCTGCAGTTAGTTGAGGTGTAGACAGCACAGTATAGACATGCATTTTATCTTAGTACATGTTCAAAACATTTGTCATTTTGCATTATACGACTATGTGGTAGGCTTAAGAGAGAATTTCTGACATTTTCAAAAACCTTCCATAATTCTACCGGTGTGCGGTATATTTTTTCTTTTAAAGTACCCCATAAGAAAAAAATTATGTAAAATCAGGAGATATAGGTGGGGACGCATGGGTGCATTTGCTCTCCTAACAATGTATCTTCCAGGGTAGTTTTTGCCAGGATAGTTCCTTACCGGTAGCGTGAAACGAATTTGCAATAAGGGCAATGTGTTCGTTAGAAAATCTAAATAAACTAACCCATTTAATCGAGCAGGCATGTGGATTTTTAAAACCAATACATTTAAGTTGTGAAAATTTATCACATCATTTTTTGTTAAACATCCTTTGTGTGTGAAATATATGTTTTCCAAGAAGTCCGAATCAGTTATAAAGCCATTCACCAGCCACTGGCTGAATCTTGAATGATGAGGAGTCGGTCAGTTTGGAAACTGTTCCGCGTATAGTATGAGTAGTGCTGCAGCAAGTCCATAAGTTTCAAAAATGTGTATTTCATGATTTAAACTAAGTCAAAGAAGCAGAACAAACTTATAGATTGAAATCAGTGAATTGACTTTTCACAAATTCTTAGCACTGTTTTTGTTTTTGTTTGTCACAAACGGTTAACTTTAAACAAATTTTAGATACTTAAAGCATCTTTCGTAAAAGTTTTGGTTGTTCCAAGTGTACCCCAGAAACGAAAAAACAACTTCAGGTTTTTGAAATTTGTCAAAATTTTCGCGATTAATGTGTCTAAATGAATCACAATCCAATACAAAATTTCGTTATCGTATGTTAATTGATTTTTTTGTCAAACTTTGGAGTGCTGTAATTTTAAAGACGAAAAACTTTTTATTTAACTTTTTTTCGATAAATCATGCTCATTCGATCCCCGACTCTACAGTTAAACGTTACCTGTGTAACCAAAAACCAATACAAAAGGTTTAAAGAAAAACACAGAACCAGAAAACATTAAAAACTAGATACCGATTAAATGAAACATATTTGTGTTTTCGCTTTTCACTTAGCTCGAAACACAAAACGATTTTAATTTTCACACGACATTTTAAACTAGGAAGCGATCTATTTGTAACATATCAAAACAATCCAATTAGTGCATTAACGTTACCAATCATTAACAAGGTATGCCAATTAAATCGGCTACCCCATATTATGACAGCAATTAACGATTTTCTTTCATGAAGGACCATCTCAGTGCTGATTCGAATCGWTAGTTATCGCCGTTGTCATTGTCTCGATTAGCATAATTATTTTGTGTGGCTGTTGTTCGCCTTTAAGATAATTATCGTCAATGTCGTAAATAGCCGGGTTTTTCTACGATGTGCACACAACTTGTCAATTTCATTTCTCGTTAACTTCACTCAATTTGATTCATGTCGAACGGGCGTCCTCCGTCAAGGAGCAAAAAATTCATACATAGCGATCACCATGAAACGAGTGTAACTAATTCGCCCGTCTGCAGAGTTCACATATTAAAAGGCGATTTACGTCTGGTGCGTAATTCATTGCAGCCAGAGACTGCAGAAATAGAAACGTTACTTTGAAACTCTATGAATTGATAAATGTGCAGTCACGACCGAACGCGACACTGCATATTGTCGAGTCTGGACAGAGACGTATCTGCTATTCCGCCATTTCGGATATCTAATAAGGTTAAAGCAAATGTTTGTGTAATTTTTTGTTATTGTTTCCCAGGCAAACGTTTGCTCGTAGCTTTTCCTCGTCGTGCCCACTTTCCAAATATTGATTTAGAGCTGCGGTTTTGTGAGACAAATTATGGCATGTATAGTTATTTTACAAATTTTAAATATCGAAATGTTGGTCTGTCTAATAAAAAATAAGAATTAATGTAACAATGAGAGTTTCTTTTTCGATGACCAGTGCGGGAACTGGAAACTAGCAATGCTACAAGGAAGATAAATAGGAAAAGATATGAGGTGTCGTCGGCTCAATTCAAATCACATTTTTTGTTTTTTTTTAGTTTATGTCTTACGAGAATTTTCTTTTCACTTTTTCCAGTTACTTATGCTTTCAAAGAGGAAATCTAAATACAAAAGATTAAATAATTACACCCTTAATAAAATAGTGTATGTATTCCATTTTGTTCTGTAATTTGTTATTTTTGATATACGACACAAACTTATGTTTTTTTTTAATGCATCAGAGAGTGATTACGGCTATACGATATCGCTGTACTTACTCGTGGAGTGTGGTGTACCACAGGGCTCTATTTTGAGTTTCCTATTGTACCATATGCATCGTATCAGTACGCAGATGACACGCAATTGCTTGATCTGCAAAGTCTTGTGCGGTTTTACAAAAAATCACTGCCTTAAGCTTAATATTTCCAAGTCGTTAGTCTCGCTTTTTGGCAAATTTAAATTGCGCAAGCTGGCGGAACAGCAACTCAACATTATGCTTGATGGAGAGATTTTACTCACGAGCTTAATAGAAATTGCTTAAATAATAAATTAAAGAAAATTCTTTGTGAGAGTTTAGTTTTGTCAAAATTTAACTATTGCGATATTGTTTACGGACCCTTCCTAACCTAAGACAAAGAATTAAAAATGGCTAAACATGGATAATCCTGGTAAACTACACCTTATGCTCCTATTTCATAGAATAATGTTGTCAACTTTACCTATTTACCTGTATAATAAAAGGTTTAGAATAGATGTTCACAATATTAATGTCAGAAAGAAAGATTTGTTGACTCCACTTCAGCATAGGTCTGCGTTGTCAAAAAAGTCATTTTCTTATTTGACAGTCAAGTTTTACAACTCAGCACCACGAATGATGCATGTCATGACTGTGTATCTTAACAAACGTTATTATGTTAGGTCTTTTCATAACTCCTAAATTTAAAGCCGTCGTTTAGTTATTTATACGCAAGTGGTCCACAACTATGTTATATTATATTTCTAATTATATTTGAATATCGCTACTTAAGCTTTTCTTGTCTCTGCAGTCCTTTAAATTGTTTAAATTATTTGTTTCCCAAAAAATCTTAAATGTTTAAGTTTTATCTGCGCCCAGCACATAGGATTAAGTGGAAGACCAGTGTTAAACAAAACTGATTTATCAGCACTGAATTATTATTTCTTGTCAATGAAGGCTATTATTATTATGATTAAACTGCAGTTAACTATGAACTTATAAAGTCAACGACTTCCTTAGCCGTCCAAAGGAAACAATAGTCGCTAGGTATCTTGAAATACACCAAAGCCATGGCCAATTTTCAGATTTTTTTTTTGTTTTTGTTTTCAAATAGTTAACCATGCAATGCACTGTTTTTTGTTTCCCAACAGAACGTTTGTCAGTCGTACTTACCAATAGTTTTTATACGACAGCTGTTTAATAGTTTGTTGTTTTATCGTGTCTCATAAAGGAAAAACTAAAATAGATGAATTTGGTGAACCGAATAAATAGGTCATAGGTACGTTTTGTCCTACTCACGTATTTGAATAGATTGGGTCGACATAATTTCTTGCTTACACAATGAGAGCCACTCCACCATTCTATGCACTTCCAAGTTCAAATCCTGAAGTATTTTTTCATTCATTTTATAAAAAAATTTGGTAAATCACTTAAAGAATGTTCCAAAATGTGTGAGTTTAGAATATTGAATTCAATTCTATAGCAAATATTAAATCCGAATCTGATTTGAGGCCTTCTTTGCTGCATATTTTTGTTCAGAGGATATTCATTATGTGGATTAAAGATATCGTAGTTGGTAAATTTTGTTTGCACACAACCTTAATTTCAGGGAGGAAAGTGACAATTGACCTCCCTCATCTGTTACAATTACAATGAAAACAAATACAGGTATAAATCTTTTTATTTAGAATAAAACTATTACTACAATTATTAAGCTTACCAATGTGATTCTAGATTTATTTAATAGTTATCAATAATTATTACTTTACTTTAGTCTATTTCTTGCTGCGTCGTAGGAAAAATTATAAATAAGTATATTACAGTGGAGGAAAAAAGAGGGTTTCTATAAATGATTCATGCAACGCGGGCGGCGTTGATTTCTGAATTCTTTGTGCCGCCTTTTTGTAACTGCTGCCAAGCTACAATATGCACGGCGATAGCAAGCGCCGATAGTGCTACTGGAGGTTGTAAATCAGTGTCACCCCACAGCACCGAAATGTGAGCTCTCTGCAACCTTAAAGTTAATTATCCCACAAAACACTAAAGAATATTTTGAGAATACACACTCCCAGGCGTTTTCTCATATTAAAATATATCAAATAGTTCAAAAATCGACAGATGGCAAGTATGCGTCAGTTTTCTGAGAGGCGGCAAATTCATTTAATCGATAATTTCCATAAGCGCCCTGAATGCATAAATCATTTATAGAAACCCTGTATAAATAACTATTCACCCGACCATACAACATATGAATAACTAACATCATCCGAAGTTATAAAGCTGACGGCGATCTTGGTAGCGATATAAGTTATCCATGGCTAACTGGTTGAAAATATAAAAAAAGTACAGAAAATTGGTCATGACTTTATCATTTTTCAAAATACTACACCGAGTATTGTACCGTTAAAATTACCCACAACCTTTGTATTTACACTTCTTCTATAAAGTCAGAAATAAACGAGAGAGATTGATTTGATGATGTGCGTGTATTTCTTTTAAATTATCTAATAACTAAGCCATGAACTAAAAACGCGCATTGAGTTGAGTTACAAAACGGCAATTGATTTGTAAAACCAGTTACTACTTCTTCGATATGTATTAAAAATTTTCCAGCTAGACGTCATCGGAGCTGCACGTGACACCGCATTATAATACTTAAATTGTACCGAAGATGGTGACGTGCGTGATACTTTAATGTAGCACGTAATGATAATGCTGCAATGCAAATGAGCGAAAATTGCAGCAGAATTTCCCATTCCGAAAGACAACAGCCCAACAGATATTATCTACGATATTTATGAGTGGGCTCGGTCTTGTGTAATTGCTCGATCGCTACCGTAAGACGCAAATTGTGAAACTCAACAAACATCGGCTTTTCACGACTTCGACATCGGTCCCTGCATCTCGGCAGAATACGAGGAAATCAAGCGAAAAAATCTGCGAGGTGATGCAAATACAGGATGAATGAGTAAATTTAACAAAGGGAATATGGCATGCGTGGTGATATACATATTTGACAGGTGATTCATGTCGTATCTAATTATAATGCAAAAACAAGTGTTTGTATAAAGTAAAATGTGCTCTTTGTTTCACATTTGATAGCGACGCCTCCTAGCCAGCTCTGAATAATACTAATTCGTGATTAGCACGTATTTAAAGGTTTACGTGTTTCTCGTGTAAAAAATTACAATTTCGAGTTAGTAGAAATTGATTTATAAAATCTAAGTAACACGACTTTGATAGCAAGATCTTTTTCGTACAAAACGTGTTTTTGATAACTATAGCAACAACACTAATCTTCACTAACCTTAGATGTTTTAATTTAATAAATTCTAAAATAAAAAATGCGAAAACCAAAATGGATTAAAAATGCTATTCTGTCTGCAACGCAACTATCTACATATAGATCTATTTGGCTGTCAATGCAACTCGTCAGTGTAGTTTAGGTTTAATGCAGACAGCATGGCAACTTGTAAGATTACAGGTCACTTCCTTTAGAACGTAGTACCCGTTAAGGCAGCTAGGTGACTTTGTCATCGTGTCAGTTCATTGCTGACAGATGACATTGCCATTTGTTTTTCTACTACAAGATGAATTAACATTGATAGGTTACAATTTGTCTTCCCACTCTGATGAATCAGAAATCTGGAACTCAACTAATCTTCTGTTTTATAGAAGTGTAAATCACCACATGGAACGTCAGTAGCATAACGACGAAGCAATTCTCTAAATGCAACTCGATGAAAGGATTAGAAAAGGCTGGTCCACGTACAACTCATAAGACTACACATAAATTTTGTAATGGTAACCATTTGTTTAATTTAATATAAAATCGTTCAGAAATTAAATATAACTATTCAAATTTTTCTCCCACGTAATAGGTTTTCCACAATAAACTCTTTGCTAACGATCTTGCTTCCTGCTCGGCACACTACACAACAGATGTCTTCGCTATTTGGAAGCACCTATATTTTTTAACTATTCTCAAAGACGAAGCACACGTAGAATAAACACAGCAGTATAATAGATAATGAGCACCTTGAAAATTCACTGAGAATTGTATCGAATCAAATATCGATGTATTAATATCTCAAACACGAAGTCAATTTATCTTACTAGCTTTATGTCACTCTCCTGTTTTTTACTTTTATTGTAAAACTTTTATGATTTCATTAATTTTAAGTTATTTACAAATTGAAATACAGAATACCCATAACAAAATGGGATAATTTTTTAAGAAAATCTCAATGGAATGGAATGACACTTATTCCATAAAAAACTAGGCTTTCCATTAAAAAATATTCTATTGTCATATTTTAAATAAATTTATACACACTAAGGGTGTAATTTTTAGCCCCGCCATCGAACATATGTGTTTCTCTATAAAAAAAGAAACGACCATTGTCCTCCACGTCCATATAACCAGAAGAAGAAGCACATAAACGTAATTTCCGATATATACCGAATCAATTGATTATTCTAAATGTTGTTAATGATAAATTTTATCGTCTAAATAATAAAACATGCTGCCTCTGATTAACATCAATGGCCTGCCGCAGCTCCAAGGTCCATGAAAGCCAGCTGGAAAAAATCACGTTACCCTGGAGAGGTGCGTTTCAAGACGATTGCTAATACGTCTGCGGTGAAGTAACGGTTTACAACTGTGCAAAATAATACCAAATTGGGTTGAATTAGTCCAAGGCGATACTGCCACCATTCGTATATTCTAAACACATGTGAGACGTGGCGCCATCCGATGTATAAACACGTTACGCCTCGGTGGGCTACCGATGCTTTAGGAGTACTTAGCGTGTTCTTTCAGGATTGATTTATTGGGCTACTGTCATAAGTTCAGCAGCCGTAATTAATTGGTAAATTGAGTTTCCCGTTTTGGAAGGCTTTTTTCTGGTCATTGAAAATTAACGTTTTTCTTTCGGCGTGGTGGTATCGTTGATTAGATCGTTTGACAGTTCTCCTTGATTCTGTGATTCATGTGAGGCATAATTCAAGTTTTTATTGTTGCTGATCATGATATGTTAGGAACTGTCACAAAGATATTATTTGTTGGAACGGTTTTGGATGTCAATTAATTTTTTTGCCATAGTCTGCTCTGTTGCGTAATTCTTATAAAATGTTGATATCTATCGCATATTTATTCTTAAACAGAATCAGTCGAGTTAAAAAAGCTTTAATTATTTGTCATTACTTAGCCTATTTTTTGTTTTTGTATGTGAACGCATTTATGTCTTCAAATAAATGATATATACAGGTATATTCTTTGAAGATCATTAATACATTACACAGTACTGTTAATTTCATGCGACTACAGTCAACTTTTTATAAAAGCGTTGAAAGAAAAAATAAGAGATCTCGCATTTGCACTCTATCCAGAATAGATACACACATGTATATATCTATTTTGGATAGAATATTGAAGAAAAACCGCAGAAAACCCAATCAGATCTCGATTATCTTAAACCAGTCTTCAACACCTTCATCAACACGATGGATAGACACAAAACTACCAGGCTACGCTGTACGGGGGCATCTGTTGACCATATGTTCAATTATTTGGAGGGGTCTCCATATTCATAAAAAGGGTTGATAGATGAATGCCATTTATTAAAAAAAGTTACATTTCCCATGACCAATGCGAAGGCGATCCAGAGTGACCCAAGACTTTCTCGGGAGGTCAGTTCCTGCCACCTTTTTGTGTAGGATCGACTATAAGCTGTTGATTGACTATATTATGTTTCTTAAGTTGCCAAACAGAACACCATCCATATTTAATGGTGTAAGGAAGACGAAGGAAATCTTGTGTCCACAGGGGTTTTCTGGAAGTTAGCAGAGTTGTAGGTAGCTCTTGCAGATCTCGGGAAATCAGAAACTCATTAGGAGCTGATTAACATTTTTGCCAAGCTTTATATGTAGCAAACTGTCTGTGAATCTCCGTAGGAGCAATGTTTGAAAGAATCGGAAGCCAAGGTAATGGAGTTAACTTAATTGTTTCAGTGATTTCTTTATGTTTCTAATACATTAAGGACGTACTCGTATCTAGAGTCACTTCAAGGCATTTTGGCGACACATTATGTTTGGAAGTTGTTTTGTCTTTTGATGATTGTTGAGAGTTACTCCTGTCTTAAAGGGATTAGGGCACAAGATCCAAGCTTCGAAATAGTAATTCATAATCTCGATATCTCTTGAAAGGTTTTGTTCAAGTACAGAAAAGTCTTTACTTTGCAAAGCTAATGCCATATCGTCTCAATTAACAAATTTTCTTGATTGAGTTACTGAAAGGTCACTTATGTAAAGGTTGAAAAGAATAGGCGACAGAAACGATCCTTGTGGAAGTCATGTTATTCAATATCCTGAATTTACTACTTTTCTCTCCCAGAAACACTCTAAATTGACGTTGGGACATCATTCGTTCGATAAGCTTCACAGTCTTTCCACATTCCAGAGTATTAAATAGTTTGAGGTCACACAGTATCATAAGCCGCTGATAAGTCTATGAACACTACTTCAGTTTTCAATCGTTTCTGGAAACCAGCTTCAGCATATGTTGTTAGAGCCAAGAATTGAGTCTTCTTCTTCTTCTTTAAGACAACAATCACCTTTGTTTTCTGGAACAAACTTGGAAGAGTAAATGTATCTAAAATATTATTATAGAACAACAGCAACCATTTTAAAGCATTCGGTCCCAGATTTTCAAGAATTCGGAGTAAATACCATCAAAACCAACAGCTTTGCGGGCTTTCATAGCACAAATAGCTTGCCGAAGTTCGTCAAATGAGAATAATAGTTAATAATAATTAATTAATTAATTAATTTGATACACCAACAAATCTCTCGTAGTTTTCAGTAGTTGCTGCGTTATTTAGGTAGCAATACTGGTTTTTATTAATTTCGTAATTCTTATGTTAGGCGGTATTTCTTGAATTTCGTGCTGGATTCTGGCATCCAGCTGGAAATGTAAGCATTATTATTAGTTTAGAAACAAGAAAAACTTTATCTACATATCAGACAGCCTAAACTCTGCTCACTCACGTAAATATATGAAGATAGCAATACGAGAAGAAGATGCTGGAATTGTCATTAATAATGGAACAAAATCGAACAAATATTGGGACAAGACCCTTAAACCAAGGATTTTGTAGTAGGATAAAATAATTTTATCCACTTAAGATTTGATAACGCTTCGTGTCGTTTGTTTGAAAACAAGCTTTTTCACCAAACATTCTTTATCAAACCAATCATTTCGAGGATGAAACAATCAATATAAATTCGCAAAAAACTTGTAGTAATGTGGGGAAGTATTTTAGGAATAATAAATATTACTTCTACATCTCTGGTTGGTACATTTTTCAACTTTCCAATAGAGTTGCAGTACATGCAAGGAGGTTTTGGATTTTATCACCAATAGAACATGTGTTGCCACAGCTACTTTGGATCAGTTGCGATTATGTTTTCGACAGAACTAGGTTGCTTACCACAAAAAGATTTTGATCACTTGATTCATGCTCAACTTTAACCAAATTTTAATTGTTTGTTTTGACACTAAAAATAAGATATATATGCCTTTCTGGGTATTGGTTCACTTTGAACTCCAGTATTTATTCCACTGGGTTTAATTATTAGTTATTCCATGTTCTCGTAACTACTTACCTCTAATTGTGGGCTCAAGAAGCAAGTGTACATTAGGAAGTCTCCATAAAAATGTTTATKAACTGCATTAGGATCCCTTAGTAAATGTGACACGTTGTTGATGGCATTTAAATTGGCAACCAGCAGTTCGTCTTGTATTATGGATTTCGGTTATGCGGATATTAAATATTAATTTTGGCCTTTTTTCAGAACAAAAAATTTAATTTCAAATTAGAGTTCATCATCAAAAAGGTCATAAATTTTCTATAAGGCCTTCAAATTACATGTCTTAGCGAAATTTTTACATGTTAGTTGCTGGACAACGATACATCACATTCAAAAATTATTTCGTGGCTAAACGTAGGTGTAAAATACCTAAACAAAAACGAATTTGAAAAATTAAAATTTATTGGATTGTTCACTTCACTAATACTACTATCTACTTAATAAAATCTAATTTTTATACCGGAAGCATGGGTTTTAGGGCCGTAAAACCCTTTCTACATAGCTTATTTACCTCTTACAGAAAATGAATAAAGACTATTTGTGCCAGAAATAAAAGTTTACAATCTCTAAGCGAACGCGATAAGTTTCATAGCTGTTGATATGTTTACATACTCAACACTTCCCATGTTTTCAAACTGAATACCCCACTTCTCACATAAAGATTACAATTTTTACAGATTGCAAATTAATAGATGTGGTTGTTGAACCTCCTTTTTTTCATATGAACCGCAAAATGATAACATGTACTTAATCGTTAAGAAAATTGACACAAAGACACCAATGCAGAGGTATCAACACTAACCAGATTATATAACTACTATACGATTGCGCAATAATTTTGGTATTCCGTGAAGTACCTACTTAAAACTGTTATCTGTGGCTATGCATTCCTCAATTAACACACGGGTAATTTTGCATATTTATACCTTCCTTGTATAAAATAACGTCAGTGTGCCGCAATAATTTATGATAATTCCTTAAAAGCAGTTTAAGGATGCTTTCTACATGTACAAGCTTAGCGGCGACACAACACATGTTTAATTTGTGCGCCATTTGCGTTAAGAATTGCACAATTACCATAACTCTGTCGGGTTTCTGGCCAAGGATGTCGGTTTGACGGTAAAATTACGCGTTTAAGCAAATACGTTAAATAATTGCTTGATTTGAAATGTTACCTACTTTCAGCGTATTATAAATCTTAAACAAATTGTTAGGTATTTTTTAGAAAAATAAGAAAGCATTTGAGATTGTAAAAGTTCTAATTCGATTACAGAAAATAGAAATTATTAATATCTATCAAAATAAAGTTTTACAGCGGCACTTTTGTTAAGGATAACTTTTGATTATCGTAAACGCATTATAAATATTTTGCGTGATGCAAAAGTTTAAAACAAAACTAATAACTACCTTATTTCATGTTTATTTTTTATTGTCCCATTTTAGCTATTATTATTATTATTATTAACTATTGTAGACTGTTAACAGAACACCCTGTATATGTATTGAGTAGTGTAAACGATTGAATCACTGATTATTAAAAGGAACTAACTCCAAAAACATTTGACATTTTAATGTAAAACAACATTTTTTTGGGTTGCCGATCGATGGGTGAAGAAACGAACCAACTCCAAAATGTTCTTAACAACATCCTTGATACGTTAGTTTCGAATTTACGACAACAATATATTGTGCAAAATACAAACAATGTTTTTTTCCAATATCTCGCAATTTGTAGTTTCTTGGAGTTACTTCCTTTTAATAGTTAATGATTCAATTGGAAAAAATTTGAGGAGCAAAACTGACATGCTCCGTCCATATATACGAGTACAATATCAATCAATATTCACCTCGTCCATTCAGAGAACAAAGTTTTCCTCTTCTTCTATACACTGAAATATATCTTTCTTTGATTTTGGTGACAAAATTCACTATGAATTAACTTCGATGGTCTTTCCATTACGTTCTCAACTGATTTCGTTCCTAAAATGCGCTACTTTATAATTCCCTTAACTTGTTATGAAATCTTTCTTATTTACATAACGGGATCACTAACTACTGAAAAAACAATTACTTAAAATTTCACGGTGGTCAAATCCAAATGACTTGATTATGAAACAAATAATTGTTGAATTTTGGCCAGTCAAATTCAGCTTGTATAATATAATCTACACAGCTTGAATTTTGAATAAACTTTATGTAATGTAAATGTATCACTTAGGCTTTCTAATTCCATGCACTTTTCACAAATCGTTTATCCTTAATTTCCACCACTTCGAGGTTTAAACACGGTCGTCCCGCTATGGTAATGAAAAATTGCCCGACATAAACGGATCGTTTCGGAATTACAATTGCCTGCACCTGAGCAATTATTAATCAGCCACCACGTGTGTCCGGAACGGCTCCAAGGTCGCTAGATCCATTGCTCATTTTCAATTTTTGATACCGTCGCTGGTAGCCTTTCTGCACGAGATCTACCAATGTTTTATTATGGTAATCTCGCGGTAATGCCGTGACCACGCTGTTAATGAGACCCGTTCAATTGTTTTATTACACAGTCGCCTGGTAAATCGATTAGTCTTTCGCAAATATAGAAAACGGAGTGGGCGAACTGGATATGCGGTCATGGTGTCCATCGAGACACGGGTACGATAAAAAAAGACGCAGGAAATGTGCTGATCGGATCTTGGTCCCCGATTTTTCTGCAGGTATAAACGTCTTACCTGTAGAAAAATCCAAGGGTCATCATCGAGGGTCATGTCATAATTCCTCCACATATCAAACTGGCGCTGAACTGGCGATGGTGAAAGACAAGTGCTGTCAAAATTATAAAAGTCTATCATTGGGACTTCACTTAGTTATATATAGAGTGCAGGTAGTTCACTCAGTTTATTGTAAAAAATTCTCCTATCGAGGTAGTTTGATGCAATGGAACGCGTCACTGTAGCGGATTAATATGCGTTTATCAAAATTCAAACATTGCACGAAAAACGGTTGCTGAAATTCACGGTGCGTTACAAGAAGCGTATCCTGTGTGGATAGTTCAATAGTAACTTGATGGAGTAAGCGTTCCATAGCGTTGAAATGGTGTTAAAGACGATCACAAGTTGGAGACCCCATACTGCTACCGACAACACTTTTGCTTCTATTGTGGCTACAATAATAGAAGAAGACCGCATCGACAAACATGCAATAGACAAATACCAAAAGACAAATGCATTTGTCTTCTTTGTAAAAATTTAAATGAATGATTCCAAAAGTGTATACGAGATATGAAAGACAGCGGCGTAATCCTCTTGCATGATAACGCTTGATCGGATAAAGTCGGCCAAAGGAGTTTCCGACTGAAATTCTCCCACCAGTGGTCTATCACGGAGAAATGACGTCATCAGTTTTCTTTTATATAGAACCATATGCATTTTGTGGCATCCAGCACTTAGTATCTCTAAGGAATTCATCATTAGGTCATTTAGCGTTAAAAAGAACTATCAAAATGGGCGCATTTGGAAATTATTCAACATGTACATAAAAAGACTTTGACAAATAATATATAGAAAAATAGGCTGGCAAATGTTCAAAGTGTGGTCAGACAATTTAAAAGTTAACACACCTAATCAATCCATATGGCATCTTAAAAAATTGTTCAGCTGAGTAAGTACCTAATGGCATTAATAGGATAAGACTCAATAGAAAACGAATAATGAATGAAGCTGAAAAACATATTAGAAACATCTTACACAGTTTTCGGGGTGAGAAAAGACGAAACTTCACGAAACCTGTATTTAGCTGTAAAAATAAGTACGAATCACAAATAGAATACAAAAATGAACCTAGAACCTATACAATGAACAACAGACAAAGCTCTAGAAATCTGGAAAATAATCAACTCCAACACCAAACACAAGAGAGGTGTAAATAGCGACTTGGAAGCAGATGACATAAATAAATACTTCGCAACTGCTGGAAGTGAACAGTATAACATGTTAATGCTCTCCAGGACCCTAGAAAATGCTACCTGTCTTCTAAAGAGATTCCTCATTCAATGGCAAATAATTGACACGACTCAAATTAAATACTTAACCTTACATATAAAGGACATGTATGGCTTCCCAGTAGATTTAATGCAGAAAATAATACATGACATAGCCGAACCATTATGCGCAATAGTAAATAAGTGCCTCCAAGAAGGAACATTTCCATCCAAACTAAAAGTCACTAAAATTGTTCCCATATACAAAAAAGGTGATCCCAACGATTGTGCTAACTTTAGGCTAATTTCAATCTTGCCTGCAGTCTCAAAGATAATATCTCTAATAAAAAAGCGCTTACTCAATTACATCGAGAAAAACAATCTCATAAGTCCATCTCAACATGAATTTGGGAAGGGTAAATCAATAGCAACAGTAATGATCGAAATTAGTTGAATTCATATAGTTGAAGCCTTCCAGGATAAGCAAGAAGATCATTTAACTTCTTTAGAACAGTCAAAAGCATTCGACAGCGTCAACTATACTAGACAACCTTCATTATTATGGGATTAGGGAAACAGTAGGCGAATGATGAAGTCTTATCTAGAGGATCGTAGTAAACAGATCCAGAGGAACAATACGGTGAGAACATGGGATATGGTGTTCCTCAAGAGCGCGTATTGGGCCCAATATTGTTTCTCATCTTTATAAATGACTTGGCATCAAATGTGAAAACTTGTAGAACAACCATTTTCGCTGACGAACTTCATTGGCTAGTGTGACAAGGGACGGAGGTTTTATGAAATTGAAAACCCAACTAGCTATTTGCATACTACTAGGCAGCAAGTGAAGCAGGATGATGCAATGGTGTTGGGGTCTCACGTGGACTGACCTGACCTGTGAAACACATGTAAATTGTTTGTGGCAGAAACTATCGTCGGCAATATATTTCATTCGAAGAATAAGGTTTATTATAGATGAAGTGATAGAAAACTAACTTTTCACACCCACGTCCACAGCTTGCTATGTCATAAAGTCACTCACTTAAATGTCATCACCAAACCATCTCAGAAAGTCACTCTACGCACTACTTATATGGAAAAATTTAGCTCTCCTAAGGTGAAGGTTGAATAAGTACCTAAAGAGCTTTGAGTGCTTGGGCATAAATTAAATACATAGGATTCCAGACAGTAAAAGACGGAAGTAGAGTCATCTTCAAACAAGTATTAAGATATTGGTTGATATGGACTATGAGGCAGCATTACCATGATGACAAATTGATGTTTAATTCAATTGTGAAATCTAAATACATGTGTAACTACATTACAAAGGTAAATAAATAATAATGATAMTAATTGGTATTATTCATTTGCATAGTCCTTTTATTTTCGGTTACCCACCTTGTATTGAGGTTCGGGGGTGAAAATATATTCTCAAAAATAAGGCCGGAAACATCGTTTAGTTTAATCAATTAATCATCTTCTAACTTCTAAGGGCAACTGAACCCTTGGAAAACCATGTACGGATTTCGGAAGACACTTCAGCTTCTCTCATTTCCTGGGAGATGAATCGATAGAGAAGAACCTTGTCAATCGCAAACTCTTGCCAAAATCTCACTAAAATTAGTGTCATGTTGCTTTAAATCTAAGCAGGTTACACTAAGTACTTGTTTGTTAATAAATACGTATGATTTCTAACGAGAATTCCAGTTTGCTTGGTTGCGAACGACCAGTTTTACCTACCTGCCACCGCGGGTAATTTATTACCGGTTTATCATCGCACCCGACCCCCGTACATTATAAACATCGGGCAATATTATGAAAATCAAATCCTATTATAATAATTTTTATCTGTCCCGTTTATCACGCCTACGTTATACCTCAACCTGCTGTTGTTTACGACATCGTGAGAACATGAAAATGTACAACATGCTGCCTGTATCGCTCGCGTATCTCGCTGAAAAATGAAAGTGTGGAAGGTAATTTTAATGAGGAAGTTATAATTCAATTACACCGTGACATCGCGCTGTGATTTATTGACCATGAACACCAACACTGGCTCAACGTGTCATTAGGCGAGGTTATCGGTGCTGTCGAAAATAAAATGAATCCGGTGGTGAAAACTGCTAGAAAATACTTTCAACGTTTCAACTAAATTGTAGTAATAACAACTTATGCACTTCAACATGTTCAAATATGCACATTAATATGCAAGAAATATTGTCAAAATATGCAACAAAGTTTGACAAATATTCACCAAATATGCAAATTCTAAATAGTGTTTCCCATAATTTAGCATTTCAAATAAATAGCAACGTTTCCTTATTTGTTATAAACGCACATAAAAATACACACCTATACAATACAACAGAAATTATATGTATAAAGCAAACTAAACATGACTTAAGTAGAAAATTAGATTGCCATTACATCTGTCAGCAGTAGACTGACATGATGACAAAGCCTTGGTTGGGAGCTATGCTCTTGATAAAATTTTACGCACAAAAATCCTGAAATATACAAAACATTCAATAATTAGCTGGCTTAATTAAACTCCAACTGTCTAAATAAACGCAGATCGAAAAGCTAAGGCCAGGCATAGTTATTGTTCATTTAGAATATGCGTTTGCATAGAATCCTTGCCTTGCAACAAGTTGAGACAATTTTTTGTGTAATATGTGTCATCATTCTAGGTTGTGGAAGCTCTTGTACTGTTTTACGCGATGAATTCTTGTATATATTTAATTTTTATCAAGACTATAAAATTACATCAAGTGTTAACTAATTTGCAAAAATGGCATCCAGCAGCTTCCATACATACATTGAGTCGCGACCCAAATGCTTAGACCATGGCCATTCTAAGTTGRGCCGGGCGGAGCCTAGCGAGCGGCGCAGTGACTTCTATCAGTGGCGGCGTAAATTTTCTAGTAAATGGGGCCTCACAGTAGCTATTTTGATCAGTGGCGTGGCACGGTTAGTAAATAATTGAATTATTTAATATATTAATTCATATGTGTATATAGTGTGGGTATGTTTAAGATAATCAGCAGCTGCAAGCTTATTAACGGGTTAGTACTATATTTCTTATTATATAGAAGTGTAGGTAGAGATATTGACCAAAGAAGTTATAATAATGACTGAAATATAGATAACTGGGTATCGGTCTATCCAGATAGACAATGGCAGTGTAGAATTATGATAGTTTAAGCAGGTTGAAAGTAGGTAATTACTAAAATACATTCATAATTTCAAATAACAATTGCAATTATCAAAGCAAACAAAATTAACATTTTTAAAATTTATGTTTAATAAAAATATATGAAATTTTTTGGTTTGTGTTTTTAAGGCCAAAATCACATATTTTTTCCTTTTCATAAGTATAAAAAGTAAGATATCTATCAGAATAAATAGGTTAAATTTTTATTGTAAATTGTATGTTTTTAATTTGAATATTAATAGTTAGTAATAAAAAGTTACTTACCTTAAACTAAATTAATTGCACTCTGCTGATTGCATTGTCGCACATATACCAGCTCTATGTCTACGTTTGTTCTCATATAGTTTTTTTGCTGTTTTTATTTATTTAATAAATGTCAGGACCTGACAAATACAATAATCTCCGAAAGCTTGGCATAACATTAAGACGTTTTACTTCGCCCTCTGTCTTTTTATTATTAAAAAAAAACATATTCTACCTACATTTTAATACAACAAGTATTTTACACCATATGATAATCTTTGTACTTCAGTTATATCAAAGCAAATAAAGTAAAAAGTAGAATATTAAACAAAAGACGAACAAAGAATGTACTTTAATAATAATAAAATTCTTACATAG
Organism: Rhyzopertha dominica; assembly: GCA_025024175.1. Lineage (NCBI taxonomy): Eukaryota > Metazoa > Arthropoda > Insecta > Coleoptera > Bostrichidae > Rhyzopertha > Rhyzopertha dominica. Next base: position 7,094,379 of record QCXZ01000137.1, on the reverse strand, counting down.
TATATACAATTTATAAGAGATTAACGAATAAAAATTATTGCTTATGACAAAAGACTTAACATTCATCATCCGAGAAGTCACTACTTGAAAAATCTTCATTAGAAGATCCTGTATTTACTGTAAAACACAGTTCATCTAGCGCTTCGTTGAGAAGATGTTCTTTTTCCATATATTCTAGTTCTTTTATTTTGCTATAATGGCATATGTACAGTCAACCAGTTGTCCACAGAAATTTGCGAAAATCTATGCTATTTTAACGACAACACAACGCACAAGCTTACAACCTCATCCGCATACGACAGGAACACGAATGAAATGCAAATGCAAAAGAGGGTGGTCAAGCGTCCTAAAACACCGGGCCACGTCAGGCTTTAAGCCGTTTGCATAACGTCCACCCCTAAATTAGCAAAATAGGTACGGCCTGGATGAAATTCCGTTAGTGCGACGTTTTATTGCTGGGTTCAACTAAGATTGGCCAGGGTCTACGTGGCATTCAGACATTCCCCAAGGATGCTGCTTGCGTATCAAAAACCTTCTTCAAGCACTCCTAAAAGAAAAGAATTACGGGCATAAGATTTGAAAACCCTAGAGGGCATTGAAAGATTGTTATCAAGTAATTGTCTAAAGGAAGAAGCATATTGAGGCGATGCCACGTCCTGCCAAAAAACTAGTTTATTTTTATTCAATTTCTCATATTATTCATTGATGTCAATGATATGAGGATAGATTAGTTGACTAGAATATCGAGATAGGGCTGAGCGTTAAGTTTTTTGGCCTCAGAGTGTGTGCTTCTCGCATCAAATAAGGGTTAACAAGTATAATTTTGGGTTTTTCATTGAAATGTTATGAGTTTGATAAGCATTTGTAGGGTCTAGATTAGATAGTTTCGTAGTTATTCGAAAAATGTTACGTGTACAACGACCTCGAAAAATAATTAATTTTCGAAAACGGATAAGGTACAAGTGAGCTGTTTTGTAAATCAAGAAGGGTACTATGTACTAATTAGACTCATATTTAGGAATATGTGATCATAGATATCCGGTTTATATCAAAAAAGAAACGTTATTATCAATATGAGACGAACAGAAGATAAAATAAGAATACTTAACACTGCAAATAAAATTTAAAACTTATAAAATAAGTAAAACTATGACAAACCGATTTACTGCTTGAAGCATCTCTATGTACTGTTTAATAACACAACAACAAAACAAACAAAATGGCTTAAACTGTCAACCAAACACAGATAAGCTTCATCTCAATTGAATACAGCTGTCTGTGTGTTGACAAAATCAAAATGATAAACAATTTGAATATATTCTAAATGCAGAACTTTTAACGAGCATTTTCCAGACTTGTCATGAATGAGCAAAAGTTTAGACGAATCAAAGCAAACTTTTTACAATTTGGTGCTGTTAAGACAAACACTTGAGAATTTGCTCTATGAAGGATACCAATACAGATTAAGGCTTTTCCAGTTCGCCTATACAGAGAATTTTAAAGAAGCGTAAGTGACATAATTACAGGTTTACACGTGTAAATGACATTATATCTACCTATGCGGAATAACAAAATATACCCTTTATGTAACATGGTATTAAGACATATCGAATTAGATCGCATAGAAAACATAATTTAGACGGATTAATAAAAATTTACGGGCGAAGGTATTATAAACAGCAAAAAATACCATTTCTGAGGCCAACGACTATGCTAACGTAAAACGGGAGAAGAATTTTCAATACAAATTTGCTTCTAATGAAAATTGTATTTGAATATACTGGATGTATATATATGGATCGTGCTTTTATAAAAAGTACACCAGAAGTTGCTAATCAATAACAGAAATTTTCCAATATGGATGGATGCAACTCAGAGGAACTCTACTCGACCCTCCGCGATATTCCGTCTACTCCACTGGATTTTTATCACTGAGGCAGAATAAAATCAAAGGTATACGCTTGTGGTGCAGTGCGTTCAAGGAACCGCTGGTTCTTTAGATGGGGAAGAAATCTGAAGTGCTACGGCTGAAGGCGTGTGTAACAAATAATGAATAGCACATAAAGTAGCTTTAAATAGTGAGGCAATTGATTGTTATTGTAAATTTTACAGCTATAATTACTTATCTATTGGTACATATGTTAACTTAATGTTCTTCACCTTTTGTTAACAATTTTAATTTTAATGTCTTTCTGTATGAGATTTTCTTTTCTGGTTACTGTTATACTTAATATGCGTAGAATCCTGAACAACGCCATAGAACTTACACTTCAGGTTAAACCAAATATGATTAGAGCATGTTATAAAATTATAAAATTGATCTCAAATCAAAACTAAACTTTGCAACTCCTGTAAAGATAAAGGACGTGGACAAAATTCTGCAAATTTGAGCTCAGTATAGTTCTGATGCTTATTAAAAATGATCATTATATGATCGAAGCTAACTAACTAATTTTTTTCACAATGCTCTCTTACATTCCATGTATTTTACTTCCACATCCAACAGATGGGAAGTATTGTATCGCGAAAAAAATTTTTATTTGCTCATTCGCTTTAAAATGGTCGAAAACGCAAAAGAACAAAATTTGAGCAAAAAAAAATTTCTTGTCTGTGTGTCTGTGGTTTTGTTTGTATATGCGGTAACTTTCGAAAGACTTAATATATGAACTTGAAATTTGGCAAACATATAAATCTCAACTACCCAAAGCGACCTATTGTTTGTGGGGTAAGTACGGTATCGGGAAGGGGGCAAAGCTGGGGGGTAACTACCCTTTTTGCAAATTTTTATTTTTTATATTTTTTTCGTTTTAGTATGTGATTAGTAGTATAACTGCGAGTATTATTCATTCTTATAAACTTTCGGTGCAGTAAACTGTTTAGAAGATATTAGCAAAAAAGCGTCACTTAAAGAAAACGGGTTTTCCTAAATATCTCCGAATAAATTTAATGCCATCAGATAGGAAATAAAATTTCTCACAAAAAGTTTCTTAGAAAATTTATTCAAAATTTTGACATTTTCGAAATATTTGCAAAAAACCTATTTTGGTCCCTGCTCGTACGATTTTTTTTTAAATTTTGGTATTATATATAAAATCAAATTTTTGATCAGAAAGCACTCTTGTAAATTTTTTTGTTAAGTTAATAATTTTCGAGTTATTTGGAAAAAAACGATTTTAAAATTTATATATTTTTGCTAATATCACGAAGACTTTGTCTTAGAAAAAAATGTGTAGAGTGACAAAATGCTCAAAATCTTATTACTAATCGTATAGCATAAGAAATAAAAACGTAAATGTCATTTTGACAATTGGATGTGGAAGTATTGATTCAATTTGCAACGGTTTTTTGCAAGATATTAATAAGCTACCAAGAGCAACTTACACTGCAGACAAAAACATGACCACCGAAAGGGTTCTCCAGTTACATCCTTCCCCCCATACCCATTCATGCTGCTAGGCGGCTTGGTGGCCCTGACAATTGACCATTATGTGTTTTGACATAAGTCTAACGAAATGCAACAATCCGGGCCTTCATGGCATCCACCAGACACAACGAGCGCGCCATGGGGGCCAATTAAAAAAAGTAAAACGATATTTCCGCCCCTCTAATCGGCTGGATTTGTTCAGCGCACACACCTTGCGTGAGAACTAGACGTTATGTAATCCTGGATGCCGCCAGACTGATGAGGCCGAAGAACGATAACAGGCGCTGTAGCGTGCGGAAATGCCATTTAATTTCATGTGTTTAGCAAATAAGATGTTCACTTGGGTCTTTGACTAGCGTAAGGAATTGATAATTGCTGCTTTTGATGGAAGCTGAAGAGATGTTTATGCTTCCTGCTTCGGGAAGATTTTTCCATAATAATGAACAATAAACCATGAACAAAAGTTTATTGAGGAACAAACTTATATTCATATTCGACTAAATACTTGATTACACAGTCCATAGAATGTGTGAATTGAATTAGTGAAGGGAAGAATTGTTGTTGCTAATTAACGTTTGAGGTGTTACCTGTACATAATAAAAGAAGAGCGACGGCTTCCAAAAGAAAAGACAAATGTGGAACAACGACGACATAGTATTGCCTGAAAGCAAAACAAATGCATATTGTCGTTTGATGTGCATGAAATATAAGATTATTGGAGAACAACGGTGAACCGCAGGGATCCATATTAGGCCCACTAATCTTCGCCCTTTATGTGTCCGATCTAAGTGAAGTGGTTAAATTTTGTTTCGCACTTTTATCACACAAAACATCCGTTAAGAATTTAGGTGTTACTTGCGATATTTCTTATGAGCATGTTAACAAACCGATTTAAGCCTCATATACTAATAAAAATAAATTTATAGTTTTAAAAATGTTATAGGTATATCTAAGGAATGTAAAAGTTGGTTGTCGAAAGCTTTAATTTTGAGTAGACTTAAATACTGCGATGTACAGATTACAGAAAGTACAAAATCTAGCTTTCCTTGTGCATAACTCATACTCCTATGTATCTAAAGTCAGTTATTGTTTATATACACCATAATTTAGGTTTACGTTTTGTAAATATTCCTGTGCACAGAATGTCTCATTTTCATGGTTCGTTTAGTTACTCTGCCTCTAACATTTATAATACAGTACCTAGATTGAAAACAATATCGTTGTTATTATTTAAATAGTATAAAATGTTTAATTTATGAGGATGATTATGGAAGAACAGGGATGCCGCAGACACTTAATAGAGTCGATACAATATATTATTACAATAATTTGAGTTTGTCCAGAAGAACGTTAAGAATGTAGATCCATATTTTTTTATTCATTAATTATGTTTTGTAAAACTTGTTTTCAATAGTAAACTAGTTGGATATTTCATCATTATAAATAACGGCTTTTTATTACTATTATTATTATTATTATTATTATTTTAAAAAGAAATAAGTGATTCAGAAAGGATATGCTAAGATACTACCTTTATAAGAAATTAGGCAAGGAAGTTCAAGGACATGTTACTTGCACATTGTAGAGTTAAACATCTTAACAATCCAAAGAAGTTTCGTTTGAAGCTCGATGCTTCGAGGCCTCAATGACTATTTAATTTAGTGCAAGGACCACACCTTTTAACCTTGCTGACAGGGGTGTTATTAAGGTACAGAAAAGTCAGATAGGGTTTCTGTGACGACATCCCATCAAGTAAAAGTAAGAAAAGGAGATCGACGTGCTCAACGCTTCTTGTGAAGAGACGTACGCTGTTTTAAAACCAAAACTCATGCATTGACGAATATTAGAAAGCTTATGGCATATTACAAACTATTCATAAACTGCGGAATATTTAGTCCGTCTACTGCAGTAGTGTATTGGTGCACTGCACCGGCTAATTTAAATATATTTTTGTAGCACCGCTATCGCAAGAAACCAAAAATCTGCTCTGTAGCTATTTCTTTTTCATTTTACTGGAGATTATAGTATGCAATAAGTAACTGATATGCTCTATTTATCCTAACGATACCAAAATATCAATAGAATAAAATAATGTGTTATACATATTGCGCAGAAAAAAAAACCAATGCACATCAGCACTTAACAAGAAAAGAAGTCAAAATCTACAATTCACGCTCTACATTACAAAAGTATCATATGAGTAGGCCGCGTCATAACACACAAATTAATTTCAAATTATTCACAATTCCACAAGTATCACGCAAAACAGTTGTTAAATTTGGGAACGTGATGCAACTATCTACATAAACGAGTGGGTACCGCCGGTAGGTATAAAGTTCTTTCCAGGAATTCTAGATCTTTTGGTGAACAAGTTAGGTAAAAGGGTTGTTTACTTAAACATTTCTGTGAAATGCTCTATTATTTGCGAGGGCCCGGATGCTTCAGCGTATAACATTGCTATAGATATTTAGCAAATGTTCGTAATAACATAATAATATACTTGAGACATATTGAACTAAATTCAAATACCTATGAAGACGCATGTAAAGAAATAAGTCTGATGAGTAGTACCGACAATGCCTAGTTATGTTAGTTAATTATAGCTACCTTTTATTAAAAGACAAAAACTGTACCGAACCACAAAGATTTTATTGATTGGAGGGTGAGTTAAAAATGTGAATATACTGTAAATAATAAATACTTGTGAATGTAACAATTCCTGTAAAGTTTATCATAACAGCGCTAGTCACTAGTTTTTTTCACCACTAGATAAATTATAAGAGTATTAGCTTTATTTTTATATAAGCTCATCATGCTTGCATATGTAATATATATTACACAGAGACCTAGTATAACCTTACTGATTTATAACAAACACGCACACCTTTTTTATATATCTGTATAATATCCACATGAAACAGACACAAAGTATTTATTCGAAGAAAGGGGCAGGTAATAAATATTATGAAAATTTATCATATGAACATAATTATTACTTTTAATTGCAGGCAAGAATTAGCACAAAATAAATTGCAACATAACTAATACTTCATTCGGTGATATTTCGCGTGAAATAGGCGTATTTTAATAAATTATCATTAAAGGTCAGATTTATAAAAAGTTTTAGCAATTTCTCTATGTCAAAACTATTGCTCTAGCGAATATTATAAAGTTTATGGCATACTACAAACCATTCATAAACCGTTTATCGGATCCGTCCTTATTACGATATGCATGCGTTTGCGCCCTCGGCGAACTGTTCATCTGAAATGTATTTGTTTACCCGGTAGTATGTCCATCAGGCGGACAAATATCGCTCCGTTTCGACAACGCCACCCTGTGGTGTAAAACATTAGCTAGTTTCACGAGCTTTGCTCCAAACCCAGAGAATAGCCTCTCCCAGGTCGTTTCATTTTCAAAGTCCCCGACTGTACATCATCATCCAGTAGAAGAATATGAAGTACAAGTAATGACATTTGAAACTCCTATTCTCCGCGTTCGGTGTAATATGTAAAGAATCTAAATGCTCTTGAGAATTAATCCCTTCCAGAATTAAAGTAAAAGGTGAAAAGCTTATTAAAGAGGATTAGTATAATCTACTAGCCGTAGGTGTCGAATTCAGGATATGCACTTTCGACAGAAATCAGATAGTACCACATACGCATCTGGAACTGGACCAACATTCGTTTTCCACGTTGAATTAACCGTTCCGTTGGAGGGAACTCCCATTCGGAGAAAGAGGGACGGTCTCACGATATATGCAAATGATTAGATAATAAAGATGGCAATCGGAAAACTAAAATGGCAAAGGTTCGTGCTAGTTATCTGGAAACAGTCAAGAGTTGTTAAATTAGGATATTGTAACGCGATTCCGAGGGCGGTTACAACGCTAATTATTTTAATTAACTTGTTTCTTGATTAGATAAATTATTATGCTACTGTTTATTTCATGAGAAACCATATCAACTTGTACGCTCTGCAATAATGTCGTGTTATCAAACGAATTTGTTAATTATTGTTTTCGTCATGATGCAGAACGAGTTTTTTCTTTACAGTTTTATTCTTTCTCATCACATTTTCCAACGAACGCTTTATTATTATATTACATCACAGCAATTAAAAATGCAGTTCATCCGATAATACACCCAATTAGATCATTTATGGTTTTCAAGAAATCGCAGACCGACCGTGTTCGTTTTTATTGACCTGCGAAGCTACAAGATTGGTCGGAACTTTATGGGTTCATTTTTCCCTCAATATTCGAGGAACTCTTAAAACAGAAGCTAGGAAAGAATGCTTAAACACTGTCGTGTATCGAATTTCTGTTTGCGAAACGGGCGCTTAGAATGCTTTACCGCTCGCGGGTGTTTACGTTTGTTTGTACGTGTTTCATTTGCAAATGCGCTCGCAAAAATGTGTTGTTTGCGTTTCCGATTGTTCTTGTTTCGGTGAAAGTTTGAATGTGGCAATTGATGATTGCTACTGAGATGAGCAACACTGTATATGTTTCCTTGTAGGAAATGTCTGGCTGAAATATTTAGCAACGACATATTTGAGTAAAATTAACGGTGTGTTCGTTAAAAAGGTCTAGCAATCCGACGTCATGAAGGCTGTTTTAGCTATGTTATGACAATAAACAGTTTTAAATTATAACAAGAAACTACTAGTTCCTTAAAACCTTCTGTATTAACAACGTATTTATTCAGATACACCATTTCGCAGCAGCATTCATAATAGAGTTCACAATTTGGCGATGGTTAAATGAAAATATTTCCAGTAGATCACAAATGGAGTTATGCATACAAAGTAAGCAGGTGAAAACATAAGCAACTTAGAACGAGCAGTAGACATAGAAGCATTCACAACCCCGATTGCCTAGTCGTGGTACACGAAAGCCTAATGTATTTAAAGTGGCTTCTTCTCATATGCAAATTGTCCATGTCACATCTTTCAAGCATTAAACTCTGAGGATGAACACAACACAAAAAGTCGAGGTTTCTATATATACCAGTCAAATATTTTGTTTTATCTGCTACAGGAGCGGCGCGGAGAGGATATAAATATACAGTAACTAGCGATCCATTTCAGCTTCGCACGAATAGTAGAGCATATTATTATGCCTACAACAAATCCTTCCAGTCGTCACTTCCATTCGCTGCAAAAGTGCGTTATCGCTCGGCTTATGTAGAAACAGTTAGAGACAGCGGATTAGGAGATCTCGAAGACCACGGAAATACGCTGTCTCCATCTATCCAGCTGTCCGAAAAAAAAATATTTAGGCTCTGCGTTTTTTATGAATTTCTGAGCATTCAAAACTACACTCAGCGGCACAAAAAACGATTCAGACGTATTTTTTTATATATTTGTTTCTGTTGGAAACGCATCGTGTCGCTATTTACTCTTTCTTTTATTTTTTAACCGCGTTTCTAAACGTTTACATCAAAGCACCTCTACATCGACCTTTAGATAGAAAGCATGCATTCGTTAGGCATTTGTCAATTACCTACTATCATATTGACAAACAGCTGAGAAACATTGCTAAAATCATCGATCTGACAGATCCATGGCTAAAATGGTTTTGAGTGTAACAGACTGAGCGGGAGCAATTGCTTTAATTCAAGAGGGAGGTCCCAGTATTATGCGTTATGGGGGTTTCGAGATGTAGTGTTCAACGAGCATTAAATCGATTCAGAGAAAGAGGAGTATACACAAGAAAAGTTGGGTCGGGCAGAAGAAGATGTACAAATCACCCAGATGATCACTTTATGACGTTAAGAGTGTTGCGTAACAGGGACAGTACTGCAATTGGTGTGAGGAATGAACTGGAGGTGAGAGGAATAGCTGTAAGTGAAAAAACTGTAAGGAGAAGGTTGAAGGAGTACGGATTAAATGCAAGAAGAGCAGCAAACGGTTCAGGATTAACCAGGGGTCACCCAGTTGAACGACTTCGCTTCGCCAGAGAACATCGCAACTGGGGCATTGAGGAATGGAGCAAAGTTTTTTTCAGCGATGAATCCAGATTTTGTCTCCGATCACCAGGTCGCCAGCGAGTATGGAGACGAACTGGAGAAAGATTTGCACAATGCAATATCGTTCCAAGGCTTAGCTATGGGGGTGGCTCGATAATGGTGTGGGGAGGTATTAGTGTTGAATCTCGAACGGAATTAGTGGTGGTTCGTGGAAACAGACTGAATTTGGATAGGTACATTCGTGATATCTTGGAGCCCCATGTTGTTCCTTTTGCCCCACATGCAAGGTAACGCCCGTCCTCACGTTGCGCGCATAGTAAATGATTACCTGGATGAGGTGGGCATCCCACGCATTATATGGCCCGGACTTAAATCCGATAGAGCACATCTGGGATAAGCTTGGGAGAAAGATCAGAGCTCAAATTCCCGCCCCTGCAAATTTGGTAGCACTCAGGGGGGGATGGGAAAACTCTTTGAGGGGATGCCAAGACGCATAGAAGCCGTAATCCGAGCTCGAGGAGGCAATACACAATATTAGTTTTCTGAATTTGTTCTGTTCGATTCTCTGTTGTTTATTTAAATTCAGTATAGGTCTTCATGATGGTGTTTAATTTATGAAAAACGCAGGTAATCTTCATCAGAAGATTTATTTCTTACAAACAAATGATTACCTAATACAACACATTTTTTGACACAAAAAGCGCATGGATCGTTTTCTTTTGCCGTTGAGTGTATTTGTTTAGCTTGAGGTGGTAAATGATTATGATTCCGTTTAATGAGATTTGACTCTTGGGTACATCATATTCAAATTATTCTCAAAAACATCTTCCGCCATTTCGACTTCTTCAACAACCTTCATTTTCACCTATTCAACGGTCTCCACATTTTAATAAGTAAGTGCTATATTAATATTTCACTTTGTATAGTGTTTCAAATTTATTGCTATTTTGAAAGAAATTGTTTTGTCTAGAAATTATACAACCAACTACAACTACCTCTCTTATCTATGGAAATTATACAACTAATAACAGGCAATAGACAAAAAACGCCCTAAACAATTTTTCTAAAATGAACTGCGCTCATTTCCGTGTTCTAGAATACCTCAAACCAATCGACTTGTTCACAGTCACATTTTTTTTGTCGGTGTTAAACAGAGCAGCTGTTTCGATTGTTGCTAATAAACGGACCGTCCCAACGGGCGTAGGTATTATTTCTAGCAATGACTTCATCGCCAAACCTTCCCCGGTCACAAAGAGGCGCACCTCTTTCAGGGTGGACAACGACACCATCTGTTTTTTTCGGATTTTCCTCGAATTCCCGCCGCCGGTTAATTCGTGTGACTCAACTTTTACTTGCTCTATGTAAATAGAACCTTCACTTCCACATATAAGGCATCCCGCAGCACAATGGCGGATAGCCACCTTCACCGGGCAATTATTTACTGCAACAGTTGCTGTTTTGTGCGATTCGTGAAATGTCCCTGCCCTAGAAATGAGTGCGTAATTGCTATCGCCATTAATCTATATCTAATATGGAGCCGTTCGGTGATTACCCGAACGGAGATGGATCGTGAGAAGGGTACGGGAGAACGGGGTCAGTGGCGTATCTAAATGATGGCACGAGAGGCAGAACTCAGTCATGGTGACTCGTTTCAAAACGCTTTTCTATTTAAAAAGAAAATGCTACAAAAGCTGGTATTTTTATATCATCCATCAAACTTAATTTGATTTGATTGGTCTTTCTTGGATAAATGTACCTACAATTATTGCTTGCCGGCTCTTTTATGATTATCTCTATGAAGATTTTGATATGTGGGTGCCTACTTATGTATCTACGCCCAGAAAGCATAATTTTCCAACTTGATCAACTGAAGCAGAAGCTTCATGGGGCCTATAAAAAAACGAAAGAAGATAATGGATCTATATAAGTTTAGATATGTTCGTTTTCAGCTAAAGGCTTAATCAAAGGCTGCGTTTAAGGTTTAAGCTCTATACTGAACAAACTGAAAATTAAATTAAGCTTAATAGTAAAAAATGTTGGACGTTTATAGATTCCAAACGCTGTTGTCGACGATTTCCGACCAGGCTGTGTAGGGTTCTGTTTTGATGATCTGCAAAGCATAGTTGAGAAATTTAGTGAACATTTTTTAGTGTTTTTAAAAATTCAAGTACGTTTTCTTTTGGTGCCTTGTCAAAATTCCCTGTCAACAACTCTGCTGTTAACATATCGATTATATCGGAAGAGCAACATGGTTTTTCCCACAAACGGTCTAGTGTTACAAATCTTTCTACCTTTACCCAGTACGTGTCTGATGCTCTGGATGGCATGGGTCAAACAGATACTATTTATACAGATTTTTCTAAAGCATTTGACCAAATAGGTAGATTATGAAACCTTACTCAATAAGCTTCATAATATCTTTGGCTTTTCTGAACATTTGCTTTTACTTGACAAGTCCTACCTTACAAATAGATTATTTTTGTCAGTTATGATGGATTTAGATCCAATAAGAGTGGTATAGGCACATGACATTTTATTTAATTCTATTTCTGCCTACTAGGATTTAAAATAATTTTCGAAACAACAATTGATATAATATAACCAAAATTTAAGAAACAAGCACAAAAACTTTCTTAGATATTGTCAAAGACAATAATTTTTATTGTTGAAACACATTTTATCCAGTGTGTGTTTGAAGCTGTTTTATCAAAATTTCAATAGGGGAAACCAAATTTACAAAAATTATAGCAATTGTTATGCAGCATATTAGACAACCTAGTTAAACTACAAAACGATTACTGGTCATTATAGTAAAATACTGACAATAATGATGGGTACAGTACCTACATCTGTAAATCATTTTAGGTTTTTATTCCCTATCAATTCCTTCTATATTAGACACGAAGCACGAAACACGATGGCTTATTCGAGGTTATTTCCATTTCATTCAAGGATTCGTGACAATTTAATGCAAATTGTCAGTCGTGGCTTCTCAAGTACTTTCTGTTTCACACAGAACGTATTTGCAATGACATCAGTATCGATGTAGCTGTAACTTCAAATAGAGCTATGTACTTACACTTGCAAAACAATGCAGCAACTTCTAGATGTGGTTTACTCCAGCAACCAATTCATCGTTTGATTAAGGAATTCTCTTTAAAAACTCGTTGTATCCGTTAAGTAAATTGTAAGAAATTAAAAAAAATGTACGTTGAGATGTAGCACTTGTTTCAATTTGCTAGCGTTACAAATACTTCGACATATAATCTGTAAATACGATATATTTACCCTATATTCTCGAAAAAAATTGCACAAAATAATACTATAAAATAATAACAACGCAAATGAAACGTATGTTTTCAAAAATTTCAATAAAGTCGTTCATTACAATCCCCTTACATATCCAATACAACGTTTTCAGCAGTTAGAACGCGTCGGCAATGGTTTTTTCGCGCATTGTTTGAATTTTGATATGCGAACATTAATCCGCTACAGTGACGCGTTACATTGCATCAAACTACCCCGATTTGATAATTTTTTACACATAAATTGAGTGAATTGCCCGCACTCTATATATAGCTAAGTGATATCCCAATAATAGACTTTTATAATTTGACAGCACTTGTTTTTTCACCATCGCCAGTTCAGCGCCAACTTGATATGTGCAGGACTTATGACATGATTCTCGTATATTAAGTGTTAGGAACGGTAATAAGGGTAAATGACCGTTCGAAATCCAATTTTGTGCAGGGTTGGCATGATTAAAACAAAATGTTTAAAATAGAATGTTTTATCTTGTTTAAAACAATGCTTCTGTTTAAAACCTTGTTTTAAACAAATGTTTAAATCATTTGTTTTAAACATTGTTTCTTTTACTAATGTTTTAAACAGTGTTTTTTAACTACTATTGTATGTGATTCATTAATTATTACTATTAGGCTCGTTTACCCTCCACAAATAGATAAACAGGATTATTAGTAATTACATATCTACATAATGTCACCTAACATTTGCATAAAAATGAATTGAATTCAAAACCAGGTCCAGTTTTTTATCGATACAACAGTTATGGAAATTAATAATAAACTTAACATTTTTTCTGCAGCTATAAATTACAAACATTTTAAAACAACAAATAAAAATCTTAACCTTATCATAACATTATTTGTATTTCTGGTCCAATACAACAAAACAATAAGTAAGACGTTCATTCAACACTTACTAGATAATTATATATTTAGTATAATAGAACAAATAGTTATCAGAACTTAGGAATATAAAAAACAATAAACAAGAAATAAAATATTTTTACTAGTGCAAGCATATCTTTTTCGCACTTCTTGCATCGAGCTCGCATTGTACTATTTTGCACCTTAATTTTGTCGTAATTCCACCCTGCATTATTTCTCCTACTGGTCATTGTAATTGTTGAACTTTAAACTTTAAACATACAAGGTCGGTTCCTATTTTCTTTGTTAAAGTTGATATTAGCTAAAATCCACCCAGTAACCAGTATGTGATTGGTCTGGATTTTAAGAACAGAATTGATTTTCGCTTAAAATAGAAACGAAAAACCGGCTCATAATAACTAAAATTGTCGCGTAAATGTCGTACACATCGAATACAAATGACAACAAGCAATCGTAGTCACCTAGGGATTTTTAGACAACAACTGCTACGTTTCGCGTCATCTACTCGTATTTATTTTCACTAATACACATAGTAATTTGCATGAGAGTGCATGTTTAAAACAGTGTTTAAAACGTTTTAAACATGTTTTTAACTAAGTAAGGAAAAACATGTTTAAAACAATTTAAACATGATTAAATTAAAAAAACTGTTTGTTTTGTTTAGTTTAAAAAAAAACATGTTTTTTGCCAACCCTGATTTTGTGTGATCTCTTAACTTTCTAGACACTTATAATATTTTTGCACGATTGTAATAAATTATAAAGAAGTTTTTCATATATAATTTTCATGTGACGTCAAAAATAAACCGAAAAAGCCAATGTAGTTATTCAATAAAGACATTTTCTTTTGTTTCAGTGATATCAATGTATAATGCACATCATGGACTCGCGGATTGGATTGGACTTTATCGTCGAGAATCCTGAGTACATCAGGAAGCTCGCGGCTGCGTTGGACACCAACAATGTGACCGTCAAGAAACAAGTCTTCGAATTATTGTCCGCTTTATGTGTATACAACGAGGAGGGACACGCACGTGCGTTGGACACCTTAGAACATTACAAGGTATGTGGCGAAATATTTTTGCACATTTAATTCTCCATTATATCCAACAAAATAGAAGGCTCAGTACAAATTGCTACGAATTCGCGTGCCTTGGGGACAAGGTTCATGACAAATAATTTTCATAAAAAATTATACTGATCTGTTCGAGATTTTCAACTTTATTGTACTGTGCTCGCAATAATATAATTATTTTGAATAGGCACATCTTTAGTTATTACAGCATATTATTAACTCGTAAGCAAACATAGAAACTTGATTTATTTGAGAGTTACGTATATTTCATATAATTTTCTTAATATGTGGTCTACTAAGAGATTCAGTGTACTGCTAATACTAAATCTATTATACAGTGAGTATTCATCAAACTAGTACTACGAGTACCTACATACATTTCAGAGGAGTAACGTTAATCTCTTAACCTAAAAGTAACTGCTTTTTACATTTTGCCTTATTATTTAATTATCAAATATGTGAAGAATTGGGTGTGTTCACTAGTTATAAAATATAAACTTTTATACATTAAAAAAGAGTACTTAATTAATTAAGTGTGTAATTGTATCCATAACGCTGCAAAAAAATTTTTTAAGCAAGATAAATTGGTTACAACTTCTCAGTGCGCAACGTGACAACAACGCAGTTTTAAGACACGCTCAGATTGACTAGGTCTGGCTGTGACGTATCACCCCATGTAAACAAGATAGCGTCCGCTACTTTCCGTATTTCGTTTGCGTTATTGGTTATGTTTGAAAGTGTTCTCGTTTGCTTTTTTTATGAATTCAACAATATGTCGTGGGAATGCTTTGTTAAAGCGGCTTCGAACAATTTGCCGGCTGTAGATATGTTTATAGTCACCGAATTTATCAAGAGCGACCCACGTTTTAATGCTGCCGAAATCAAAGGCGCTAAAGCAGCAGTATAAGTAATTAATAAAGCAGCTTAATCTGCAATTTAATACATTATGGATCATTGATATTTTAAACGAAATGCATATTTTGTCTAGTGCAAGTCGTGAGCAACACGGAGATGCAACTATAGGTTACGTTCAGGTGAAGCGAGAGGGGCCTATATGTATACTGCAGTCCAAGATATGCCCGGAACACAAAGTTCGTGCAAAAAATTATGCAGTTACTCTAAGTCTCACAACAGTAAAATGTAGATTTTGTCTTGGTCATACCCCTTCTGGCTGCTTTAAACCATCTCCGTTTGCGGTCGTAGTCTCCGGGTACACTTACGAGTATTTTGTTGAGACTATTGACGGATGCATTTGAAATTTGAACACTGGCACAAAGCACCATCTGCTGTTAGCTTCTGGTTTGTACATGCTTAAACATTCTCCCAGTTGTTAAGAGGAGTCCGTTAAAAGCAAGAAAACAACTCGTTTCACTCGGCACAATCAAAGGCACGTAGGTAACATAACCTATATTCTTTGTTTACATGGGGTGCTACGTCACACCGTCTCCATCCCGGGACACTGCGTTTGTGTGGTCAATTTTTATATTAGAACTTCAGAACGGTTTTTTTTCGAAAACTTGTGCTAGAAAAATTTTGAAATTTTTAGGACGTAACAAGGGTGCTCCAAATATACACATGGCATGATTTCTAAAAAATGTGAAAACACCCAATTAACCGCATTTATAAAACATCCTTTTAACGATACCTTTTCTGTATCTTTTCATTGCAGCGGATACATACCTTGCACATTTTTGCAGGCTTAAGTTGATTTCTAATAAAACTAAAACTTTCAAGCTTGTAACAAAGCAAAAAAATACTTCAACTGAAAATTATGATTTAGTATTGAAGATTACTACATATTCTCAAATATTTACGTTTAAATTTAAAGGGAGAGTACTGAGTACATTATAAATTTTGTCGAAAACTGTTTTTTTAATTTGAAATTAAACAACTCAAAAAGACCAAATTTTATAGTATCCCATATAGCTACCAAAATCATATTATAATCCGACAAACTTTTTTAAGAAATCATCGAAGAAAGGTTTGACTTTAACCAGACGCTTCGTGAATGAAGAACAAAATCTAGAACAAAAGAGGTATACAGTGCGTTTTTTGACCAGTTTTATTTATTCGATTATATTAAGCTTTCCTTGGTTCTAAAAACCGTTTTCTTACTATTTACTAATGCCTTGTTATTTTAGTGCCTAATTGTGATTAATTGTCTGAAAAGAAGAAACAATGTATTCCACAGTTAACTAATTTAAAATAAATAATCCATACTGGACTGCAGTTTCAACTAAAAACATTGTGTGGTATCTCAAAAATTTTATTCGACCTTTTTCGGCCTAATAGGTTCATTTCTTAGAAGGAAATGTTCCGAAACATAAAAAAAAACGCGACTTCTTCAACAAGCTCTCTTGAGAAAAATAAGGTACAGAATATAAATAAAATGAAGAAAAAATTACTAGTTTCTGTGGATACCAGTGGGTAGCCCAGTGTCATTCAGTCTAACCAATGTAGTGGTGAAATATTTTATTAAGAAATGTACGGCAAAGATGAAAATTCCTCCAGAGATTTGTGGATGACATTATTACAGCCCTACAAGAAGATGATACAGAATAAACATTTTCAATAATGATCACCAGGCAATAAAGTTTACATATGAAACAGATAATACAATGGGACTATAAGCTACCTGAATATGACTTTAAAAAATCACTGATGGTTCCAAACAGGAGCAGCCTTACCAAGCTGCTAGAGGAAAGAATACATTTAATTTATAAAATTATTAAAAGAGAAAATTACAAATATACGTGACATTAATTATAAGGAGAAATAAAAGTACAACGCCAAGCCAACAACATAGAGAGATATTGAACGAGACAAAAATATGAAAACGCCTCTTGAACGAAAAAACTTGGTGTAGAATACAACGGATGTATGAAATGGTATATACTAGACAGACTTAATAGACCCTGCAAAGCGGGGTTAAGAGGATTACGCCTGTATTCTGCTTATGAGATTCACAATGTAAATGTTAACTTGACAACAAATCTTCAAAAGTAACAAGAATTTTTCACTCATTCTTTTCTTAATTGAGATGTCTTAGTGTTCTGTGTATGTAAGCAACTTAACTGAAATAATATTTAAACAATTCACTTTAAATTAGAAAACAACTTAAGTTTCATTAATTAAAACTTCAGGCAACATGTATTTAATATAATATTCTGCAAGTTTAGAAAGTGTTTTCAAAAAACAAACCTTTATCTGTTCATATAACGAAATAGCAATATTCTCGTCCTGTTATAAACAATTGCCTTTGCACTTAATTTTTCTACTTCATTTTGTCAACACTGAATGTACCAATAAGGTTAGATATTTGCGGTTCAACTTTCTTAGAAAGAGGTATTATCAAATTGAAGAAACGTGCCAATAATAATAAGAATTACTCAATTTTATCGAGATTGCAGGACTGGGACCAAAAAAAGACGAGTCACATTTGATCCCAGTCCTGCAATCTCGATAAAATTGATTAAAAACACACAGCAGGACGAATAAGAAGCTATAATAATAAGAATTACCTGGTACAGAGTGATCCTAACCTGGCTACTTCCTCTTTTGACTACCTAATATATGTGTGTAAATTCTGATTGGTAGCTAACGCTTTCAATAATAATTATAGAATTTATCTATTTATCGACAAACCCCAACTTATCAAATAAAGGACTTGTTTAAATGCATTTGCTTTACTTATTGAACGTAAAATTATTGGATTCTGGAATGAATCCCCTTAAGCTCCCTTAATGGACCATATGAAAGAACGGCACTGACAATACATACTTGCGAAAAGGACACGGTTTCAGCTTCAAACAACCCGAGATAATTCATAGRGAAGCTTAATTAAACCTTAACTAATTGCAGAAGTGRTATACAAGAGTAAAAAGAAATGAAATGAAGTAAATCCAGCAACTGGCATTAATTGATATTAAAAAGATATGTTTCTAAAAAGAAAATTATTATGTAAATGTGCGAATTTTGCTAGTGTATATGATTTGTATGCCTATCATCTCTCAAAATAGTTCGAGGAAGCCGACAGACAAATAGGGGGCGAAACATCGCAAAAAAGTAAGGAAGTAAATATCAATTTATTTGAGAAATAATGAGGTCTAAATGCTGAATATTCTACCATACAAATTTTTCAATGTGGTAAAATCTTTTTTATCCCCAAATTTTTATTATTCATCATTTATAAAAAAAAGTTTTTTGCCTTGAAATAAATTACTTGCCTTTCTAGAACGGTAAAATACCATCTACTTTTTCCTTAGAAACCAAAACCACGTACCATTTTAGAAACCAGTTCGGTACGCAGTCAAAACAGAGTTCAGCTGCACAAAAATTGATAATAATTTCAAATGTTAAATCAAGAAGGTAAGTGGCACCTAGGTGTTTCAAAAGAAGCAACTATGATTGTTCGCTGAGTCAGTGTCCTTCAAAGCTATTCGGGAGCTGGCAGTACCATTTTTAGATCCATATGCGACTCCAGCACATTAGCATTATAAAAAACAGTTTTAAATGTGTTTGATTAGGCAATCCATTCCGGTATTAGGAACGGTCGCTATTCTTAGTACCTATGTGTATTACACGGCGTATTCATAAGAGGATTTGTGAAAACGTAAACAGGTTTAGCAAAAATGCAAATATTTACCTGTTGTATATGGAGGTTAATAACACTCTTAAGTCTCCGGCAGTTAGAAATAACGATGTACGTCTCTGATGCCGACCAAAAATGTGTCTTCCCGTAAACGTGATATGACACAGGTTACCTGATTACTGTTTATAACAAATTGCAGGCTTGTTAAGTGCTGGTTTCCAGCATCCGTGGATTCATCTCGTATGGTATTCCGAGATGATCATAAAACGTGGCTGTATATATTTTCACCGGCTGAACTGAGTAAATAACCACGTCGCTTTATAAGGTTTATTATATTATTAATATGTGTGTGCGGAATGGAAAATGTTAGAAAGTAATGGCAAACATTTGCCGTAAAAACGGTAATTTATTGCCAGTAACGAACGCCGCGTGAATATGTTTAATGTGGGCAACATCTAAACAAAATGCGTCTGAGTAATAAAAAATTGTGTACGGATGCTGAATAACAAACAAATGCTCTCTAGTTTGCTAAAAGATGCTGCTAAACATATTCGTTTTGATAATATACATTCTATACATGACAAGAGGAAACTACATTAATAAAAGAAGTTGAGAAATTCTTTTTTAAAGCTTGTAACTTTTACATGGAAACTATTTGCTATTTAGAAATATTCTATCAGAAACATTACATATACAAGGTGGTCTATAAGCTCTATGCCAAACTTGAATAGATGAATAATGATGATATTCTAAGTAAAAAATGTTATATGAGCATATGTCCTTTTTCTTTTAGTGTAGAAGTTATAAGCATTTACATTATTTATACAGGATGTTTCACGAATGATAATGACCCTGACGAAATTAAAAATGCAACCCAAATACATTTGCAGAGGTAATTGTTCATCGTCTTAAAAAAAAATAAAACGTAGAGAGTTGTATAAATTCCTAAATTTTGACATAAACTTCAATCATTTGCTTTAAGTAAATTCGGTATTGTAAAACAAAAAATAACATTAATGTAATAAATGCTCAAAATGTCGCCCTGCGCTGTTTTCACAAGCTTGAATTCGTGCCCAAAACGATCTTTTAACAAGCATTAATTTCTGGAGTGATGGATCTACATGCATCACGTATTTTATTTTCTAAATGTTCTACACTTTCAATTGGTGTTTGGTATACTTGCTCTCTTAGCATTCCCCACAGAAAAAAAATCCAAAGGAGTAAGGTCCGGGCTTCTCGGTGGGCAAGGATTAATTGAACCTCTTCCTATCCATCGGTTAGGCAAAACCAAATCAAGATGATTTCGCAATATTCTATGATAATGCGCAGGTGCTCCATCTTATTGGAACCATAGATCTTGTCTTACTTGTAAATTTACATTTTGGAGAAGTACCGGTAAAATGTTTCTTAAAAAATTTAGATAAGTATTGCCGTTTAAGCTATCGTGAAAAAAATAGGACCCAACAATTCGATTCCCCAATATTCCGCACCAAACATTCGTCGAGTAGATAGTTTGAAAATGTCCTTCTCGAATCCAACGTGGATTTTCTTGCGCATAATAATGCATGTTATGTTTGTTAACTCCACCATTATTAGAAAATCTTGCTTCATCTGAGAAGCAAATGTTGTCATAAAATCTCACATTCAAATTTTGGTGTTCCCGAAAAAAGTTACAAAAAGACAGTCTTTTAGGATAATCTGTCTCCTTTAACACCTGAACCATTTGCAAGTGATATGGATGAAATTGATTGCCTTTAATTATTCGGTGTACTGAAGAGACACTAATACTGGTTGCTCTTGAGACTACCCTTTGATTAATATGAGGATTTTCGTCAATCATTTCCAATACTCTAATTTCATTGTCACGGCCTGTTGCTGTTCTTTCTCTTGACTTTTTCAGTGGTGGCCAGTTTATCTTACAGTTAATTCAAGTCTCTTGAAAATTGTATCGACAGGAGCTCTTCTATTTGGGAAACGTAGTCTGTATAAACGGGAAGCAGCGGAAGCATTTTTTTTGCATTCGCCATAAATCAAAATCATATCTGTTTTTTCATCATTTGAATACATTTTGATTTTTAATAAATACACTGACAGGAACCACAGCGCATAGCCGTCATGGATTCTCAATTTATTTTTAAAATAATACCATTATGTAAACTAACCACATTGGCTATGAGAATGTATTTTGGGTTGCATTTTTAATTTCGTTAGGGTCATCATCATTCGTGAAAGATCCTGTATTAAAAATTTTATGCAATTGGTAATTCCCCAGTTACCTTTAAATCATTATTTGAGAATTTACCTAAGTTGGCTTTGAATGATTACTTAATTGTCAAATCCATAATTATTTTTTAAAATCACAAAGGTTTTTCTGAGTTAGCAATTATATATGAATTTTCGACTGCGGAATATGCAGACGTTATTTACACCTATGGATTAAGTAATGGTAATACTCGACGTGCAGCACGAGAATACGGACGTAGGTTTTACCTCACGTGACGCTATTTTAACAACTAAAATTCTTGCTGTAGTAACATATTCGCTACTTTTAGTGTCATCTAGCCAAAGATTTTAGAAACCTCACATGTCGGGACATTTCTCAAATAAATTACGATTTTCATATGTGATGTAGACAGAACAAATGCCTGACTTAGGTGGTTTCTCTTTAAAAGCTTCTGAAATATGTGATTCAATTGTTAAAAATGAAATTAACAACAATATACAGATGTGAAATCATTGGAAGTACATAAAACTCTTTCATACACAGGACTTCTCTATTTTTGAATGCTCAAGCTAAAACTATTGAGTTTTTACAATCACCATTTTTCCGTTTGAGGTAGCCCATTAATGTGAAAAATTTTGAAATCTCTAGCTAGTCACGAACAAAAATTGTACTCGTTAACATTAAATACTCTACCAATGATTATTAGTTTCTTTAGACAAAGTATACGCCAACATAACTTTCTCGCTACTAGKWGTTTTTTTTTTTTCACACCTCTCATTGCAAATCTTGTWTGCATTTTTACGCCGCTCCAATGGTTTGTTGGGAATTAGGTATTATCACTTTTTTTTTAAATTACGTAAAATGAATCTTGAAGTGCATATATATCGTACGCCATGTTTAAAAAACAAAAAAAATATTTGTAGGTAGAGAATTTCAGGTCTGAAATTCGAATCTTAGGAGTCGCCGCCAAAACGCTTCTATCCAAGGTTATTCAACTCGTGACGTCAAGTGTCATGTAGTATATGTAGTATCAGTCTTGTATTGGAAAAGCTTTTGCGTGGTGTTTATTGAAAGAACGGTGTAAGAGGTCGCACCAAAAAGTGATTTGTGTAGTTTTACAGGCATCTATTAAGTATGGAAAACAAAACAAGTTTTGTTTTGTACATGGTTATAAAAGTACTTCAGTCAGTACTGCTAACAAAATTTTTGTAACCGTTCCTCGAGATTATCAACGTATGAAAAAGTTGTTTAAGGTCTCTAGACGTGATATGCCGAAATCGCAAAGTTTGTTTTTCTGTTGTGAAGATCATTTTAATTCTTACTGTAAGTTTTATTATTCTTTTTGGAGTTATAAGTGTTTACCATTCAGTTTCCATTTTGTTATAGTTTGAAAGGGATATGAAAAATTATATGCGTTTATATTGATAGAGGAAAATGTTAAATTAAAGAACAACGTTGTTCCCCATATATTCGACTGTTAGCCAAACCGGAAACGAGCCGCAAGAGCCCCGAAAATAAATGGCAATTAATATTTATTCTGACCTCTAAAATAAATGTCAAGTTTAGGGTACATTTTTGATACTTACATTTTTATGTTTACAAATAGTACGTTTCCAACAACCCATTGTGATCAAATTATCAATGCTACGTAAATTTGATAAAAAGTTCGCTTATGCTGTTGCTTTTACGTTCCTCATCTCCCCCGCCTTGAACCGCTCGTCGCTGTACACAAATTCCATAACAATGAACATGCTTTCAGAGGTCATAAGTCATAAGTATTTCACTTTTTCTTGGCGTATTTTAATTCGCTTGTCACAAAATGAACGCAAACAACAAACTGATAAGTTGACGGGCTGAGGCTGACGCGTGACACGCTGTCCCCAGATGTAAACAAGCGGCCATTTACAAGACACCTGACGTCACGGCCAATATGTTCGCGTTTTGGTGGTCTCTTTAAATATTCACATTTTTTATATTAAAAATACACCTTACGATCCATTTTTTTCGAATTTATAAGCTGTCACAGCTGTTTTGTGGATTAGATGCTACACATTAATATGCAATTTAATAAAATATAAATACATGGCAAATACCCAATTGGTGTTGAAAACCCAACACTCCATGCTTTGTTTAGCCTCCAAACATTGTATTCAAACGATCAATTACCCTTATCACTATTTAACTAAATCGAAATTTATCGCATTGTTTGACAATCATTGATAAATGCAGTATCAATAAAATTGTTCTATTTAATGAGTCGGATTAAACTACCCATATAGTATTCCTTGCTATCATTATAGCCACCATGTTACACATCTAAATACGCGCAATTCACCACTTCAGAAAACACACCATTAAACATTCTTATCATGTCACACTCTCTATGTAACAGGCACTTCGTTGCTAAAAAATACACGTGTAACTTTTAATTGCGACACACATGAGGTGATCAAGTCTAATTTAAAGCAACGATTTTCTCTTAATGGTTCCAGGTTTTGGTGTTATTCGTCTAACGACCTATTGGAACAGACCACTTAGCCATTTTAGGAACGGCTTACGTATTGCGAGACGAAGATCTATGTTCTAGAAGGCATTCGGTCTGAACGAGAAATAAAGTTCGTTTGTGTTTTGTGCTTAGCTGAGTAAAAAGTTACCGCCCACTCCATTTTTGTAAACATTATGTTTACCTGTAACAATATTAAGTTAATAAGTTAACAGTTCAAAAATTTAGCAAAAATATAGGGCTACTTATTGAAATATATGGAAATATTATAGAAGATTATTATAATTTATACGTAGGTTTATTAGCTTTTTCGCTTCTCTGTTGGGCGTTCAAATGAAAATGAGTCACCCTCAATAATTAATTTTCGAGACGTACTTATGTAAAATCCTGATCCCTCAGTGAATCCGAATCTCTCTAATGCATTAAAAACCTGAAAAACTTAATCGGTCTTCCATTTTTATCGTATTTTCCCTTCCAATCTGTTCGAAAGGCATCTCAAGTTTCTGGTATCAGCATGTCGTCAGTCTTCAAGATTCTCCACAAACATAAGTTTCATCCTTTCAAAATTCAATTGAAGCATGAATTAAATCAAGACGATTTTTATAGACGACTATTTCCTTTACACTACTTTATTAAACGGTCATGTTCATAGGCATAACTGCAGATAGTGGAACGATGTTAATCCTCACTTAATCATCAATATTTATACCTAAAAATTCATGCTAAGGGGTACATTTTTTAATTGCATATAAACTGACATATATTTATATTCACAAAACCAATTCTGTAGAGAAGGCAATTTTAGTTTTACATTTAAAAGTAAACTTTGATGATCATCAGCTTCAGCTACCACAATAACATCATCAGCATATAATGTTAGCGAATTTGCAACTTCTACAATATCATTTATAAATATTACATTGAGTTGGACCCACGACAGACCTTTGCAGGATATTACAATTACCCATTCTAACACACTATGTCCTTCGTGTGAGGTATGAGGAGAACCATTTCCAAGCTAGACTAGGTCTAGAACAGTTCCATAGAAACTGTCAAAAAAAATTCATGCTCAGCACTTTTTCTTTCTGTTTATGCATAAACGTTCTCTAATATTTTGGCAAAAGGTGTTATTAACAATATAAGTCTATAATTTTCACATCGTTCTTTGTTTTCTTTTTTCTAAACTAGTACTATTGTACACTCATATTTATGTGATCGAAAAACTTTGATCGTTTTTTTTTCTTAGGCATTTTCAAACCGGGCTTAAAAAATCTTCAATGCTTCTCTTAACTATTCAAAAATTTTGGGTAAGAACTGCTGCTTCAAGTATTCCGATTTTTTGTTATATGCAGATGATTATTATTAGACCTATAGGTTGTCAGGATGATTGTGAAAAGTTGCAAAATGACATCTCCAATTTTTATGAGTATTGTCAACTCAATAAGCTGTTTTTAAATGTAGAGAAATGCAAATATATTCGATTTTCAAGGATATTTGATAAAACTACCGTTTACGATTACAATTATCAAATCAACAATATAAAACTAGAGAAGGTGTTTCCGTGAATGACTTGGGTGTGGTATTAGATTCCAAATTATGTTTTGAAGCACACATAAATGCTATGATTGCGAGATCTCTTAAGACTTTGGGGTTTGTTATGAGAACAACTAAATCTTTCAAGGATCCCAGATCACTGTTACTTCTTAAACAATTCAATGGTTCGTAGTATATTAGAATATGCTTCCCTGGTCTGGAATCCTTACTACGCCAAGCATATCAACTGTATTAAACAAGTCCAAGTTAAATTTATAAAAATTGTGATTTACCGTTTCAATAGAGAACGCTTCCATCTTCCTTATGAAACCAATCTACGACGTTTTAAATTATTAAGAATAATTGCTGGAATCTTGTTCCTGCATAGACTCGTTAACTTTGAGGTCGAGTGTGACTATATTCTCAGGTGCTTATCATTTGCTATTAATAATTGCAACACCCGCTCCTCTAGGCTCTTTTATATACCCTTCCATAATACCAACTACGTGGCAAATGCCCCTTTTGTGCGAATTTGGAGGGAATATAACACATACAAACATTTGTATTGTTACTCTTCAGGACCCAAGGGTTTGATGTCTCGGTCTTTGACTAACACTTTGCTTTACTTAGTTTCTTGTTTTTTTTGTTAATTATGCATAATACATTTAGAGACTCGAATAGCTCGACCTCTTATATACCTGCCTTTGTTTTTTTTGTGCTGGCCTGTCTCTCTTTCTTTGMTTTATATTCCCTTATTATTATTTATTGTTATTATTAATGTTTTCTGTTTTTTTACTGACTCACTTTTATGTATGTTTATTATATTTGCTTTGTGAGCTTGTATTTAGTGTAACTCTGTAAGTGGAACGTGTTGTTCCTGTTGAGTTGTCATTTGTCTAAATAAATAAAACATAAAAGCTGTTTACAAATTGCCACAACTTAATGTGTCATTAGAATCATTTTAGACTAACCTCTAATCGCATCTGTAGACGCATGAAAATGCTAAACACCTTTCATACATTAATACTCGTCAACTTAAGACAAAGTGTTCCCAATTTTTGCAATAATTGTGCTTAGCGCAAATGTCACTGGTGCAAATACTCAAGACACTTTAACTAGGTATTGCAACCACTTAAAAGGTCAAGCACTAAACCTCGTTATACAATAAGTCAATAATATTTCAGGATCTGTGTACTGACGATGATGTAATCCAAATTTGCAAGACAATTAAAGCAAACATGTTCGTCGTAATGAGCGGAAGACCGAACGACTTCACATTTGCATATTTTGAACTAACGAACCTGTCAAGTCAATTACTATAAGCGTTTAAAAATAAGTTGGAACGCAATTCGCGAAGACGGACCAGACGAAAAAAAAGCACTATGTTTCAAATTTAGATGAGACAATTGTCTAAATTGGAGGTTGAGTGTCCCTTCTGCCACGGAAGTACTGAAAAAGAAATTGTAAATTGAGATAGATCAACAATTGTCAAGATTCGGTTGCTTTAACCATTATAAATGCTAATGTAGCAGTA
This sequence comes from Rhyzopertha dominica, assembly GCA_025024175.1. NCBI lineage: Eukaryota > Metazoa > Arthropoda > Insecta > Coleoptera > Bostrichidae > Rhyzopertha > Rhyzopertha dominica. The sequence goes on along the minus strand of QCXZ01000137.1, from coordinate 7,067,337 downwards.
TATCTTAGTTTGGTTTCTGGATCCTATACAGCGTGTAAAAGCTACAAAGACATACCTATATGCAAAAAGTTTGCGCAATCTAGAATTGTGAGCAACGGGAGATTAGAAACAAACAGCGTCTAGCAAAACGTCATATCGGAATAATCGTATGGTACACAAACAATACTTGATTGAGCCTCATTATTTTAATATTACATTATGTTTTTATTGCAGAAGCTGAAGGGCGAAAGGTACAGGCTAAGCGTTATAGTGAACGAACTTGACAGAGCCACGGTGGTTGATTACCAAACGGCGCTGGTTGCTTTCATTAACTGCCTCATAATATCTACCCCGAGGCTGACAGATCGCACAAGACTTAGAAACGAATTTATAGGTAAGTAGGTCATCCATTATCATCAAAAATATTAATTTCAAATAATCGCGTATTAAATAAGTTTTCTGTCTCCATTTCCCAAAGGTCTTATTCAGTGTTGTTGAGTAATTAATTACAATTACTTAAAAACGTAATTGAATTACTTTTGCTGTAATTGAAGGAGTAATTAATATGCTCTGCAATTGAATTGCTCATTTTGTTAAAATTACAATTACATTCGAGAGAACTATTTTTAATATTGCAAACCAGTAGACAGGTAGATACTGAAAAGCAAAACTATTTTACATAAAATTCAAAACCTAATTTATTGCATTAATGTTAGTAGATCGACTAAAGCTTCCGATGAAATAGAATACGTTTGTATATATATAAATAGAACCTAACAAGATGGAATTCACATTTTGACTGTTTCAACTCTCCGCTTAAAAAAAGCACTTGCATTCTATTGGTGGTGCACAAAGCAACTCAACTTAAATCGACTAAATTAGATTTTTTGCAAGATAATTTGGTAGTTATGAACCATAGTATACTGCTATCGATACTAATTTTTAATAATCCGAAGGCGGTGAACAAAAAATTTATAATTTGAAATATTGAGCCGAACTTTGGGATTTAATTATAACAAATATTAAAAATGCTTTTAGATATTATAGATTTCAGTTTCAGTTATTCATACATTTAGGCAACTTGTTTCTTACAACGGTTTAAACTTAACTGGATTTATTATGATAAAAATAAATGAAATTATGTCGCAGTTAGACAACTCATCATGAGTGAAGTCCAAGAACTTTCTGCCTTCAAATTATAATAACCAAAGTTCTTGCGATTCACCTCTATGATATATATTGTCAAATTTCTTTATGATATGGATTTTCCAGAGCCGGATGATGTCAGCACAAATGCTTCACATACATAATTTTTAGCTTATCTGTAAGTAAAAAATTACTGTGTAAAACCCTCATCCGCTCTCGTTCAGCGAATGTTTAGTTTCGGTGGTCAAATTTTGAAACCTAGACGAATCAATTGGTCAGACGAACAATTTGAAAAACTGCTTTTCTGATTTTTTTTAATATATCTAGGTATGAGCGAGGGTACAAAACAGATTATTGTTTTAAAACCTTTTCCAACTTTTTATCTGATCATATCCAAAGAGTAACTGATTATTTGAATTTGTAATTGTAATTGTAATTGTAATTGTAATTAATAACTTTAGCATATTTTGTAATTTCAGTTGTAATTAATCACACACTGAAATAATTTTAACGCCGCTTACCATACACAAATCTTCTTCATTCCCTATAGATAGCAATTTTCAAGTGGCAATAAAAAGTCGTTGAAGACCAATTAGCACATAAGTCAGAATACTTTCAATTTCTGTTAGACCAGTAAAGAGGTTTTTCTTCTTTGGAAGCGTTATGTATTAGTATTATTTATAGTGTTTTCACAATGCTGGCTATCAACATTTCCTAAGTACATTCCATGTGCAACTGGGTCAATATAATATCACTGAATTCACTGAATTCTAATACCGTTCGTAACCGTTCGAGTTTTTTTTAATTATCTCAGTAACTGTTTCTGACAATGAAACGCAATATTCGTATAGAAAAACAGACTTATTTTCGTATGAGTTTTATAGTAAAATATCCTTAACCAAAGTTTTTTGCTAATTGTTTTTCATTTATTAGCTTTAAGCAACCAAGCAATTTTTTATAAATGACCAGGGGTCTGTGTTGCATGGATCATTTAGTGGTAATTATAGTGCTCGTTATACTTTGTTGGCTTAAATAAATCTTTAAACGAAATTAAAAGCTCAAATTTAAGACCTTCTGCAGCTTGGTCTATCATAGAAATTACGCAGTTTTTCCGCCCGTTGGACGATTTTTCTTGAACTTCGATTTCGTGGCTGATTCTAGCTTCCAGCTATTACAAATGTTGTGGTTTTTTCTTTCTACGCCTAATTTTTTAAATGACCCCAGAGGAAATAACCATTCAGAAAAATTAGCAAAGCATTCAATAAACGCAAGACCTGGGAAGATGTTATCCAGGTACTGACAAACATTAACTCGAGAATATGGCGACGCGCCGACTTCTTGAAATTAGACATTATTATTTGGCATTCCTCGTCGGAACAGTAAGAATGCTACAGACCTGAGCTCTTGAATGTAAAATTTACAAGATTGTCAAAGGTATGAAACTACATGAAATCGGTGTGTTATACAAATTAAGTCCACCACAGAAATGTGTTTACAGAAGATGCCTAAATGTTCCCCTTTTACTTCCTGGCAGTAACGCAGCATTAAATAAAATTTTCCTAAAGTTCTTTGTAGAATATTTGGCGGTAAGTTCAAAATTTCTGACCTGATTCGTCCTTTTAAATCTTCTGCATTATGTGGCCGATCAGCATAAATACGATTTTTCAGATACCACGCACAGGAAAAAATCAAGCGCCGTCAGATCAGGGGAACGTGCTGGACATTCTATCGTTCCGCGCATACCAATCCATCTGTCTGAAAATATCGCATTCAAATATCCACGAACGTTGACTACAAAATGGGGCAGTGCACCATCTTACTGAAACCATATATGTTAAGAAGGACGCGCAGCATTTTCGCGATTAAGGAACAGGCGAATAAGTTCTGGTATAATGTGTTCGCGGAAGAGCTGTAAATACTTGCCCGCATTCAAATTTCCATGCATCGATGAAAAGAGGCGCAATAATATGGTCACCGATAATACCATACCAGACATTCACTTTCTGAGGGTGTTGTGTGGACTTGTTCCATCCAGTGTGGATTTGTGTCCGACTAATATTTGCAATTATGTCTTCTTCATCTGTCATGTTCATAGCAGTTTCGCAAAATTGTGTCCTACGATCGAAAACATCTTCGCTCAGTTCTTGTAATAAGTGAATGAAACTTCTCTTTTTTTTTAATTTTCCGAACAGATCTTCTGCTAATATGGTGAGTGAGAGCACGCTGTTGTACACAACAGTTGGGATTCTCTTGCACATCTAAAAAGATATTCAAGCTACTTTCTTCACTCGTAGCAACCTTTGGACGTCCTGGTTTTTTATTTTTGACTGCCGGTTTCGTCAAACGTTGCAATGTTTTCCAATCATCATCAAAATTTTGATGGGGCTATGTTCAGTTAACTGAGACATTGCTATTTCAAATAACAAAGTGAATGAAAATTATCACCAGTCACGAGGAAAATGGAGACACCTGGAGTTTTTGTTCTTACTTAGCGATTACAAATATTGTGTTTATCCCAAAGTTTTTTTTTGCAAGACCCAAGTTTGTTATCACGCTTTTCTCAACTCAGAAGCAATAAATTGTGCAAGTGTGATGCATTTTTGAAACCAGGAAAAAATATCCTTTTCAATTATATGCCTTTTAACTCCTCTTAAAAAATGCAACTTGTGCCCATATTTCGGAAACGGGAGCTGACGTGGAGTTGAAAAAATTCCAGAGAATGCATCTTAATTACCTCTAGGCCCTTGCACAATTTCAGAAGAATAAGTCGAACAGAACTTGAAATATCCTACTGATTCCATACTTTGTAGCGACCCTGTATAAACCAATAATTATCCCAGTTTTCGCACGTTTCGGCGTACTAGATTATAACGACCAATAAATAAGAGTGGAAAGAATAAGAAAAGTAAGGAAAACTCTAACACCTATTGAAAAGTGGCTTACTTAGGGCTTATTATTACATCATGAACGTTTACCTGCTTTAAAAAAATAGCTGGCAAACACATGGTACTTTGTTGGGGAAAGTATCTAACAAGGAAGCGCGTTAAAAATCGCCAAGGAACACGCTCGAAGCCTATAATCCAACACACGCAGCACGGGATTGTATAATCCTTTGATCAGCGAAGGCCATCACGTACATTTACACGACAGTAAAGCAGATTGCAGTTATGTAATTTAGAGCCGTGGTGCGATTCGAGAAAAATTGAGATTAAGACATGACATTGGTATGCGATAATGTTCGAATTTATTGTCGCCGAATTAATTTACGGACGCGCAGTTTTGCCTTAAAAAGGAAATACCACGGGCCCGTTCCACATTCGTACTGTTTTACTTAAAGCAATAACGATAATTCCACGGAATCGGCTGCCATATGCCGGTGATAAATATTTTGGCAGGGCCTTGTCGGCAACACGTAAACATCGCAAATTACACTTTATGGCTGAGTACGCGACATTTTTTTCGCGCAGCTATGAAAAACACAGGTGAAAGTGTACTTACCTGGATTAGGTAATACCTATATGGTGAAGATGAGTACTATCTAGAAAGGATCTGTTGTTGTTCAACAAATGTAAACAAGTCTCTAAACAATCTCATTGAAATCGCAAACAGAATGAGCTTTTTCTTATTTTGTAAAATTCACGGAATAACATGATAATATTCAAACAAATTAAAGCTTGAATTTAAGGAAACATGACATTCCATTTAGGTACTAAATTAAATATTTGTAATGGCCACCATTAACTTCCATACAATCGCTGATCAAAGTTATCTTGGATATGCGGAGCCCATCTGGAGCAATTCGATGGCATTCGTCTATAATATGTTGCCTTAGATCTGGTAAAAACATTTGTTGAGTGACCTAAATTTTATTCTATAAATTAATCCACGCAAAGAAATCAAGTGGAGTCAAATCAAATTAATATAGGAATCTTTCATTTTGTTGGAACCTTAACTCATTCATAACATAATGATTGCCGTTTTCTAATAATTTCGGTCGATCTGAGAGAGATCATTGGAAATACGATATCGCAGTACTTACCTGTGGAGTGTAGTGTGCCGCAGGGCTCTATTTTGGGACCCCTGTTGTAGACTATACACATGTTGTATTGACACGGCATTATCAGTTTGTAAATCGTATCAGTACGCAGATGACACTCAGTTGCTTCATTCTTTTTTATCTCTGATATTAATAACGGGGACGAATGCCTGAAGAATCTTGTGCGGTTTTTCAAATCTCACTGTCTTAAGCCGAATGCTTCCAAGTTTTCAGTCTTGCTTTTTGGCAAATTGAAATTGCGTGAGCTGACGGAACAGCAGCTCAAAATATACTTGCTGGGAAGATTTTACTTACGACCAAATGTGCAAAATATTTAGGAGTGCTATAGGATACAGGGTTAGCTTTTTGTGGGTACTCAAATAAATGATTAAAAAATCGTTTTGGATATTTTAAAACTATTTACTCTACAGGAAATTGCTTAAATACTAAATTAAAAAAAATTCTTTGTGAAAGTTTAGTTTTGTTAAAATTTAACTATTCCTAACTTCGGAATATAAACGTAAAATACAACAAATTCAAAATTCTTGCCTACGATTTATATATGGTGTTCGACGCTACAGAGGAGTGTTCCGCAGGTTGTTTTGCCAAATGGCTATACATGGATAATCGTCGTAAACTACACCTTATGCTCCTATTTCATGAAATAATGGTGCAAACTTTATCTGTTTACCTGTATAATGAAATCGGATTTAGAACAGATGTTCACAATATTAATGTCAGGAGAAAAGACTTGTTGACTCCACTCCAGCATAGGTCTGCGTTTTCCGAGAGGCCATTTTCTTATTTTTATATTTATAGTCAAGTGCTACAACTCAGCACCACAAATGGAACATGGTATGACAGTGTATCTTATTATAAATGTTATTATTTTATATATTTGCTTATCTCTCAAATTTAATGCCGCCATTTAGTTATTTATACGCAAGTGTTCCAAAACGATATTATATTATATTTCTAATTATATGTAAATACTGCTATTTAAACTTTTCTTGTCTCCGCAATTCTTTTAATTGTTTAACTTATTTGTTTCTCATTTTTTTCTTTTTTTTTCCCCATAAATAGTGTTTAATCGTTTATCTGCAAGCGGCACACAGGGTTAAGTGGAAGACCAGTGTTGAACAAAATTGATTTGTCAACACTAATCTTCGCCTATTGACATGTTTTTAATAATAATAATTATAAGCCAATTGCGTGGTTGATGGGGTAGATGAGTTATCCACAATGCTGTCTAAGACATTTTAAGAGCTTGATCTTCATTTTTAAGTGATTTCGGACGTCCGGACTTTGTGATAATATCTTTGACATGTCCAATCAAATTGAATAAAAACCAGTATTGCAAAATCTGCTTTGATAACGCTCTTTGTCGTCTAAAATTTGAAAACCCCCTTTTTCACGAGAATTTTGTTAAATAAAGAAAAGGAATACAAATCCCAAAAAAATCGCTTAGTTGCCATTTAATGAAACCAAAAAAGTAGGCTAAGAAATAAAAAAATATTATTGAAAAAAATTTGTTTGGACCATTATTTTACACATTACAATATTATTTTTATTTAAAATGCATGTCTATGCTGTGCTGTCTACACCTCAACCAACTGCAGATAGTACTATTTCGCTGTCATTACAGCTCATCAGTGCAGTTTAGGTCTAGTGTAGACAACACGGCATAGAACTGGTTTTGCTTATATACCAAAGCAATGGTATGATGAAAGTAAGAATTTAGGATGGCAATGCCATCTGTCAGCATTACACTGACATGATGACAAAGCCTAAATTCTTATTATCTTTATTTTTCTACATTATTATCATATACATATTCCTTCGAGATCTAGTATGAACTACTTATTATATTAAGTCTTTATCCATATTTTTAGGGGCAATAATTGTCATTCAAATTTATTGTTGCATTCTTTTAAGTGTTAATTTAGTATTCTGAACGATTGTTTTATTATAATTCCAGGATGCCACTTACTTCCGGTGCTGAACAACCTCAGGTAAGCCTTAGGTGACTATTAAGTATCTTCTGGTATAAATGACCGCTAAGCTATTATTTACGTGCTGTATGACGATATAACAGTGCAGTTGCATTACTTTAAAGTATTAAAAACGAGTTTAAAAATAATGAAGTTGAGCTATTAAGAGCGTAGTATTCTAAAACTGAACCATTTTTGAAAAAAATTCAAGATTTGCCTGGATAGTTTAGTACCGAATACTTAAATATTTTTTTCTTATATAAGTAAAGTAGCTAGTAAAGAAAAATCGCAAACAAGCCGAGAAGCAGTATTTGATGGTTTTCACTGCTCAACTTTGAGACCCGATAACTGGTGCCAGAAATGTTAATTGCATTGTATTCAATGCATATTCTAATATTATAATGTATTTCATTCAAAAATGCTTTTTTGTAAAGTAGTAAAGTAGTACTGATGGTTAATCACAATCAATATAACATAAGCTAACAAGGTTTTTCAAGTATATTACTCCCTAATACATTGCAAGCAATAATATAAACTGTATCTGTTTTCTACAGTCCAGAGCTAGTTCTAACCAAAACCAATACATTGGTTCAAGTTTTACTTAAAAAATCAAATCGCGTCACAAAAATTGCACAAAAATGACAAACCAGTTTAAATCAATAAACGGTCTCGGAAAACGTATACATGGTTCTTTCGATGATCTCGAAAACTAAAAGATGCAATGATATTGATATTGTTTTACAAAAGGTCTTGGCTTACTAGATGTTTTTTTTTAAAAACTATAGTTTTCACTATTTCTTAAAACCATTTTATCCCGTTCATTTTCAGTTTTACAGAATAAGTCTAAATAAAAAAGTCCTAGTTAATTGCGACCTTAATAAAATAGTGTACTCCAGTTTTTTATGCATTTTGTCTTTTTTGAGATATGACCTAAACTTTGTTTTCATTATTGCAAACTGCAGTTTTAACTATCCAACGATATAAAACTCGTTATGGTTGTTTTGTAAAATACCAGTTTTAGCCAATTCTTTCTATAAACGCTTATTTTGGGATCAGAAATATTCTGCGATAACAACTTTTCGCATTTTTCTGTCCTGTAGGGTTTGAAACATGTTATTTTTATATTTTAAGGCAGATGTAATAAAATTGTCACACTTACTAATAACATTTTTTGTTTGTTTTGAGTAATTTTGGTTTCTAGATAGTTTGTTACATGGACCATTTTTGACGTCATTAATCCTTCCAAAATGGTCTGGTTTATCCAATATCATAATTTAATTTTCTTTGCCGTCTGTTAGATAAAAGCATTTTTTATCCTTGAAGCTTTTAATTTTCTGTTTTCCAAAATGTTACATGCGTTTAATAAAGTGAGAATAACATCGTCCGCTTAAATCGAGCCAGATAGTTGAAAAAGCCGCTTACTTTACTTCTACTGAAGTTGGCAGCTTAGCTGCCGAAATCCCTAACTAGGCTTTCTAAATTACTGTAGATTGGAGTAGATTACAAAATAATCGATCTGAATCAACATTTTCATCAAATTGCAAATTGATTCACCGATCCCCATCAAAAAAAAAGAAGAAACTTATCTACCTCAAAGTCTTGATTAAATTTCCCTGGTGGAATCCCGCTATTTCGGGTGTCCTGGCCAATAAATTCCTCCTCGGCACTTCCGCCGTGATTCACCACCAGCATAACAGTATTCTTTCGCCTGCTACATTATTGTTGTGTTTAAAAGGAAATGTGCGGAAGCTGAACCTGAACTTGCCGTGCAACTGGACGTGTTCGACGAGCAGCGTGACAGCGACGATGCCCAAAGCCTCCAGGGACCCCACGGTGTCGACCTCAATTCACCTCTGGACGTGTTTTATGCCATACTCAAACAGGTGAGCGCATAAGTAAAAACGCAAACAGCAAATCAGCTGGTGCGTTATGTAAGCGGCGGAGCGGAAGGTTTCGGCGTGCAGGGTGGCACGGAAGAGGCGGAATTTGAAAGAAAAATGCTACCCTCTGATGAAGCGTCGTTTTAATTTTTTCCTGAAAATACATCGATTTTTTTCCTAAATTATCAATAAAATAATTTGTTTACAGAGATAGTCATCCTTACTTATACCGAGTTTTGATAGAGTAACACATAAAATTCAAAATAAGAATTGTTTCAAATTCCTTGTTTAAAGTGATTTAACATTTCTTTATAAAAATAGAATTATTTGAAAAATTTGTATTAGATTTTGCCCTCTGCATTTTCAAAAAGGGCTTTGAAAAGCCTGCAAATGAATTATTAGTGACCCCGTTTTCCTATTCAAAAATTAAGGGTGAAAGCTATCAGTGATAGAGAGTTGTTCTGAAAACTTCGAGTTTTACACCATAAGATGTCCAACCCCCGAATTAAAGCGTTATGTTTCAAGATTTTAGTCGACGCAGAACCACCAGGCCATGCTGTACGGGGACATTTTTTGACCATATCTTCAATTGTTTGGAAGGGGTCTCCACATTCACAAGAAGGGTTGATAGATTGATCGCATTTATTAAGAAAAAGTTGCTTTTCCCATGACCAGTGTGAATACGATTCAGTGGCTCAAGACTTTCTCAGGAAGTCAGTTCCTGCTACCTCTTCCGTAGGATCGTCTATAAGCTGCTGATTGAATATATCATGTTTCTTAAGTTGCCAAACAGAACAGCATCCATCTTCAATGGTGTAAGGAGCACGAAGGAAATCTTCTGTCCACAAAGGTTTTTCTAGAAATTAGCCGAGTTGTAAGTAGCTCTTGTAGATGTCAGGAAATCAGAAACTCATTAGGAGTAGATTGATGTTTTTGCCAAGCTGTATACGTAGCAAACTGTCTGCGAATCTCCGGAGGAGCAATGTTTGAAAGAATCGCAAGCCAATGGAGTTGAATTGAGATTAGTTGGGTGTCATTTTTTCTTATGTGATCACTATTTTTCCAGACAGGACAGCAGTGCTATAAATCAAGACAGCTGCAGAAGTACGGAGTACACTTGCATTTGCTCTTGTACCAGCAAGCTTATATAGGATGTTATTTCTAGTCTGCAATTTGGTACTAATGTTTTCTGGATGTTTCTTGTACGTTAAAGACGTATTTAGGGTCACTCCAAGGTATTTAGTCGAGAAGTTATGTTTAAGAATTATGTTATTTGACATAACTTGAATTTGTTTTGTTTTTTTGATGATTGCCAACAAATGATATTTTCATTATATGCAATTTACTTGATGTGCGTTTCTGTATTTCAAAATAAAAATCATCGTTTCATTCGATTAGAGCCCTAGTCTTCTTAATTGTGGTTAATTGTGAATACGTTTCTAACATCAGATWKGTTGGACCTAAACATTTTCTAGTGGTAAGCTTGACTCATTTTAGCATACTATTTTGGATAGTTTATATTATTTAGGCCCAAAAATTTTAAAACAATCTACTAGCACAACGAAACTCAATTAGGTAAAGATCGTATCATCAAATCTTGATAACCTTACATAACATGAAAAGCCTAAGCTTCTACCAAGGTGATACATGACAGTCGTTAGGAAAGGGTTTATCGAATGCGACATCAATGTGTAGCAATGTTAGGGAACTGGTGCGTGAAATTACCAATTGTAAAGTATTTACAAAGACACAACACGCTTGATTTCACATTAGCATATCCGCGAATGGAAGTGGAATGATTTAAAAAGGTATTGGTATCCAAATTACAATGTAAACTGTTTAATCTGCAATATGAATATGTAAAGCAAGTTACCCAAAACTCTATTTTTATTATAGATCTCTTACGGGCACGATTCTTTTAAGTAACTGCTAACGATATTAGTTTGTTGAAAGCAATTTTATAGGAAACGTTTTTCCTACATCTTTACATCTTGAAATAAATATATTTTGCTGCCTCTCTTAAGATGTTCTCTATCATATTAATATCAATTAGAATTGATTATGGGACATCCATATTATGCAACAACGTTCGAGTTTTGATCTGACCAGTGCAGTAAATAAAGTAAATAGTAGTTTGAGACATTCAATATTGGCAAAGATTTTTTCTCATTCTCATGGCATTATTATATTATTATGCCCTAAAAGATCGCCCGATTTTAACCCTCTTTTTTCTTATATTTGAAAACATTAATCTATGGCCTTCAGACAAAGATATCGTGCTTGCTTGGTAATGGAAAGGAGGGCACTTTAAACTTAAGCTTCTTTTATTTGTTTGTACCTAAAGAATTCTTCCATATCTGCGAAATCCAACGTTTATTTCGACTTTTCTTCTTATTTTGGCCTATACTATTACTTCGTTAAATATCCTACATCCATTTTTTACAACCTGTGTACCAGTTCAAGCATTTTTCCTTTTCCTCATAAGTATCTAAAGGTATTTCTTATTTTGATTACACTAAGTTCTTGTAGCTGTAAGAGAAATTTTTGATTAGAACATTTAAAAGGAAATTGATTATTTTTATTGTTTGTTGGTTAAATGGTCGTTCTGTATGTTAATACTATAGTATGAGTACCGCTATTTACGTATTAAGATTTGAGCCGCCATTTATGTATAGTAAACATAGAACGTTCGAATTTCACTTGATAACATGGCAAGTTTTATTTAAATAATCAACAAATAATGTCAGACGTTCAAAGGCCAACGTGTTTATAACAATTTACATCATCTCCAATCATCCATAGGTCGCTGAAACACCGCAAGAAATCCCCTTCCTCAGCATCCTGCAACACCTCCTCAGGATAGACCCCAAGGAAGCGGTGAGCGACATCATATGGGACACTGCAGAAAGGCTGGTGCACAGAGCCACCCTGCTGGAAAATAGGGAGGATGCGGCCAAATTGCTCAGGGCGCCGAGCGTACAGTCCAAGTTCTTCTGCCACTGTCAGCACAGGTCCGAATCCAGCCCGAGCAGAAAACAGTCGTTGAACTCCATGCCGTTGAGCCCGCCACCAGGACCAATGCCTCCACCAAGCCTGGGTACTGACTTTCGAAGAATGGAGAAGTTGCACAATTTTTCGATTGCTAGCCCAAAATAGGATCAAATTTGAGGATAGATGTCGGGAGAAAAAGTTTATTCAGTGCTCAGTTAAGCTCAAAATATGAATTGAAAGGCTATAACACGATAAGAGGGTAAAAAGTGCCTCCGCTGGAATTTGACTCATATTAATATATAATGCTCCTAATTGAGGGTCTATGTACAGGGTGTCCCATTTTCGTTGTAACTGTAGGCTCTCGGTAATCATTAATGCTAGAGCGTTGCGGTTTTGTTTTAAAGTCATAGCCAACTTTTGAAAAGTGTAACATTTCTTCAGTTCTCAATACCTCGATTAGGCACAAGAAACTATATAGATATTTTTGTAGATATTTTTGTTCTGAATCCAGTGGCGTACTTAGAATTTTTTTGGATCACATTTTAGGGATATAACACAAACTTGCACTTTTTTAAATGGAAACCATAGTTGGCTTTGCTATGGTTGAAAAGAACTATTTTGACTGATTAAGAAAATGTATACATTGTTAGGTTTATCTTTACTAATTTTGGTGTTATTCCAATTTTTGTACTAATTTAATTAGATTATTACGTTTTTCGTCAAAATGGATGTAAACACTTGATGATAAACAATGCATAGGTACTTATCTCCAAATAAACAATGATTTTCATTAGTTACATGGCCTCCTAGATTATTGATAAAAAAATCCATGAGCGCTCTTAGGAGTCTTATGTATGTATTCAAATATGCATATATTATTTTTAAAGGATTACAAAATAAATTATATCGTATGTTTTCTTATTCTTTAGTCTCCTGACTGTAAACGTAAAATATGATTAAATTATTTCGAAAAATTTGAATAATTCCAAAATTAGTAAAAATAAACCTAACAAATGTATATATTTTTAATCAGAAAAAATAGGCCTTTTCAATCATAGCAAAGACAACTATTGTTTCCATTTAAAAAAATGCAAGTTTGTGTTATATCTCAAAAATGTGACCTAAAAAATTATGGGGTACGCAACTGGATTCAAAATAAAAATATCTATAAAGAAGTCCTTACATTTTTTGTACCTACAGTAGCGTGCAAAAAAAACCGGACACCGAGTGATATTTTTTTTAACGTCGATAACTCGTGAATGAAGTTACCAATTGACACGGGGTTTTTTACTGTTTGATTCTCATTTTCTTATTGACATTTCCAATAAATAGCGTTGCGATTTCAGTTATATCAGTTATATATATGTTTCAGTATAAGAAAAGTTATGGTATCACGTTTCAATGCATAACAAAATCTAACCGTGCAAAAAAAACGGAGACTTTCACAAATTTATAGTAAAACATAAAATTTATTTAAAGAACTACAAAATTAACATTTATCTGACACAACTATGGATGAATATTTGGTCGCAAAACTCTTTACGGCGATCACAGCAGCACAACGGGACAGCACGGAGTCGACCAAACTGATGATTTTCTTGAGGAGATTTTCTTCTATTCCGCCTCCAGCGCTACCATCAAGTCGTCCGCTTTCTTAAATTTTCAGACGCGGACGCGCTTTTCAAGCTCTTCCCATAATTGCTCGATCGGACTGAGGTCCGGCGACTGTGCTGGGCACTGCACATTTTTTTGGTGGCATGCGGAAGCATAACCTCTTCCAATATCTTCCGATATTGGTTGGCGTTCATCTTGCCGTCCACACGTTACAGCGGACCGACCAAGGCTGAAGCAGCCTGAAAGATACACTATAGCATAGTTCACACTCTCAGAAATTTTTAGGAAAGATTACCATCGAATCATTACGTTTCCACAACCGTGCTTGATAGTGGACACTTTATAACGGTGTTCGAAGCGGTTTCCGACCGGCCGGCGCACGTACCGAATGCCCTCCGAAGATACCAAATTAACTTTACTTACATCCGACCACAAGATTTTCGAACCGGTTCGGATGGTCGAATTCTTGTGGTCGCATGAGAGTAAATTTAATTTGGTATCTTCGGGCGACATTCGGTTCGTGCGCCGGCCGGACGGAAAATGCTTCGACCACCCTTATCAAGTCCCCACTATCAAGCTGGTGGTAGAAACGTAATGATTTGGGGTAATTTCTCTAGAAATTTCTGAAAATGTGAACTATGCTATAGTGTATTTTTCAGGCAGCTTCGGCTGTGAATTGTTCGGTCTGCTGAGATGTGTGGACGGCAAGACGAACGCCAACCAATATCGTTTGATATTGGAAGAGGTTATGCTTCCGCACGCCACCGAGAAAGTGTACAGTGCCCAGCACAGTCACCGGACCTCAATCCGATCGAGCACTTGTGGGAAGAGCTTGAAAAGCGCGTCCGCGTCTGAAAATTTAAGAAAGCGGACGACTTGATGGCAGCGCTGGAGGCGGAATAGAAGAAAATTCCTCTCAAGAAAATTATCAGTTTGGTCGACTCCGCTGTGCTGCTGTGATTGCTGTAAGGGGTTATGCAACTAAATATTGATCCATAGTTCTGTCAGATAAATGTTAATTTTGTGGTTCTTTAAGTAAATTTTGTGTTTTACTAAACTTGTGGAATCGTCCGGTTTTTTTGCACGGTTAGATTTTGATATGCATTGAAACGTGATACCATAAGTTTTCATACAGTGAAATAATCTCAACGATATTTATTAGAAATGTTAACAAGAAAATGAGAATCAAACAGCAAAAAAACCCGTGTCAATTGGTAACTTCATTCACGAGTTATCCGACGTTCAAAAAAATTTCACTCAGTGTCCGATTTTTTTTCACGCTACTGTACATACCCAAGCAAGAAATTGATAGCCGGAGAAATTTTACATTTTCCAAAAGTTGGCTATGACTTTAAAACAAAACACGATACAAAAATGGCGACGATACAGCTGAACTCATGAACTCAGAACAAAAAAGTAATACCGCAACTCTCTAGCATTAATAGTTACCCAGATACCCTACAATTACAACGAAAATGGGACACCCTGTATACACCTAATTTCGGACCTCAACTCCACCCCGTTTCCCAGTTTTGGCTTTAATATTTAGCTTTTCTTCTCGGAAGAATTTGAAAACAAATAGACTAATGTAGATTAATAAGGTGTATTCCTAAAAAAATATTACAACTCTTTAGCATTACTACCCTTAAAGTTATGAGGTACAATCCTCTTTCGGGGGTGATTTTTAGATAGCGTTTTTCGCTGTAAACATTGTACTAAGGGTGTAAAATAATAATTTTGTCTATTTACCACAATCCCACTACAAGAGGCCACAGAAGTACTCGGCAACATAGTAGTTATGATGTAACAACAGTTATTTATTTGATCTTAAGGCAGTAAATTCACCCTCTTATTATACTTTATTTATTCAGATTTCTAATTCATATTTTGAGCTTACCTAAGGACCGATTAATTTTGTCTTTCGACATCCCCAGATTCGATTGTCTTTCTAGCTATTAACCAGMATTTAWATTCMTGCAATTTCCCCATTAGGTCTTCGCGTTTAGTTATCGAGTGGTGATTATTTCAGGTCCGGCATTTCCTCCACCCCCACCCCCGCCTCCGAGCGTACCGTCACCTCCGCCACTGGTACCGCCTCCGGCCCCTTTACCACCGCCGCCCATGCAGAAACCAGCGGCGCCGGCGCCGCCCCCAACGGAAACGGAAACTGTCGTTGAGAAGTTACCACAACAAGAAACGCCTACCCCAAAGATCAAAATGAAGACCATTAACTGGAACAAGATACCTAATAATAAGGTAAAAAGCAAAATTTTGATATATAATTTTTTCGAATATACTTACTGGATAAAAAAATCTTAAATAATTCCGAAACGGCGCAAGATAGACCACGTCATATTAACAAAGCCATCTTTAAATTTACCGAAGAATCCAGAAATGTAATAGGTAATATATATGGTGTTCTGTGTAAGAAGCCAAATTGAGTAACTACTAAGAAAAATGGGACACCCTGTATATGCGAAAATATTTTCTGCACATATCAAACTGATCACACTTTTATTTAAATTTTTTATTTATTTTATTTTCTGTATATTTAATATTAATGAAGTTTATTATTATTATTATTATTATTATTATTATTATTATTATTATTATTATTATTATTATTATTATTATTAGGTGAAACACCTTGTACAACATTATTTAATTAAAACGAGTCTACTACTTTCAAAATTTTGAAATGTAGCGCTGTAGCAAATCATCAAATTCCATACCATACACAAATATTTTAGTCGCATATACCTTGAAGCACAATTTTACCTCAACGTAACATTAGTAACCGAATTTATTTCTCACTGATGTAGAAGTGGCATAAAATCAAACATACTTTGACAGTGAAATAGCTCTTTTAAAAATTTTACTAATTAAGCATAGGTCTGCATACACCCACCTTGAAGGCATTTGCCTGGGCTACTTCAGTTTCTCCGAGGGTAACAAAATGTGTCCATCTTCAAAACCTCTGAGAGCAACAATATTAACTAAAAGCAATTACCTACCTACTTCCAAGATTTATTAACTAATCTAATTCTTACATTTCTAAGTTATTACACAACATCTCACCAATGCATTCCTTCACCTCCAAATAATCCAAACTCCTTTAAGGTGGTTGGAAAAAACAACATTTGGACACAAGTCGCATATAGCCATCAACACTCACCAATGACCGATATGGACTGGTCCGAGATGGAAGGACTGTTCTGCCAACAAGTTCCCCCATCTTCTGCTCACTCATCACCAAAATTAAGCAAAAGAGACTCAGCTGGTTCCGATACCCTGGAAAGAAGAGTTCGAAAAGATACCTCAGAGGTACAACAACGTAGCAAAATTATTTTTGCAAAACATAAACGTCTGTGTTTCAGATTACCCTGCTAGATGGCAAGAGGAGTCTCAATGTAAATATATTCTTGAAACAGTTTAGGAGTTCTAACGAAGAAATCATCCAGCTCATCCGAGATGGAGAACACGATGACATAGGTGCTGAAAAATTGAAGGGTCTTCTGAAACTGCTACCTGAAGTGGATGAACTGGATATGCTGAAATCGTTTACTGGAGATTTCAGCAAATTAGGGAATGCAGAGAAATTCCTTCTGCAGTTAACCAACTTGCCAAAGTAAGACTGAAGATAAATTTCAATATGAAAACCTTTAATTGCATCTATTCCAGTTATAAGTTAAGAATAGAGGGCATGCTTCTGAAAGAGGAATTTGCTTCAAATATGAGTTACCTGGAACCCAGTATTAATTCAATGATGGTGGCAGCTGAAGGTAATAATCTGGACAACAGAAAATCTTTAAATTTTACTGAAACGTTTTCTAGATTTGATGACCAATAAACCACTTCAGGAGGTGCTGTATATGATATTAGTAGCTGGCAACTTCTTAAATTCGGTTAGTACCTATGTTAGATATGTTGTGATAGCAAAATTTCATATCACCATAAAACTTGTTTTCACTTATATACATACAGGGTCATTCATAAAACAGTTTTGATCAAAATTTATGTTTCACTGCTACTTATCTCATTTTCTGTAGTTTCTCACAAAAAAAAATTTAAGAATAACTTGTCACGATATGACAAATCACAAATGACAAATGATTCAATAGTTTTTGCAATTTTGTAGAAAATTGAGTAAGACTTTCCTCAACTTTTAATAATAAAATACTTCTTTTATCAGAAAGTGAAAAAACGGGCCTCATACTAATTACTTAGTTATTTCATTCAATACTATGCAGTTTTAAAGTTATTCATAACTTTCTGATGCATTAATTCTATGTTTAAAAATTTCTAGGGAGGATATGCAGGTAATGCTGCTGGAGTAAAGCTATCATCACTCCAGAAGATCACTGACATCAGGGCTAATAAACCCAATATGAATTTGATACACTTTGTAGCCTTGGTAAGTACGCAACTAAAAAAGAAATTTTAAACTTTAACGTTGCTATACATTCCAGCAAGCAGAAAAAAGGAACAGTAAATTATTATCTTTCACTGACAACATAAGTGTGTTAGAAGATGCAGCCAAGTAAGCGAATCAATTTCATTCTAAAAACTGTCCTCTTCAATTGTGCTTTTCTTACATTTCCAGAACAACTGTAGAACAACTAAATAATGAAATAAACGCCCTCGATGCAAGAATTAAAAAAGTGAGGAAGCAAATCGAACTCCCCACCACCGAGACAGAAATAAAACATCAAATGGTCGATTTCTTGCAAGTAAGTCTTCGATAGCCACTTCATAATCAAGGTAGCTTAACTTTATCCCTTGCAGATGGCCGAAAGAGAAGTTGCTAACTTGCAAAGAGTAATGGGAGAGTTAGAGAATGTCCGCCGTCGCCTCGCTGAATTCTTCTGTGAGGACATCAACTCCTTCAAATTAGAGGAGTGTTTCAGGGTTTTCCATGGATTTTACTGCAAGTTTAAGCAGGCCGTGGCTGAAAACGCCAGGAGAAGGGTACAAGAGGAGCAAGCCAATGCTAGGAGAAGGCAAAGGGAGGAGCTATTGGCAACTAGACGAAGACAGAGTAAGGAAGAGAGATGACTAAATCGACAAAAGGATAATATTATAAATTTCAGTGGGAAGTCTAGCGGGAACTCCCGATTCTGACTGTACATTCCTTGATCCTCAAATGTGTGATCCCAAAACTGGATTTCCAATGAAAAAGGTAGAAGGAGTATATCAGAAATTTCATTAAATATGATGATCAAAATCTTGCAGGGTAAGAAATCTGGAAATGGCAGTGGGGTAACTTCGGAAGATGAAATATCTATTGCTGGATCACCGTCGGTAACAAGAAGAAGACTGGGTTCATTCAATGGACAGAGTGGAAGCAATCTGGCTGGAAAAGATGAAAAATCTCCAGGTTTGTTAATTATTTTACAGTGTCATATGATAAACTTTTATGGTCCAAACAAATTTCAGTATATTCTTGTTTGGATAATAGCTGCACTATACAGGGTGAGTTTTTCTTGAACTGTGGATAGATTTGTCATTTTGTTGAACTAAATGCAAGTTCAGCTAGTAAAAAGCCTGACTTTCTGCTGTTTTTCAAAGATTTATGATTTTGCAGAAGCTAAATATAAGGAATGACAAAATTTATTATGGATGTTATTTTGCAGTTACCAATGGAGTAAATATTATGAACATTTTTACATAAATGATTTGGTTAACAGTTATGTAATGAAGATAAATATTGAAATGACTTTTTTTCTTTCAATCATCATCATTGGAAAAGCTTGCAAAACATATTTAATAGGTCAACTGGTGTAGAGACTTTTGTGAAATAGCAAACTGAATTTCAAAAACCAAAATAATAATAATCTATTTCTACACATTTAACTCGGTTATAGAAAATTATAAACATAATCAGTATATTTTTTGTACATAACTAATATGGTATTAACATCATTATAGTTTATGCTACACTTATTAGACATGTCATTGAAGAATATAAATTGAAACACCTTAAATCAGTATCAAAAAATGCTTATGATTTTATTTAATGATCTTAATTTTGCAAATTTTTCAAGGTGCATTTTAATCTGAATTATTATGTGCTGTATTAATGTAATTTCTGTATTAACTATATTTTCGTTTGCATTTTACAAATAAAGGTAAGCACCTGTAGACGTCCATAAAATTTGTTACAAATGTTATTTGTATTTATACAGGTTGTGAAAGTTAACCAATCTGTATCATTGATCATTCCATACATAAGGAGATAAT
This sequence comes from Rhyzopertha dominica, assembly GCA_025024175.1. NCBI lineage: Eukaryota > Metazoa > Arthropoda > Insecta > Coleoptera > Bostrichidae > Rhyzopertha > Rhyzopertha dominica. Next base: position 7,047,460 of record QCXZ01000137.1, on the reverse strand, counting down.
TCGCTCGCTTAAAATTTTATTTTTTGAGCAACCTCCAAGATTAAAGCCAGCTACACGAGCACCTTACTCTATTAGAATTAGATGTTTGATAATGAGCATCCTCCCTTAAGCTTGCCAATGTCAGTTCATAAAGCCTTCCACAATTAAAAGTACAATTATGCTGAACTAACTACAAAAGCTTCWAAAATTATTGAAAATACTAGCTTGACTGTGATGATGATTATTTTACTTTCGGCAAGATAATATGAAATGTTTTTAAGGTTTATATGGAAATTCAAATTGTAGTAAATTAATGGAAGGTGGAATATGAATATGCGAAATAAAAATTAGCAAAATTGTATAAATTGAATAAAATCCACAAAAAAGGCAAAAATATCCTTATATTTATTAATCACAAAAAAAAACTGACCCTGTATACAATTTCTCTTATATCAGAAGAAATACGGAAAATAACTGAAATTCTTATTACAGAGAACAGTAATTTTAAGCGATACTATCGCATTGGACTTACAACTACACCATTTGGTATGTCTAGAAAATTTCTATAAAAAGGTGTGGTGTTTATTTGTTCTTTTGGGTTGTCTGTGTCCGTTGTATGTGTAAATCAGCTTTCCAATGGTACTGGGTGATATCATGTTGTACACAAACATATCTTTGACCTGCAGCACTGTCTTTCTCTTCCTTGAAAGCACAAGAGACTTCATAAAATTTCATCGGTGTGACAAATACTAATTCACAATCTCATTTATAGATATAACACCCAATGGAAGTCTTAGAAGAAGGAGAAGCAGAGTCCTCTCCGAAGAAGACGAGGGCAACCTAATGGAATTCTTGAGAGCATCCGGTAATGATTCCAATCGCGAACGTAAATCTTGGGGCAGCTTAGGTACGTCACTCCATCACAAGTCCTTCCCGCTTCAGTTATTATTTTTACAGATCGATCATGGGCCAGAAGAGCAAGAGGTAGCGGACCTCGGAAAAGACCCACTCTTTTGGGTGCTGATTTCTCAGCCGAAAGAGAACGACCCAATTCTCCATCACCGCTGGCCGAGTCCAAACCGATATTACCGGCAGCTGAAGAAGAGGCCAAACCGAAAGAATGGAGGCAGAAGATAGAATCATGGCTGCAGGCAAATGAAAGCGATCAGGCCTCTGATGAAGCCAGAAGGCAAGCAAGGAGGGCTACCAACAGACGATCGCTTGAAATGGATTCAGGCAAGTAAAATAAAAGAAACAATGAAAGGCACATAACATCTTATAGTACCTATGTACTTATACATTGTAGACATAGTCAAAGGAGGCCATTTTACCTCCTTATTTTTAGTTTAATTTCATCAAATTTGGGAATATCGTCAATAATAAAATATTATATGTAGTTTCATTACATTTTGTAGCATTTTTATGATACAAAAAGCTGTCCAAGAATGATTCGTTTTTTTTGCATGTTTTTCAATCAACTCTACCTGTACTGATTTACTTTAATAATCTACAAGTACCAACAATATGCATACACCTTATTTCTATTTATGATTTTTAATATTTAATTTACACCAGTATTATGTAAAATTCTGTTACTTTATTTATTTATTTGATCAGTAGATATATCATCTGCAAACAATAAAAACGATAATTGTACAGATTTGCTGCTGATATAAATATTTATTTAATATGAGTTCATTTGAAAGCATTTTTTATTTTATCACAAGTATTACAATTTATTTTCTATTTCCTATTGTTTCATTTTATTTGTCATATCTAAACCCATTCCTATTACGCCATTTTAAATATGTGATCTATAAAGGGGTAATATACGAGGGCTGTTTTTATTTCAACCTCCGATGAGTTATAAAAATAGAATTTCCTAACACAAAACAATTATTTTATTATTAAAAGTTCTGTAAAAGTCTTACTAATTTTTCTATAAAATTGACAAAACCATTGAAACATTTAACATATCCTTCATTCTAGAGAAATGAGCAATACTTTGCTCAATTTTTAATAACAAAATATTTTTTTACGTAAATGGGTCTTAATCTTATAACCCACCGAAGGTTGAAAAAAAAGAAACAATTAAACTCGCATCTCCATTTTCACAAACCAGCCTTCTCCTCCTGTGCAGAAAAAACAATGTATTTGTACCAAAAGTATATTGTCATCTTGCCATGTCTATTTATTTCCCCCTTTTATAAATCCAAATTTCATCAAGAAAATAAAAGTTTTATCTACTGTTTGCTTTTAGCTTTTTAGACATCCATAAACATTTAATTTTTTCATGAAAATTTCAGACATTTCACAAAGGAACTGCCAGTAGTAGTTTTTCTTCTATTTGAAATCTGAAGCTTTTACCATATCTTCAAACTTGATGCATTGCCATTTGTAATGAAATCTTGCTTCCAAATGAAATTTTAAAGAGTTCATTTCAACCTTGTGTGATGATGTGGACCTTTTCTGTCCAAGTCTCTGGACAGTTTTTTCAGAAACAAACTGCCTTAGTTTCACATAAAATTCCAGAGGAATTATGGATTCCAAAATAGGCGATGGTACCCTATAGTAAATAATTACCATTGCTCTTGCACGTTTTCGGCACATGTTGTATCTAAAAAAATAGCTCTATCTAAAGTTGTAAAATCATCAAGCTGTGTCACACACAGTTACGTTCTCAGTTCTCACATGTATAATAATTTAAATTACGATATTCAAAATCAATTTACGATTGATGCAGATAACACTGATTTATCTACCGCATTCCATAAATACTGGTACATATTTTTTTACAAATCAACAACAGTTTTACTTTAATTTGATAATCCCTGGTTTCTGGGTGGAGATTCCATCATTTAACTGGTATATCTATCATACCCTTTCTTTTGTGTACTAAATGACAGACAATAAATGTAATAGGGACCTGTTTAGTGGATTTTCTAATATTTTGGACATGGTAAAATATTTTCTATATATCAGTTATTGATATTGAATATTGATCATAACTTTTTTTATTATAGAAAGCGAAAGGAGTGGTACCCTAGACACCCTACCAGAAGGAAAGCAAGTTTATAGTGGAAGCCAGTCAACATATAGAAGAGTTTATCCTGACTGGCAACCATCAGCCACTCTTGACAATACCGATGTTGTCAGTGCTATGGAAGCTGTTGAAGGTACAACTAACTTCTTGCACTTTGACATGATTAAAGTTTATTCCTTCCCAGAAATTCAACCAGCAGTAAAGGACAAATCAGTGTGGCGTAAATCAAACTTGAACGTCGCCAACAGCACTGAAGAAACAAGCAGTGGATCGTCGCGGTATAGAAACTCTCGAATCTACGCTTATGAGAAACCCATTTCACCGGCACCTGAGGAAAGCGATCGGAAGGGCCTTATAAGCTCGTTAGGAGAACGCCCCGCCACCGACAAGCYAACTCTGTASCTTTGTAAACCAACGGAACCTGTCCCAGAACCTCAAGAAAGCAAATACCTCTCGCAGCGTTTACGCAACTCTCCTACGAATGCCGAGCAAAACATAAGCAACAAAGTAGAAATTGACCAAGATAACATAGAAACTCCCCCAGCGACTCGAAAGATATTCACCCCAACGCCAGTAGACAAGCGTGAACCTCTCGCTCCGAGCCCTTGCAGCAGATTGAAAGGACGATCATCCCGTGAAGCCTTGGCAAGTCCAGATGAACCGGAACCAAGTGCAACACTTGGGGATGGTCAGTTCGATAGATTTTCTGCTACGAGACGTACAAGGAGGTATAAGAGAAACACAGAAAATAATGAAGTCACTTCTCCTCCGGAACTTGTAGCAGAAACTCAAGTTATAAAGCCGAGCTCGTTCAATTTGGAATCTTCCAGTCCAGTGAACGCTGATTCGGCAGCAGAACGTGAAACTCGCTTACAGGCTTGGAAAGAAAAACTCAAATCGCAGCTTGATTTAGTGGGAGATCCGAAAACACAAAATAGAAGGTCTAGGAATCAAACGGGTATTAAGCAGGATGATCTGAAGAGAGCTCTGAGTTTGAATATGGACAAATCTACCTCTGATGAAAAACCATACATTGAAGGAGAACCTACTGCAAAAATTGACATCCCCAACCGTAAAACCAAAGAACATGATAATGACGAAGGTTTCGAGGAAACACAGAGTTTGATGTCGGAATCTCCAAGCCAAGGGGCATCCTCTGGAGGCAACTACGATACAGATCTTGTTGACTCATCTCAAATCATCACAGACTTTGCAAAACCAAAACCAATCAGGACCTCATCTCTCGAAAGTAAAGGAACCAGTTCCACAAACAGCGAATCTCTCTCCACCACCAAACCCCACGTCACCAAATCTGCAAAGCCATCACCAAACAGGACAACATCGCCGAAATACCTGAGAAATTTTGACCGTGCAAGTGCCTTAAGACAAACAACGCAAGAGATGTCCAAGAAGAGCGTGATTCCACGAAGATCTGGAAGCTTGAGGAAGACGGATTCACAGAGCAGCGTCGGAAGTAAAAGAAACGGAGTGCAACGATCAAATTCGAGGAACAGCATCGTCAGCTCCAGGAGTTCCCTAAATAGTGCAACTTCAACCAGTACAGTTAAAAGATTACCACTGAAACCGAGTAATACGAACACTAGCACAGCTAGATCCACACAGAAGGCTTCTATTAAAACTCTGACTTCGGGAAGCAAGACGACTGGTAGCTTAAAACGCACACCCTCATCTAGCACTAGTAGCACGCAAAGGCCACCACGGCCACTAGGATCATCTTTCATGAAACCCACGGCTTCGAGTGCCACGAAGTCCAACGTTCTCCCTAGTCGAATGCAAGGTTCTAGTTTCAGGTCAAAAAATTAACAACAGTTCATTTTGCAAAAACAAGGGCATTCCATGAGCGATACCGTAGCTAATGTTTAAWTTTATATGTTTTTCATTACCACTGTAAAAAAAAATGTTTGCATACTTAGTCATTGTTGGAACTCTTTTTATGGACTAGTCAAACTGCTTGTGCTAATTAGTACTTAAGCAATAATGACTAAGTATTCAGATTTGCACTATTTAGTGGAAATTAATAGATATTAAGTTAATAAGTTATAATTAACATGAACAATACTGATTAACTACTAAATCAATAAAAATACTTTTTATTAGGTTTCTTTCTCTATACGACCTATCAATCTTCCAAAAATTAATAATAATGTACCATTCAGATATATGAAAAAGCTAGAGATCAAAATTTCCTAGGTTTCTCACAGTTCGATAAAATGTGTACTACAACACATGATTTCACCTGTCTTTTTATTTTTACCTTAATATCTCGACTTTTGTGTAATCTTGATTTTTATCTTAAGATTTCGACTTTTTCTTTGAATCATAAATTTCCTCGAGACCTTGAACTTTATCTCAAGACCTTAGTTTTTCTTAAAATCGTGAGGTTTCTCTAGAGATCTTGAATTAAGCTTGAATTTTATATCAAGCTCCTGTCTTTTTTGAAGATCTCAAATCTTGACATTTTGCTTAATATTTTGAATTTTATCTCGAGAGCTTAAGATCTTGATTTTTCTTTGAATCTTGAATTTTTTGAGATCTTGAACTTGATCTCAAGGCCTTGAGTTCCCAAAATCTTGAGGTTTTTCTCGAGATCTTGACTTTTTTAGAATCCTAAGTTTTTCTTGAGACCTTGATTTGGTCAAGATCTTGAATTTTATCTCAAGGCCGTGACTTTTTTAGGATATTGAGATTTCTCTCAAGATCTTGACTTTTATCTTAAGATTTTGACTTTTTCGTTGTATCTTAGTATATTGAGTTTCCTCTCAAGATCTTTTAAACCTTGAATTTTATCTCAAAATTTGAAAATATAAAATCTTCTTTCGAAAAACATTACAAAGGACACAATATGGGTATATTCTTTTATTGCCATGTCAAATTAAATAACCTGTTCTGTGTTAATAATATTCGTCATATTATGTCATTTGACATATAAATGTTTTCTAATTATAAGATTTTAAATATAGCTAAAATATGAGGAATAAAGCTTGTTTCAACGTATAACTAGAGATACCTATTTTATTATTATCTATTTATTATTTGACATATACAAGTGTCCCACTTCTTTTACTGACTTTTTAAACAGAAAAAATAATAAGCTTGTAAAAAATACAAATTTATTTATTACAGACATTGTTTAAGTAAATAAGTCTTTAGAAAAAAATCACAATACAAAATTACATCTAAAGATCACGAAAAATTCAGACACAACACAAACAATATTTTCACTATAAAAACATCAATCACTGTAGCATTTTTCACCATACCACTCCTTATGTTCATTCATGAAGCTGAAATATATAAAAGAATGTACACAAATTGTTTAACACAGCATAACTAACTTACTCAACAAAAGTATCCATATGCCGTAAAAGAACCTTCAATTTTTCATCTGTAATACTGGAGGCATTGAGCAATTCAGGTAACTTTACTGAAAACAGAAACTCTTTAGTACAAAATTCAAAAAAGGCATTATGTGCAGTACCTAACAGTCTCAAAAGATGTACCGCTCCATACATCAATGAAGGTGGCGGGGGCTTTTGAGAATAAATGTTATCTGGCAGCAATTTCCATGCCAGAGTTTTGATCATTGGCCCGGAAACATCAGAACTATTACTAGAAACACTGAAAGGAGGTAATCTTTAGAGATATGTAGTGCATTACAGAGAGCAAGCTCCAGAAAGTAACTATTCAAACTTTTTACTGTAATAAAATTATTTGAGTCAAAAAATTAAAACTGGAAGGAGCTAATGATTTTATTAGAGGTGTTCTTATTTAAACAAAAAAAGGTTTATTGCTCATTTATATATAAATTCAGGTGATAATTATCTTTCATAATATTACATATAAATGCATAAAACCATAAATACTGCTCTAGTGTAATCCCACTCAACAGTATCCCAAACAAGTGAAACCTCCTCAATGTTGGTCACTTGAGGTGGCATAATATGAAGCTTATTTAATACAATTATTGAAAATTATTAAAAAAAATTAAATTAATTACTTCCACATCCAACGGATGCGAAGTATTGTATCGCGAAAAAAATTTTCAAAAATTTTTATTTGCTCATTCACTTTAAAGTGGTCGAAAACGCAAAAGAACAAAATTTGAGCAAAAAAAATTTCTTGTCTGTGTGTCTGTAGTTTTGTTTGTATACGCGGTAACTTTCAAAAGACTTAATATATGAACTTGAAATTTGGCAAACGTATAAATCTCAACTACCCAAAGGGACCTATTGTTTGTGGGGTAAGTACGGTATCGGGAACGGGGTAAAACTGGGGGGTAACTACCCTTTTTACAAATTTTTATTTTTTTATATTTTTTTCGTTTTAGTATGTGACTAGATGTATAACTGCGAGTATTTTAATTCTTATAAATTTTCGGTGCAGCCAACCGTTTAGAAGATATTAGCAACAAAGCGTCATTTAGAGAAAACGGTTTTTCCTAAATATCTCCGAATATACTTAATATATTCAAAAAATGAAAATGCCATCAGATAGGAAATAACATTTCTCACAAAAAGTTTCTTAGAAAATTTATTCAAAATTTTGGCATTTTCGAAATATTTCCAAAAAACCTATTTTGGTCCCTGCTCGTACGATTTTTTTAAAATTTTGGTATTATATATAAAATCAAATTTCTGATCAGAAAGCACTCTTGTAATTATTTTGTTAAATTAATAATTTTCGAGTTATTTGGAAAAAACCTATTTTAAAATTTATATATTTTTGATAAATAAAAACGTAAATGTCATTTTGACAATTGGATGTGGAAGTATTGATGCAATTTGCAGCGGTTTTTTGTTATATATTTAAATATAGCGTAATTTAGACAGAATTCGAAAAATGGGTTATAAGTAGTGCTAATCAAACAAATACTTTTAATAAATCGGTAACCTAGACAAGCTTTAGTTTATACTCCCAACTAATTTTAAATAAATGCTTCTGAAAACATGCATTTGTAAAAAATATAAATAAAATGTATGGTCATTTTAATATTCAGAAATACTAGTTTATTTATCACTATCATGTAATGACCAAATTTAAGTGAAAAGTTTTAAAAACTTGTGCAAAGAAATACAATTGCTCACGTCATTATAAGTTATAAGTTTTTGCAAAAAAAAGGTTTGAACAGTTGTAACAAAAAAGGCAGCTAAACTGCTTTAGTTAGTACCTATTTTGTTTTTTTTTTTTGTAAAACTTGTTTTGGCAAGGCTTTTCATTTTATACAAAATGCATTCTTACAATTCTTACAAAGAGAATTATATAAATTATTTCATGTGAAACTGCTTGTGTCTAAAAAGAATGCTTACAGCAACAAAATCCGTTTTGCAAACACCATAAAATTAAGCACACAAACATTTGAAATTGCAAATAGAAAACGAAAAAAAAATAAAATTAAAAATCATTCAAAAACTTTTGGTTGGAAAAGAAATTCAAAAGAATTAAACAAAAACATTTAATCAACAATTTTGTTTAGTACAAAATTTTTTCAAATGTTTTTTTTATAAAAACTCTTTTTGGTAGAAATAGTTACTAACAGAAACATTCCAGAAATCATGAATAAATTCTTCTACATTTTGCCATGTGACTGAAAATGTGATATTTTCATTTATTACAGTTTTTTCCACTAAATCAACTTCAAAATAAAGATCAAGGAGTTTCCTAAAATCTGTACTAAAAGACTGCATTAATATAATGGTTTCGTCAACTATAGATCTATGGAAAAATATATCTTGTAATGGAAATATTCAAGAGTACTAATATGTAAAAATACAGAAAACTATTCGAAAAAATAAGATGTGTCATATGAACTTTTGGATGTAGTACCATACTGAATTTCATTCTTTTAACAAGCAAAAATCACAATGCCAGTGCTATTTCCACACATAATGAAAAAAAACGTGAAAACCTTTATTTCAAGTAGTTTTCGCTATAAGGCAGCTATTGAAAAAACCTCTCAAAGATATGAGCATTTTAAATCACCTGTATATTCTATTAGTTTCTTTTTTATTCAAAATTTTGTGTTTGCAAAGTACAAGCAAAAATAGTTACTTCTGGAGTTTACTGTACCTTTTCCCCCAACCATAAGAAAATAAGGCTCCTAGCACCTACACCTTTACCAAGCCATGAACATGTTATTATAATTAGTGGATTAATAATGAAAATACTCTGGCTATTAGAAGATTCTGTTAGTGGCTACGATCTAAGTGAGAACGATCACGGTGCGATGCAGCTATAGACTTTTAACCGTACCTAGAGCATGGCTTAACATTATTGCTGTCAGGTTGTGAATTTCCATTAGAATTAGAATCAACACTACGATCAGATCTAAGACCTCTCCGCCGTGTCGCCGGTTTTTGATTAGTAACATCTCCCTCTTGCTGGCAAACGCATTCCTCATCAGTAACTACATTAGGAAGATGGGCATACTCTAAATCCTCTAACTGTGTTTTAACTCTACCACAAAGCAGAAACATAAAAAAATAAAAACACCAAACTCATAAACGGAAGTGTGGTCAACTGACTCACCCCAACTCCTTCTTGACGAACGTGTTGGAAGAGTTGAGGATGGCCGGTTGCGTCTGAACCTGACCCTGCTCCCGATTGTAAAGCAGCAAGGTGTTCAGCGTGAAGTCGAAATATATCCTGATTCCGTCGATGACTTCCTTGCATATGTTCAAACTGAGAAACTTGTGAGTTTAGATGTATTTTTAAATCATTTGAAGTGCCTTACTTTCTTTGTAAATCTTCCGGTCGGTACTTAGGTTGCTGATTGTACGGCTGTCTGTGTCGGGTGTTGGGCTTTTCAGTCAGCCCACACATTTGATTCGTTGCATAATGCTTCCAGTATGTTTCCAAAATTGACACCACGTTTGGTTCAGCTGGCAGTTTTGGAAGCTTAACAATGAATAAAAGAAGAGGTCTCAAAACACATTGGTAAAGCTAACACTATAAAGGTAAGGATAGCACTAAAGTCAAATTAAAGCTTCTTAGAAATGCAAATAGCTTTTTTGAAGTAAAGCTGCAATAATTTCAACTCAGCTGTTGTAAATTTAATTACAACAATACTGAATAGTTCTAAACTCAATATGTGATAACGAACAAACAATTCAGAAGCATCCCTGTTTTTACGGGCAAATTCAAGTTCTTCCTGATGGCCATAGGTGGCACCACATGTTAAAAGTATCCCAACTAGCATTTTACAGTTTCATAATAGTGAGACAAACATTTATAAAACAACGACACTCGTGTAAACATAATAATGAATAGTGGAGTTTTTTGGAAGTTATTAAATAATAATAAAACACTTGTTTAATCCAACTTCCAAACTTTTATTTTTGGCCACCGAAGAAGGCCGCTTGGCGATTGAAATGCTGGCATTTGGCTTTGCCAAAAATAAAAGTTTGGATGTAGGATTAAACAAGTGTTTTATTATTACTCGTGTAAACATTGTCACAACGTTTATAGAATGCTTAAAGATGCAAAAAGGCACAAATTTACAAAGCATTTTAGTTTTATACACTATTCTACAGTAGCTTTATAGTTATTTTATAAATAGTTACAGCCATGTTATAAAAATTACTATAAAGCAGTTATAAAATAGTTTTATAGCAATTTATTATAAAACACTTTTATAAATATTGTGGTACCTAGGTATTATGCAACAATTTTGTTGCATTCGGCGACTGCAAAGGGAACTTTCTAATGGTTCGTTAAAAAGTGTAAATCAAATTCCTTTATAAACAAAATTTTACGTTATGGTTGTGTAAACAATTTTTAGTTTGCTTTACACAATAGCAGCCATACATATGATTAAAATCGGGACAATTACATGGCTTCTGTTTTATAAAACACACATTAGTCTTGGTAACAAATATGAAAAAAGCATGACAAACCTGGTTTCTGATACTTACGTTTAAAACATGAGAAGATTGAAAAAGTAATATAATGATCTGCTGCATGATCAACGGCAAAATTTGCCATGCCATGGCCAAATGTGCATCAAGTCAAACTTGCTACTTGTGCAAAGCTAAACCCAGCAAAATGAACAATCCTAATATAATTATTGAAAAAAAAATGGTTGATGAGGATTTTCTTACATTTCATATAGGCTCGTATTAAAGTGTTGGCAGGCCCGTAGAAAAACAAACAAAGAAAAATTAGCAACAAGCAAAAAGGCCATTCAGGAGAGATTTAGAAGTGAATTTTGATTATTAATGGCAATACAGCATGCAAATTTTTTAGAAATGCATCCTCTAATATCACAGGTGTCAGGGTTGACTTGATTAAACAATTTTGGGTTATATTAGAATATTTAAATCGTGGATTTGCAATAGAAATTGAAAAGTTTGAAAAAGTATTCATGGTCTGCAATGTGTGTAAGCATTCACAAAGTTTTGTTCCATAGTAAAGACATAATTGCTTCTTGCATTCTTCCAATTGGGCAATATTCAGAAGAAGCTCTAGAAGCTAAGATTAAAACATAATAAGAGTTCCGTTATGCAGGAAGACTTGACGTGTAGATACAAGCACAGATCTTACACATAGATTGCTCATAACTTTCAGACTCACTAATTGCTAGTTTAAGGGAACAACTTCGACAGAAGTTTTGCAGTTACTGGCTGGCCACAACAAAATAATTATACCATTAATAGTGATTCCGAAGAGGCAGAATCAAAATATATAAAAATATTCATCTTCAAATTGTTTTTATAAGTAGTACAATAGTTAAAATAATTATTTAATTTGAGTTTGACCTTTTAAAGTATAATGTTAAAAATAAAAAACTGGTTAAATTAACAAAAGTGTTTTTATATTTATCCTTGCCCCCTTACCTTATTCTTGGTGTTGATTAGAAAATGGTCCTGTTCCAATATCTGCTTTAGATCCGGGGTAAGCTCAATCTGTATGCTGTCCTCTTCACCAGACGATTCGTCATCTGAACTACTGGTCGGTTCACGTCCATCATCTGTGTCTATCCTAGCTGGACTTCCTGAACTGCCATCTTCTGACGATTGCACAACCGGCTCACTAGTTTTTCGACCGTGCTTCTTACGCTCTCTTCTATATAAATACGCACCCCTGAAACAAAACAAACAATCACAATTGTGCGGACTCCATGTCGATTTAACTTACAACTGAAGCTGTGCTTTTTCCGCCAGGTCCTTCTGCAACTGTCTGTTTTCAGCAGTGTCCTTCAGGACAAATTCTTCACGGACGCAGCGGTCCCATGAGGAATTCCACCCCTGATAATAAAGAATAACCTTTAAGTGCTCAAGGTGCGAGGATTTGTACTTACTTGGAAGTGAATGAGATATTCAACTGTTTTCCTACCACGCTGGTCTTTATTTACTATAATATCGAGCACCTGCAAACCACAATATCAACAATGATATCTTTGTGTGTAATTATACCTACTTTGGAGTCGTATAAAACCTTTGCTTTCGTAGGATCCGGCTCATAACATAAAACCCTCTCTCCTTCGAAGAATTTAAGTTTCACACCCCTGGTGGATACCATATTTTATGGAAGAAAACGAAAAAATCTGAATTTCGCGGACGACCGGCATAAAACCAAAAACAAAACAATAAATTAGCGGTCTAAAATGTTTACAACTGACCAACTAACAATGACAATGACAACCACTGCTCTCTGGTGTCAACTGTCAACTTAACTTACCTACCAGGTGTCAAATTGTCTACAACATCTAGTGGTAGATAAAAATGTTGTTTAGATTAATTTTAACTACTGGGTTTAGATTTCAGAACGCCACAGCACAAATTAAGCAGTGATTTTAAATAAGTTTTGGATCAGTTTTGTCAAACTGACGCATGACATTCCAAAATATTATACCAAATTTACAAATAATTTGTTACAAATCTTCAAGGCCCTTATTTTACACAGTTCCTTATTGCGGCGCACAATCAGCAAAATACAGCTTTTTAACAGCCAAAAATTTGTAGCAGCCAAACGCAAAAAGATTTTGTTATGTACACAGCCAATTAAACACTTGATTCATCAGAATTGTATATTAACTCAGCACAACTTAATTACAACTCATAATAAAAATTGTCATATTTCTTTGGCACATTGCCACTACTCTTTTTCCATAACATAATAGATTTTAATAAGATTTTTTTGCTTAATATGTAATTGATTAATTACTTAACTGGTAATAAAACGTCCAATTATACAGACACTATAATTATACTAAATTAGTATTAATTAAATTAGGAGCTTTTTGTATTTATTGCTAATTTATTATAAGTTAGGTTTAAGTAAAGAATGAATTTTTCAAGCATTCAATTGCAATCAGGAATGACATGTACTTCCTTGATTCTTTAAGTTTCTCTGCTAATGAAACTAAAAAAGAGCTTTGTTTGCGCTGTCATGTAATACAATTAATAACTAATAACTAAAAATTTACTACTCTATTTCTCATGATTGAAAATGTGATGTAAAAAAATGTTTACGTTAATTTAAATTTGCCTAGAATCAGTTTTACAGAAGACGCCCGCAAACTCATATACAAAAAGGCGTGAAAAATAAATTTTAGATATACATTGCACAAAGAGATCTTTTCCATTTTACAGTTTTACATTTACAGTACGGTACAGGTATACAAAACATATTTATTGAGCGCTTAAAGGTAATTTTTTTCCACTTTGCGGGACAACAATTCAAAATTAAACTAAAATTAAACTGTTTAGTAGTCATACCATTTGAGTAGATATCTGTATGCATTTTTAGCATTCGGCTTTTTATTCTTCAGCATACTTATAATTTTATTCTTAACCCTTTCATTTGACTTTAGAATTATCAGATAGGCATTCTTTCTTCGATGCTTCAATTTTGAAATGTGTCTTGCAACGACAACTGTTTGCTTCTATAACAAATTTCACTCTTACACTCCTTTAGACATCAAACACAATTATTTTAATATTAAACCCGATAGTGACAAATGCAAGAGAAATAATAAAACACCCTCTAGAGGTTTCAGTTTTAATTTAAAATTGTAATGCAAGGCAATCAAATTTAACGATTTTAAAATTAAAGTATTGGCATTATATTTTCTACTGCTTTAGAAAAGAAATTTTTAAAACTGTTAATGTTTCTGTACGTTTGAAAATTCTGCAGATTTTTTTTAATATCCCTTAATCCTTTACAGGTGCCATTTTTAAACATAAAGTGAGACATTTTGTATTATAAGGTACAAAGACTTATAGTGGAAAAAAAACTGCGAAATTTCCTAAGCGATAAGAATCTTGATTCAGTCTGATCAGTATTAACATATGGCTAAATCATAATAATATAAAGAGAATACACAAGTAATTGTTTATTTTCATTGCAAAATATAGTGACAACGCTAGCGGATAACGCAGTTAGTACATATCGTATAAATATTTCTTTTGATACATATCTTAGTATGAAGTATAATAAATAAACAATTTATGTGGCGTACTGTTTCCTTGCCATAAACGCTACTTTTTGAGCCCGTTGAACTATTTCTGGGCATCTGACTTTACGTAGTAATCTGCTGTCTTGAAAGAATCCTTCGTTTCTTGGAAATCCACTAGAACCGTCATTAAAAGTCGTCAATCCTGAAATCACTATATTGGCTGTGACGTATTATAGTGTAGGGAAGGTTTTTACCCAATCCCCAAATTTTACCCCCGCGAAACTCTCCTTCGTGCCTCATACCATCAGCTCGCCAAAATATACCGTGACCATGGAACCAACCTTCCAAAAATTCACCTTCATACCTAAAACACTGTTGCGTTTACTAGGAGTATTATACGAGTTATGACGCTGTTATTAGTTTCATGTTTATGTCACCATATTTTAAGAAGCTTGCAAATTCTACTCATACCTACATAAAATAAGCTTAAGTTGACTTACTTAGCACCATCAGTAAATGTCAAAACACCCATGCCGCAAAATAAATCATCTTTGAATTGTCCATCATAACGAACACCATCAGGAAATAAAAGGTGACCCTCTCCTGCTTTTTGTCCACGATTATTCCAATCCCCTACATAGACTGTGCCATTTTCATATTTGTATCCTCCCGTATTTACTATTTTTGCTTGAAACAGAAAATAGGTTCAAAATTGGTAGATCTATCATTACATTTTTTCCATACCGTAATCGTCCATTTGCATGGTAATAGAAGTAGTCTCAAACAAAGAACTGCATGGCTGTAAACGTTAGATAATCCAATAAACGCTTAGAGTAATCCAATTAAAAGCTTAAATCGATACTCTAGATAACTAGTTATGGGATTCAAGTTTTTAGCTCATTTATAGTAGCTATTGTTCTTTTTAGTAAAAGTATTAAAAAGTCACAGATCACACCCATTTTAGTTTAAAAAATCACTTCTTAGAGTTATTCAGTTATCAGATTTTGATCACAATATTGTACTTTTTAATGATTAGTTTATAATAACGATGACATGTAGAAAGTTACAAAACTAGTATTGAAAGCGGTTCGTTTACTTTGAAAAGTTTATCTTCGACAAAAATTTTGAGTGTTTATCTACAGTGTGCTACAATTAAGAGGGCTAAAGGTAATATAAGTACTTGCATTTACACTTAGAACTTTGAAGAATAAGCTTATTAAACGGCAAAACTTAATGATTTTGACAAGCCTTGCCAATTGCCTTTGACATTTTCATGAAATTGTATTAATTATCTGCACGCTTGATACGAAAGTTACGAAAGCAATAATTACCAAGGAGGTAGGACAAGCGTAACATATTGAGCACGTTCAAATGCAGAACATGAAATTTACTGAATTCCATGCAAATTCATAGTAGTGCTAATGTAACTAGTAAGTAAGTAGATAATAAAGGTATGCAACTGTTATTCAGTGACGTAGTTTTTAGCACTGTCTAATAAATACTTATATGAGAGATATGAACAAAAAACACGTTTTAGCATATTGTCCCGAGGAAGTTATAAAATCTACATCGCAAGTTTTTGTTAATGGTAGTTCAAAATTAAATGCTTTGTTTTAAGTAGTACTTCACAAATACTTGCGACACGCCCCACAGTATTCGACCTGTACCAGACAATTTTTTTACCAACTCTCACTGTCTGTATTCTATCATTCAGAAAGATTGATATCAATTTGCAAGTAGAAGTCTTAAACCCAAGATGAAGAATAGCTTCTAACATTTCGTGATTAATAGTATCGAATGCCTTCGAGAAGTCAGGCAATGCTAGCACAACAAACTGATTCTTATCCCTACATGTTCAGATTTCATCCAACACGTGAAGTAAAGCAGATTCACAACTATATCCTTTTCTGAAAGCTGATTTATAATTAGGAAGTAGATCACAGATCACATCTTTATACACGCAAGATACTTATGCACATATCGTCATTAAAACTAGCTGGTGTAGTAACCTTTGAAATTGGATTAATCAGGGAAGTATTCTACTGTTTCCAAAATATTTTATGCCCCAAACAATAATTGACTATATAAGTAATGTAGGATACAATTACATGTATGCTGGGATAGACAAGAAGTAGTTGTTTAAGTCATCCGGATTACCAATGTTGTCTGGAAGGTCAGCCCTAGAGGTTTTCATAGATGGTCCCAAAGGTTTGAGTTCTTTAAATATGTGGCTACCCCTGTCATCAATTCTATATTTCAAAAATGGGAATATTTCAATTGTGGGAAACTATTGTAACGGTCATTTAATTTCGTATGTTCTTTTTTTAAGTTCTTCTGTCAACAGTCTTTTAGGTAATTAAGTTTTACTAACGATGCATTTTTCCAAATATATTTTTGTTGTCATTATGCTTACATTGGTACGTAATGCTAAAACGCTAATTCGGCGGTTTAATTCACAATAAGTTTATCCGATTGCTGCATCCGGTTCTGCATCGAAAATATCTTCACCTTGGATTCTTGCGCCTGACTGTGGCCTTTTACCTGTCAGGTATCAGTGCACTAGTTGAACCGAGGGCCTAAGTGAACTCTGAAAAGCGGGGAAGTAGTAAAATAAATTTCGGTAAAATTCCAACTGCATGAAGCAGGATTTAATATTTTACTACAAATTGTTGTCGTCGACATTTTGGTATTTGATTTCGTGGGTGAGATTTAGTAATATTTCGAGACCCTTAGTCTTCGTCGATAATAACAATCAGCTGACGCTGGATTCGCCCAGTTCACTAGAGCAGCCATATTTCCTGACTTAACAATCTTCAGTTTAATAAATCCGAGTGTGAAAAGCCCGCCTCCACATAGGGTAAGTGTCGAACCTAGGAATTTCTTTATATCTAACTATCCATTCGTTAGGCTTTTTTTTCTACTGGTAAGGAAAACTAAAGAGAAAACAGAGCGAGGTCAGCTGGACTTACGCTACGCCTTGTGGAAAATTCAGTGTTTCCGGGATTGGTCTGGTTGAGTATCCAATCTGAGACGAAGCAGCGGCGATAGATCTGAGTCTGGCTTGGCTTATGTAACCATCCAGTGTACAATGAGCTCTGCCCTGAAGGATGTAATATCTGTATCTATCTTGGACCTAGGCTGAGTACAAAATTTTCCTTGTGACGTCTTACTTACCTCACATCGTTCATTTGAAGTGATCGCTAAGACTCTTATGTGTATCGCTATTTTGTATTGACTGCCATAGTGATCACGCCGAATCGAGAATTCCTTCCGTGTTTTGTAACATTGCGTACTTACATTTTAAGATAATACGTACCTTTTAGTTACCGGTCAATATCGATTAATTCATTACTTACCTGATTATTTTGTATTTTCTCGTGATCCCTTGTAACGTAGTTTTCTTGTATAGTTTATATTGCATTTGATATATATTTTTGTGGCGTTTGTACTAATTGATAACACTTAACTTTATTTCGAAACCTTGTGCTATTGGTTTTCCAACGATTGTAAATATGAATGCGCACTCATATGTTTGGAAATTGCAGTAAACACTGAGATTCACTTGATTTAGTACATCCGGCTTTATATCTATTAAATTAAAATTCTAAAAATTCATTTAAATTTAATTTCAATCAAGGTGTGTCACTAATTTTTACTTCTGTAATAAACTCTTAGTAATAGTTTTTTTGTTATTTCCGCAAACCTACTGTTACTGTTATTTTGATAATTTTTTGTCAGTGATTTATCGGATAACTTTGTTGGGCTTAAAATTATCTGGCGCCTTGGCTCTCTTTTTAATTTTGAAATTAGCTATGACGTTTGAACCCAGCCCACTCCCACAGCTAGTCGTGGTATTTGCCCATTGCGTGAGCGGTATACAACTGTATAATTCTTTTGCAGTTCAATAATAATTTTTGTTTGCTTTTCTGTTTTTATAATACTTACGTTTTTTGTAATACGTGATACTATATTAAAAGAAAGAAAAAGAAGAAGAAGATTAAGAAATAGAGGAAGCTGTTTATCACTCTAGCAAGTGTATAAATGAAGAAACAAATTTAAAAACCTGCTCAACCTCGTAGCTGAACGAAAATCCTCATGGTTCTGTGTGTAACAGTTGGCACAAATGTGTACCGTATTCAGATAGTTAGTTAGTTTTTAGTTAGTAATTAGAATAGATAAGGTAGCTAAGTTGTATAGTAAATAAACTCACTCTTATTAAATATTAATTATTAATACCTAACATCCTGACTAAATAAACACTGTGCATAATGTATGCACCATATCTTCAACTTCCATAAGGTGTAAGCAAGATGGGTGCCATTTAAAATAAACAGTATTTGCCATAAACTAATGTTATCTACTGAAAAGCTCTTTTTGAAGACTATCCAATAAGACCGCCATAAGAAAAACAAAAGATAGRGCTATGTAATAATTTGGAAACAAATGAAATTGTTAGTTTCTGTTAACAACAAAGCGGGGTAGATGGGTACCTATTCTTTATCATTTATGTGTTGGAGATAATAAATTTTGCTTCCATTAGTGGCTGCAAAAATAGGGAGGTTTCAAAATGCTTTACTGGTCTGTCCCCCCTTGGTTTTTGCGCTCCAGGCTCCGAAATTACCTTAAATCGGCACTGGTTGCAGGAAGGGAAATATTGGTTGCCCATCTACCTCTCCTGATTTAATCCCACTAGACTTTTATACCTCGGGTATTTAATATCAATAAAAGACAGAATAAGATTGCAGACTTGAAGGTCTGAATTGATCAGGAACGCAAGAAAACCATTCCGTTAACCCCGCTACTGATGCTTATTTACTATAGTGAACCGAGCATTCTTCCAGCCCTTATCGACGAACACCGCTATCACCGKCGGCGTGCMACGAACAGTGKCATCAGCACGCCTCTTAGGGACGTCCGTGGGCGTCCGGCCGATTAAACGACGCTCGATGATCGATAAATCCATAGCGCCGTTTACGTCAGAGCGCCGGCGTACCGACGACGACGACGTCCATCAGCGTCGTACCCGCACACACGACAACAGCTGGACGAGCCATGGGGGAGCGTCTGCTTCTGGTGATGCTGGCACTGCTGGCGACGACGGCCCATTGCCAGTTCGAGTACAAGCACCACAACAACGAGGAGCTACTCCAGGTGCTGGAGGAGGTTCACAGGGCCTGCCCGAACATCACCAGGGTGTACACGTTGAGCGAGACTTCGGTGCTTGGGGTTCCGCTGTACGTCATCGAGTTCTCGACGAAGCCTGGACACCATGAGTTACGTGAGTGGTTTTTTTTCATTCCTATAATATATAAGACGTTTTCCAGCTCTTCATTTAACGAATTAATCTTGAAAGATTGTCTAGCTTTGGTTCCTCATTTACCTACATTTAACAGTGATATTTTTAAGCGATTGAATGAGCTACCTACTCGAAACTCTGAAAAGTGTAGCCTTTAAGGATAACTCATGAATACTTGGCGCCGTCTCTTCCAATTACTACAGATCTGATCCTATTTTCTTACGCATCGTTCTGAAGATTTATCTATCAATTGCATCTTATTGACACGTATGTCTTCTTTCAAACGCGTACCTACTTTTCTTTTAAACATTAATTTACTTTGTGCTGACTGAGAATTTATTTGATTTCGCCGAACATTCTTATTGCAGTAACCATTTCTCACTAGCGTTGATTTAAGATAATATATTTCTTTTTGTAAAGAACTTTCGTTAGAATTTCGTTATGTTCTAGCAAATAACGGCTTATAAGACTATTCTTTTGAGTTACTATCCAGTGTTTACTCTGTAAACTACCATTGCTTTCTAATTCCATGGTAAATTTTATATCAGGATTTTGACTATTTAAATGATTTAGAAACCTACCTAACTCTTCTATACCGTGGGGCCAAAGAGTAAAAGTTACGTACCTTGTAATCGAAAGCAGTTAAAAATGACTCTTCCTCATTCGCAAGATTTGAAGTTTTGATAATATCATTAGTAATTTTGGAAATGTTTGAAGTAGGATCTCTGGATAATTTTGAAAACTGTACTCATTTGAAAAATGTTGGTTTTCTCAATACTTTCCTATAATCCACCGCCTAAACACTAGCCTAATTTGGAAGTTATTGGAGTGACATTCTATGTATATGCTGATACTGGGCAACACTGTGATTTCTACTACAAAACCTGACACCAAAAATACATTTTCAATCCTTAAGTAGTGCTCCTCCCAATTGTTTTTTTTTGTATTCTACGTTCCCAGAGTTAAAAAAGACATTCGCAAGCACCTATAAAGTAATAACAAAAACACACCCAGTATTAAAAGTATGTATTTCACGAGAAAACAAAAGAATGTCGACTAGAAAGGCTGCTATAATTGTTTTAAAAATGTAAATAAATTTGAAATTGTCAGTTGTAACTATCAATAGTGTCCTACATTAAATGAAATGATACTTCTTTCGCATCTGCTACTGGAACAATATTTATTCCGTTCTATTTAAAAAAAAATCAAGTTATTCGCATTGGAAGATATCAAGATGAGAAGTCCTAAAAATAGATTTTTTTGTGTCACAGAATTCCGTTTCTGTCTAGAATAATACTATTTTATGTTCTTGAAAACACCGCAAACTTTAAGTGGTTCGATTTCATTCAGTTTAAAAGTTATTTGAATTTTTCACAGATACCTACCACAATCGTCAGTTTTTCAATTTACCTAAAATTATCAAAAAAACAAATGGTCAATGTTATTTATATGTTTTTGTCTAAAATGTAACTCTCGTAATACACAATAAACCAACTAAAAGTTCTAAATAACGATCAAATCATCGCAGAAAAAAATACTGTAACGTGTTTCTTTTCCTCTTATAATACAATTAATCTAAACGGTAGCATGCGAAACTTTCTCATTAAATATTAATCAGACTTACAACATTCAGTATAAATATCGCGGAGAAAACCTTTAACATTTTTTGTCAACCTATAAAATTTAGCATCCTTAGCGTATGGGAGCATTCTGGAAAAATCGTTTGACAAGTGCGCTAGCTTCGTGCAACCTGTTAATTTAATTCATGTGACAAAAACGAGAGACAACAAGAATATATTTCTGTGAACCAGCAAGATAATTGTGATCAAATTGGTCAAGAATATCTTGTGTCAGTTAAAAATATAGCTCTTGGCAAATGACAATATTCTACACACAGAAGTTTGGTTTTAAGCAGAAAAAATGTAGGAGAAAACATTACACGTACGTTTAAAACCCCTATTTCAGCCCCAACAATTTTTGTTGCTATGACAATTCTACATTAGAATATATATTCCGTTATTTTATGTAGGAAGAATATTCAAGCGCTGGAGAATTTTTAGTTTAAATATTGAAAATAGAAATTTTAGATTACACCTAATGAGGATGACACTGTTTGGTCTAGAAACGGGCTGTTTCGTGGAGAGATGAATAAAATTTCAAAGGTGTTGTCAATGAACTGTTGTGATGAGGATTTTATAAAATAATATCAATATAAGCTTTTCGTATTCTACTTTACAGTGAAGCCCGAATTCAAGTACATCGGCAATATGCACGGCAATGAGGTCCTTGGTCGTGAACTTCTCCTGAAACTGGCAGTTTACTTGTGTGAGGAATACATGCGTGGAAATCAACACATCCAATCCTTGATAGATCAGACGCGCATCCACATAATGCCCAGCATGAATCCTGATGGATGGCAGCTAGCTACTGATACGGCAAGTAGATTTCGAAATTTCTATAAAAGTCTTAGTTTCTTGTTAAAAGAAACGGTATTCATAGTTTTGTAGACTGTTTTGCAAGTGTTCTAAAAATAATCGTTTCAAGTATGGCGTTTAAAAAGGAAAATAACTCGAGACTGGTAAAATTGTTTTCATGCCACTATTTAAATATGACCTTCTATTAGAATTTTTGTAATCACTATCACCCATATAGCTACAATATGGTGAATACCTAGCTATCAACGTCTTGGCAAATAAAAAAAAATAGCACGTTCTTCTCCTCTTTATTAGTAATGTTTGCTTCATTCACACAATATTAATTTTCCTTTCTAAACCCTCTTAGTTTACAAGTATGTTGGCTTTATTTATTTACTCCGTATTCTACTTAGGATGACTGTATACTACGTATAACAATTTTTTAATGAGCTTTGTTAGTATTACACACTTGAACACTTGCAATGAATGAACACAAGTAGAAGATATACATGTAATGCATAATGAACAAGGAACTAGCATATTTATTATTTAATTATTTCGCCAATGTTATCAATCAATATGTGAATTTAATAAACCTCCTTATCTCATAATCTGGCCAGACACACTACAACAAAAAAGCAATATTTACAGGGCGGAAAAGATTATTTAATAGGCAGAACCAACAACCATTCTATAGACTTGAACCGCAATTTCCCAGATTTGGATCGAATAATGTTCACCAATGAAGAAAACCACATAGATCACAACAACCATCTTCTGGAACAAGTAGATCGATTAAATCAACCGGTATGTGATCGAATTCAAGGTGAAGGATAATCTTAACGCCAAAATTTCAGCTTCAACCAGAGACGAAGGCTGTAATCAGGTTGATAATGCAAGTACCCTTTGTTCTGTCAGCTAATCTGCACGGTGGAGATCTAGTTGCTAACTACCCTTATGATGAGAGCAGGACTGGTAGTCCGAAAAGTGAATATGCCGAGTCTCCAGACGATCAAACTTTCAGGTAAAGCCAATTATAAATAACTAAATGTTGGCTAAAGTGATGCGCCATATTTAAGCTAGGTAGTTTGTTTTTTTAATAGAACATAATATATGGATGTGTAATATAATTTTGTAATTCACCTTAAGTTTTACAAAATAGAGATCTACGTAGTTTTAAACTATTTTTAAAGATCGTTAATTTTCAGCTACTTACAGGTATATGAGAAACACTTCTGGTATTATTAAATTTTGGTTTTAGATAATTACATTGTATATCTTATTTAAGTTAAATATTTTACAACGATTAAAACAGAACGTAGCACTTCCAAATAGTTATCTTGTAAGAAAAAAAAGGACTTGAAAGTACTAGAATATTTATTTTAAAATTAAAACTGCAACCACAGTTCAATTAACTTATACACTATATAAAATAAAAGAGAACCATGTAAATCCGGTGTTTGTGATTAATACCTTAAATACATTCGATATGCTCTAATCCCARGATAGTTTGGAAATTTGTACAAGAAAAACCAAAGCTAATGAAATCCCTCARTATGCGTTGCTTAATGATAATCCAATATATGAAACCAAGAATATAGCTGAAAACTATTTTTTTCGTCCGTTTTTAGTAATTCTGTTCATAGTATTTACTAACTGCTGTTCTTATTAYTAATMAAAKAACTGGGTCAGGTCGGATAAGCTTTTACAAATTTTGTAGTACTTTCTTAGCTAAACCTTCATTTAGAGTATTTAAAAATCAGTTCATGACGGGGTTTTTCCAGATGTTTGGAAAGTTGTGAATGTTATAACTGTTATTAAATTTTTATCCGGAAGTAATACTGAAAATAACAGGCATGGGTTTCAAGCTCAATGCAGCACATTTACTTTACTGAAGACATTGGTGCTTTTGAAGACGGCTTAGAATTAAAGCTTAATATACAGATTTTCATAAAACGTTCGATACAGTTAATCACTTTACACTTAAAACTGCGCCTACGTGGTATCAGAGAGATCCTTTATGTTTGTGGGTATATTGTTACATCGATGATCGCACTCTCAGAGGTTTCCATTCTCGCTTCCAGTCATTGAATTACTCAGTAACGTCTAAAGTGTTGCAAGGTTCTACCATAGGCCATCTTTTATGTAATATTTTGTAAATGATACGAGTACTTGCTTTAATATATTATCTGCATGTTTGATGTAGCGGACGATTTAAAAATGTACAAAAAAATTATCCCTTGATAATATTGCTACTGTACCAATTGATATATTGAAAATAAAGAATTTTGCAGTCTAAAGGATAATAAAGCTATATGTTCAAACATGTTAAGTACTCGTACTATGTTTTAGTAAAAAAATATCTTGTGGTAAATTGTCTTTCCATGTCCACTAAGATTTTATCATTGCCAAAAGTAGAAAACTCTTGGGTTGCTTAAAAATGTGAACATCTAATTTTAAGGGCATTAGAGTGTTATTAGTACTTCTAACTTTATAATTATCTTGTTCGCTCTAGCTACCCTACTATTTTACCCACGTTGCTCCGCTATAAAATCGAAGAGATAAAAATCTCTAATTATGTTTTATATTTGAGGTAATTAATTATTTGATTGAATTGTTTTATCTTGTTGGTATAGTTGTAATGTTCTTATTTGTAATTTTCGGTATAACGATTTATTATTGCATATGCGATCTCGCAAATGCAGCTACTCATACCATTTTGAATTAACAAATACTTTTTTGTTAACTAATATATTTTCTGGTAAACTAAATTTCACCTGTGTTTCTTATGCACAATTCAGAAACGACTGGAAAAAATCGTTAGGTATATTTTATGTACTGCTCATTATTATTGGCGCAATAAACGTATTATTATTAAAGAATAGTGTATAAAAATAACTATGTAATGGTGGTGACGACGCTATGTAGTCTGTAGGATCTGTTTGCTAAATGAAAAGTTATCACCGAGATAAACCTAAAAAATACGACTTTGTATGTTAAAATAGCTATTTATATATTATAGCTAGTTGCAAAATGAGCGTGTTTTTGCACTAAATGTGATGATGTCCAACACATAATCTGCAAAAAATATGCCATTTTGCAACGTATTTTGCACAAGATTTTGTGCAATTTAGTTATAATTTCTGAACAAGAAATTTTGTTTGACATTATTGTATTCTGTTTAATTGGATAATAAAAATGTTGATTTCTAAACTCATTCTAGCACTCTTTGATAATCAAAGCCAGTGTCAAAAAAGTAACGTAACTGAATTGCAAAAATTATTAAATGCAACTAAAAGCTTAGTTTCGAAAATGATTTTTTTTTAATTTTTTCGGCTTTCATTTAAAACTCTACCGAATCTAATGATTCACGTGTTATAATCTTTACTCTGATAATACTAATTGTTTCTTAGAGAATTCCATTAATACAATAGTTTAAACTACACCGACACTAACTCCTGATGAAACTCCAGTAACTGAATGACTATTAAAATTTGCAGGCATTTAGCCTTGGCTTACTCCACTCATCATGCAGACATGTCAAGKGCTGCAAGGAAAGGCTGTGGAGACGTTGATAGCAACAGATTTGGCAAGCAAGGAGGTATTACAAACGGAGCTCAGTGGTATAGTCTTCAAGGAGGTATGTACGAGGCATGTTTTTTAAGTAAGTACCGTTTTGGAATTAAAAAAGACGTGTAAATATATCGCAATAATTTTACCTTACATGAAAGCCTGTACCTTAATCTACTTTTCTACATAATTTCCGTAAATATTGAGGCACTTGTCATAACGTGGCACCAGTTTTTGAATACCCTCCTCATAAAATTCTGCCGCCTGACTTGTTAACCACTGTATCACAAATGTTTCGACTTCGTTATCATCTTAAAGACGCTGACCACCCAGGTGTTTCTTCAAGTGCAGGAACAAACAAATGGTAGTCGCTGGGCGCCAGATCAGGGCTGTATGGAGGATGATCTAGAGCTTTCCATTTAAAAGATTTGATGAGATCTTTGGTCCGATTAGCCACATGTGGACGGGCATTGTCATGCAGCAAAACGATACCCTTACTCAACTTGCCACGTCTTTTGTTCTGGATTGCACGACGCAGATTGTTCAACGTCTTACAATAAGACGCTGCATTGATTGTCTCATTACGAGGCGGAAACTCCACTAGCAATACTCCTTTTCTGTCCCAAAAAACTAGGCACATGATTTTCCGGGCAGAAATTGTTTGCTTAAACTTCACTTTTTTGGGTGATGATGAATGTCGCCATTCCATGGATTGTTGTTTCGATTCTGGTGTGACGTAGGCCACCCATGTTTCGTCACCAGTAACAATTTGGTCTAAAAAATCTTCACCTTCATTGTGGTACCGCTCAAGGAAAGTCAATGCACTGCCTAAACGTTGGGTTTTGTGCAAATCCGTCAACATTTTCGGAACCCAACGTGAACACAATTTCCGGTAATTCAAGTTCTCGGTCACAATGCGATACAAAACACTACGCGAATATTGAGGAAAGCAGTCGCACAATGATGAAATTGTAAAGCGTCTGTTTTCTCTCACCTTTTCGTTCACTTTCTGCACCAAATCTTCATTAACGACCGAAGGACGCCCACTCCGTTCTTCATCATGCACATTTGTGCGGCCATCTTTAAATGCTCTCACCCATTTCCTTACCATTCCATCACTCATAATGTTTTGTCCGTAAACTTCACAGATCTCACGATGAATATCGATCGGTTTTACGCCTTTAGCACTAAGAAATCGTATAGCAGCCCGTACTTCACAATCGGCGGGACTCACGATTGTCGGAGGCATCTTAAACACTCAGTAAACAACGTATACAATGAATAATCAAACTGTAATGGCGTCAGTGCGTAGACAAGAGATGTAGGTAACCAGCGCGCATGCGCGGAACGCCGACCGTAGCGCTGCGGCGGCGGAATCGCAAAACGGTACTTACTTAAAAAACATGCCTCGTAACAGACAACGACTGAAAAAAGAAGGGCATGAACGTTGACACTGATAAAAGACAAAGAATCATGATTTATTTGATTTGACACTGCCACTAGTGAACAAATCAATTGATCCTTCTTCATTTGTTGTAAGGATATGTGTAAAAAAATCGTTTTCATCTGTTTTAGGCATGCAGGACTTCAACTACCTATCCAGTAACGACTTCGAATTAACCCTGGAACTCGGCTGCGAAAAATATCCGCCCGCTTCACTGCTGGAAACCGAGTGGGAGCGCAATAAGGACGCTTTGATTAATTTCATCTGGCAAGTAAGCAGAGGGGTAATTATTCTGGCGTCGTATCTCTGAAACGGATGCTTTTCAGAGTCACATTGGGATCAAGGGGATAGTGTACGACAGCGCCACTAAGCAGGGGATCAGCAACGCCATAATCCACGTGAAGAATATCACGGAAGGGAGACCGAGGGATATCCAGCATGATATAACGTCAGGTCAGTGGGGTTTTGGAACCTAGAGGGCGATTAACAGATATGACAGTCTGAGGGTCAATTTTTAATAAGAAACTTAATTATGGAAACCGCAGTTCGATATATCTATCGTGTAGTACGATGAATGATCTTTAAAAATCTGCATTTTGGGAATGTCTGTAATTTTTTCCTTTACAAATTTCCCAATTCTCTAAAAACATTCCCAAACCACTTTTCTGCGCAGATTTCAACGCCGTTATCAAAATTAGTATTCCGGCACCGCCCGCTCTAGTGCTTACCTCACACCAGGCAAAAAGACAAATTGCCACCCCCTAATAAATATAAATACATATTTTTGTGATAAATGTAAGCGCCCTGTGATGACCAGGGACTTTTCCGAGCACCTGTCGATGCTGCCGTCAGGAAGCTCGGGGATTCCTGGGCGACATCGCCAAGTTGTAGGGGCGATGACGCACAGTAGTCGCCGAACCGAAAAGTATAGGGGGCGGAATTATTATGAGATTACGTCAGAGTATTTTTATTAGGATTGTTCGAAGTGGTGCTTTTGGGTAAAAATAAAGTTTGTGTTCTGCTGTTCGAGTGCTTTTATAAAGTTACATATTATAGTTTTTATTTTCTCTCAAATCAAATCCATGAACTGAAGCTTACGAAGTAGCCTATACACCTTAACACTATCAAAAGCCGTTCTAGTATCAGTTTAGATACAATCAAGGCTATGTCCTAATTCCAAGGAGTATATTGATTGATTGATTGATTAAACCAGCGTACGGTCAGCATTTCTGCCACTCCTGGATATACCGCTGGGCCGGCCGTCTACGCTGGGTTGGAGCAGTGCGACTCCCTAATAGCGCATGTTAAGAGGGGCGTTTACCTAGAGCGAATCGGGTCATTTTAAGCACCTACCGTTTTACATTTTACCGAGTTATTTGAAACTTTTTCGATGTGAAATTTCGACAAGGCAGTGACAAAAGATGTAGCTACAACGTAGAGTTCGAGTTTTTTCTGAATTTGGTACGGTAATGTAAATATTTGTTGTTATATTTTGCTTAAAAATGAATATTTTTGGCGAGCTATTTCTCGAAAACTAAGGTACATAAACGAAAAATTCGAACTCCACGTTGTAGCTACATATTTCTTTGTACACTACCAAAAACATGAGCACGATAAATGAGTAAAAACATTCAAAAAATCTAAAACCGCAAACCCTTTCGCACGAGTCCGTCACGAGAGCGGAATGCGAATGCCCATCCCCACCAGGTCCGTCGCGTGGTATCCAGTGAACAGTCAGGCTAAGATACTATCCTGTCGGGAATGATCGAGCGGTATACGATCTATTCCGATATGACTGAATTTCTAAGATTGTATGTCTAATTACACGTGACAAGTTTAATGTTAAAAGCTCTTTCACATTAATTTACTGTCTGCCGAAGCAATGGGGAGGCAGAAGGAAAATTATTATAAAAGATCCTCCAGAAATCATAGTCGACATGCAGTTAGAATGAAATGTTATATAGTTCATATTTACAGAAATAAATGGGTTATTCCATATTCTGAATAACTTGGTATAATATCATAGTAAGTTACTAATATGATGCTTACTTTTGTATGCATACCGTACAGTCAGCAATTTTCCGAATATTAGTTTAGCCCGTCTGTTGCTCATACGATCTTTGCGTGATTTCAACCTAGCGGCTACCCTCTTACGTCCCATGTCCCGCTGGTAATACTGGAAGCATAGTTTACATTTCTGCCCGATCGCTCCAAGTAAATGCCCCTCTTAAGGAAATATAAGGATTGGAATGGGAAGGCTATATAAGTACACTCATATTATTTGAATGTTTTCTTGGTGCTGTTGACATCATTGGTCCATTTCAGAGTCGCTTGATTAATTTCTTGTTCCTTGTTATTTCTAGCTATTATTCTTCGTTCTTCCCTGACTTCTGGATAATCCTCTCTATAGTTGTTTTCCACGTAAAGCACGGTCATCCTCTTTTTCGTTGGTCTCCGCTTAGTTCCCAAGTCTTCCTTAATATGTGGTCTACCTCTCTTCTTTAGGTGTGTCCCTAGTATTTCCTCACCTATGTCTCTATATTCTCTTTATTGCCGCACGTGTGGTATGTATTTGGTTGAAGGATATTTTTGCCTTAGATTATCGCTTTGTTATTTCTTGAGTAATTTGCCTAAGCACTCCGTTCGCTCTTCTGTCAGTTGCGACATGTACACCTACTATGCATACTGTTTCCGTCTTCCAGGATTTTATGTAGCACTATTATGTAATTTCTTGTATACACTTAACTAAATACATGGTACTACTTCACTATAGCGACAGCAACAATAATAATATAGTAGCGCAAACATTAGTACACGTTGTGAATTAAACTCTTAAAAATGTATGTAGTTGTTCGATTCCTGTATCTTGTTTAGGTTACTCTTTCATGATGATGTTGACGTTTATTTGTATGATTTCATCTATGTTTGTCTGATCGCTTGCTGGAGCTCTAGATGGGGTGATATTCTACGGGATCATTCTTATTGTCATCTTGTCTGTATGCATTTTTATATATTAGAGATTCTATACGTCGGTGGGCTTATTTCCATGGCTTCCTGGTCTCTAGATAAAATTATCGCCATATTATAGTGGTTACTTTTACTCCTTCTTTTTGGTGTTGCCGCTAAGATTTTTTCTCTCCAACTGAAGCTGGACTTAGTGCTGGACAATGTTATCCCCATATATCTATTTCGTCAACCAATGTGCTCCGTAGGTAAACATACGTCGACAAGACATCCATTGATCCCATACTCATTTGAAATCCTGAAGCGATGGTACAAACGATTTTTTGCGCCAACCTGTGTCTAAGGGCCAAAGGCTAATTATTTTAAACGCAGGGAACGAAATGGATTTGTTGAAAATGGAGTATGTTAAAGGTTGAGTTGTACGAATTGATCAAGCTCCATAAATCCGGTTAGAAAACATACGTCATCGCTCATCGATTAGTTGCTAAATGACAAGGGTCACGATGTTTTGCGATGTCCACCTTATCACCCCGACTTGAACACCATTGAGATGGTTTTCAATGAAGCACTTTGTTGCCGACAGAAACGTATAGACTTTTGGCAAGGTCGAATTGCTATGTGACGAATTTTTCAATGCAGTTTTTTCAATACATACTGCCAACATGCCAAAACAGCTAAAGATTTTTTTGCTGCTAAGGAACCTTTACTGAACTTTACTGACAGTGAAAGTAAAAATTAGCAGTCATCAGTTCCGGTATACATAACTAATTTGTTGTTATTTCAAAAGAACTATACTCATTCGGGTATTTTGAATTTAACTTTGAGAATTTGATGTCTAAGTTAATTTCATCCTCGACGGAAGATTAAAGCTTCCTGTCTATATAAATATGGATATTTTCTGCTTTCACTCCAGTAAGATGTAAAAGCCTTTTTCTGCCTTATATACCTAACAACTAGGGTAAATCAGTAATTAATGCTGTTATCTGCTGCTGGTTGACGAAGAACCTGAAGTGACCCCAGTATACATTTTAATTGTCATTAAAATTCCATTATACGCACTGAAAAAATCTTTAGCTATTGAAAAATTGATATGTAAAATTTTCTGTTAAGAAGATTCAGGAAAAACTAAGTTTGATAACGACTTCTGTATGAAGTTGTAATTTCCCTTATTTCATATTTCTGATTATGACTATTTTAGACTTCAGGGGTTTAAAAATGGAAAGAATAATGCGTTAATGCATTTTTACAGTAATCAGTCTATTTTTGAATTGTATTTATTTCTCTTGCAGTTTACAACGGCGATTACTTCCGTCTTCTAACCCCAGGAGAATACATTGTTACAGCATATCGAGATGGATACCTTCCCCACAGTCGTAAAGTCAAGGTGGAGATCAACCCTTACCAACCGGCACAGAGAGTAGATCTCGCTCTAAAACCCATCTCGGTAAGTCTGCTTTAGCTCCATTCGTTGCGCTAACCTGTTGCTGTGTTTTCAGCATCAGTCACAGAAGAAAGTACAAAAGCATGCTTGGTCTAAACGCACCGCTAATTTCTTGCGCAGGCACATGAATACGAGACTGTTTCTTTAATCGCCTAATTTTAGATGCCTGCCTATCTTCAGTTTCGAGGTAGCAATTTCATGGACGAGTATGGTAACACCGGGGACAGGCAGTGGAAGGAATGGATAAACGAAGATCGTGATCAGTTAGCTGTTGAATAAATTCCACGTTGACCTTTTCTTCTTCCTATTTCCGTTATATATGTAACATTAACTGCCCGTATTGTTTATTAAAAAATAAAAAGTTTAAGTGATATAGATACCAGATTGTAAAAATGTTAAGATGCAATAGTCTATGAAGAGTAATAAAATAAATATTTTCTGTTTACGAGCTGTATACACGTAGAACAATCATTTAAATTTAAATTCCACACCTTATATTAGAGTGATAGAGAATGATTAATAACTAATCTACGTTAGGTAGCTACTTTGGTTCTGATTGATTGCAGTCGTGCCTTTGATATAGATCTCTCATTTTTATGTAAAAAACTCCCTTTTTTGTACTGACCCTGGTCCAGTAAATTTCCTTTTCAGTTATTTGTTAACTGGACGAACYCAAACTGTTGTCGTGAATCAGAAATACTCAGTGCCTTCACCGGTTATTGTTTATGCGGTACCCCGGGACTCTATTTTAGGACCCTTTCTGTTAAGATATCAACTTCTGACATGTCTTGGCATATTGCTGAATACATCACTACGCAGACGATTCGCAGCTGATTTGCTGTTTTCATGCTTAGGATACTGTTGGGGCTACTCGCTACTGGGCATATTATTAATGATGGTTTGGAAAAATTGCATATGTCTACGGCACATAAATTAACGCAGACAAATCAGTTGTTTACTTTGGTACTAAAAAGAAACGTATTTTTGTTAAAAATTTGTCAAAATTAAAAATTAGCAACAGTATAGGTATCCCTGATATGTGTAACGAGTGCTGCAATTTGTCAGGGTAATCACAGGGGATCAAGTCAGATGACACGGAAGTGCTACTTTGGCTCGGTGCATTTAAGTAGATTTTTATTGAAAAGGAAAACCACTGAAGACAGTAACGTGTATCTAATGGAATCAAACAAATGATATTTCAATTATTAGTAATTATTAGATAATAAACTTGCAATACTTAATTATGTGCTAATAATCACTGAGATTTAAATAGATATAACAATATACATATCTATTTTTATGAAGTATAGTCAATTATTCAAAAGTTACCTTCACTTCACTCTTGATTCTTATAAACAATCCGCTGGCTGCACCTGCACAGATGTATTAATTTGTATGGGTCCTTGTCCTTCTATATCACTTGCATGCGTAATTAAAACTTTCCTGGTACTTCCCTGTCAAGTATTTTTACTAGTTTCTAGCTTTTAAAGTCTTGGTAAAGGCTGTACTTATCGCAGTAGTTGTCCATTTGCTACAAATGAGTCTTTTGGATCCAACAAAATGGGCTATCAACTGCACAGTTATAAATTCAGATGAGCCTTTTTCAAATACATACAAAAACAATTGTTTGAAATAAGAAGAAAAATGTTTAACGAAACTCAAACTGCTGGTATGTAGACCTCCCGTTAACCTTAGCACCAGTTATTCACAGCGGCTGATCCATATGTGGGGTAGCCAACCTCTAGCCAATAATTTCCATTATACAAGATTTAAAAATCCAAGACATGCGGAAACAAAAGGACCGAGGCCATAACATTAACATAATTTCTGTTCCAGATTAGTTTAAACGTTTACTACTACTATGTCTCAAAGTTAATCCTCAAATCACGGACGTCTTTCCTAATCAAGGACGGTTGGCAACCCTATCTAAATGTCAAACATAACCTTACTTAATTTAAGCTGTCAATTCTAAGGTTATTTAAAACTGTGCATATGGTTATTGTCATACAAATTTATAAAACATAATAAAATGCCCCAAAACGAAGAATTTTCTGATATTATTCAGCTCATAAGTGACGTGAAACATGGGTAAAAGCCAAGATAATAACTAACGAGTACCAAGTATCTAAGCAGTATTTTAATATTACAGCAAACTGTATACCTCATTAGATATTGCTTTAAAAACTGAGGAGCTTTTGGAAAAGTTAATCGCTCAGTCCGTATGGAAGAATGCACAGTAATTGCTAGCCGGTGGATGTTCCTGTGATCCCACTAACCTCATTTCTTTTTAGGGAATTAATGCATATGATCAAACAACGCATAAAACATGTAATGGTTGCTCTGCCTCAAGAATCAACAGCTACTAATATCATGAGGCACATTCTAAAAGTTGTAAGGGAAGAGTATGAAGCAGGGTCAAAGGTTGTTAATAAAAATTTGGTCTAGTTGCGTGTGTAATACAAGCAATTATTATTTTCAGAGCAAAGCTGAAGGACAATCGCTGCATCAACTTGTGCTTGCGGATCAAGCAGAAACTTTAGATTATTCAACTACCTTACCGATTTTAAAATCATCTCTGTTAGGTCATCTTTCTGAATACAAAGTTGAGTTAGAATCAAGGTAATTTGTCATATTTTCGTTTTTGGTCAATATACAGGTTTTTTACAGTGCCGACAACATAGCAGCCCAAGCATCTGAACACATTCATGCAAATGAGATCATTTTAACAATCGGTAGGTCAACGACGGTTGAGAAGTTTCTTAAAATGGCAGCAAAAACTCGTAAATTTCAAGTTATCGTCGTTGAAAGTGCTCCAAAATATCATGTACTGTATAACCTGTTAGTCATATTTGCAATGTTTAAATCATTTCATTTCTAGGGTCACAATATGGCCGCGAGTTTAGCAAAAAGTGGTATACAAACAGCCCTTGTACCTGACACTGCTATATTTGCAGTTATGTCTCGTATTAATAAAGTCATAATTGGTACACATACAGTCTTGGCAAACGGAGGTCTACGTGCTTCTAGTGGAGTTCATACGATAGCGCTAGCCGCAAAGCATTATTCTGTTCCAGTAAGACATTTTATCTGCTTATTTAGGCTTGTTAGTATAATTTGTTTTCAGGTAATGGTGCTGGTGCATCTGTACAAATTAAGCCCTGTCCATATCTGCTCATACGAACATGACACTTTCAATATTTGCGCATCTCCGGCTGAGGTTTTGCCATATTCAAGTGGACCTGTGCTTAATAAGGTGCAAGTTTATAACCCCGTTTTTGATTATGTGCCACCAGAATTGCTGACTTTATTTATTACACACCAGTAAGTATCTAGTTAAATATTCTAAACCGCTGGATTGTTTAATCTGCAATTATCTGAACTTATCTGCTTTATTTACTTATTGGGTCAGCAAATTTTCAATAAAGATAGTGTTTATAATACAGAAATATGAAATAAGTGATTACTTATATTAAACGATCAAGTGCAATCTGCACTTTGTAAATCTAAGCTAAACTACCTTAATGTAACCAATGATATTTTGTCTTTTGATTGCAGGGGAGGAAATGCACCCTCATATGTCTACCGATTGCTGTCCGAACTGTATCACCCTGACGACTATGATCTGTAAATAACTTACCAAACAAAACAATATATTCTTTAGAAAAGTGTAGTTTTATTGTTTAAATTACATAAAATGAAGGAAGGCTAAACTTATATAGGCTTAATTTTAAAGTGTAGTCCGATCAATGAAAACACCAAGCACTTAAGATCCTGCACGAGATAATAAAAGCAGCGTAACCCCTCCGGATCCTTGGACTGACTGACGTCGACCAACGAACCAGTTTTTGACGTCGTGAACGATATGTGTTCATCGTTGATGACGATTTCCAACTCTTGCCTGCCGATGCGGTCCGGCGGCGGCCACAAAGAGTCGTCCTCCTGCATGATTTCTGAGTCGAGTATGATCCTCTTAAGTTCTTCCATTACGCAGGGGTGGACGTAAACTTCTTTGCGAATCATCGTGTCGTTTTTGTAATTCGAGTTGTTGGCATAGCGAAGCTTACCGTCCGGGCGAAACTCGAACTCTAAGAACTCGTGGCCAAATTTCCCCTTGTGACCAACGTAGTAACGAATGTAAAAGTCTGCAGGCATGTTTTTTACCAGTTTTGCGTCTCTCGAAATAAAATGCAGCCGATGCACACAAATATCAATAACAGAAAGTTGGGTTATGTTGCAAGTCTTGCGAGTGTTATAAGCTGAAGTCTGAAGTTAGCTGTGGTGTTATCCTACAGTGTTGTCAGATTAAAAATAGATTTTTAATATATAATGTGCCGCCTTTTTGTAAATGCTGCCAAACTATCTTTTTACAAATAAAGACAACGATGGTACATGGTTTTTTATGTAGCTTATAAATTTAAAAGATGAGAGTGCGAAATTCAGCTTTCCCAGGAAATAACACAATTTAGTTCATGGCATGCTTGCAGTGCCGTAGGTCAATGTTCCTAATTTTTGCTAGCTAGGTGTGGATATTAAAATACCAGTAAGATCAACATATCCACTGGTTAAACCTTAGCTTTTATTTTCATTGCAAGTTATAAAATTACAAATACCAACCATTCAGTTTACCTCCATAAGTATAAAATTACCCTATAACAACAAACCTTATTGTAATATAGCAATTAAGAAGCTATGTATACCGCACATTCATTCATGTCTGCTCTAAGCAACTTTA
Source organism: Rhyzopertha dominica (assembly GCA_025024175.1). Lineage (NCBI taxonomy): Eukaryota > Metazoa > Arthropoda > Insecta > Coleoptera > Bostrichidae > Rhyzopertha > Rhyzopertha dominica. Next base: position 7,011,161 of record QCXZ01000137.1, on the reverse strand, counting down.
AATTTTGCCATATCGAATGATAAACCACGAATTTATCCAACCACTTAATCTATGATAAGTTCAAAAACACTTAAAAGTTGAATGAAACTTGTGAAACAGTACTTAACTAAAAAAATTGAGCACCAAACCTCATCCACTTTATAACTATTCAGAGCATATTAAATGTTTATATTACATACTCCTCATCACGTTCTCATTATTATGTGTTTCTGAATAACATGATAAAAGAGCAAAAAATATAAAAAAATCTTACACTTCAAATATGCCGCCATCTGCTGGTGACATTTGAAACTTAAGGTCAATATATCCAGTCATTTTTTTTGCAAATACAGTTTTAAATATTTATATTCTTTAAATGATTATACAAATAGTATATATATATTTATCAAAGAGTAAGGTTTATGTTGTGTAAAAAAAATCGTTAATACTGTGGGCAGGCATTAGTTTTTCTAGGGTAACTAAATAACTTGTAGAATAATACTGAAACACTTTTATTTAATAATGAAATTATCTACATGGTCTAAATGAATAAAATCACAGATATTTTAATTACATCGTTATTGTAACAAATATGCAAACAACTGCGCTACAACTTAAAAAGTCTCCCACAATCGCTATCAGCTATGAAAATTCAATTATAATTATCACAAAGTATACAATTCCTAGGAGTAATACACCAAAATAAAAAAAAAGAAAATAGTGTAAAATCCAGTCGTTGATCATAACCCCCAAAAATAAGTGAAATGGCAATCAGGTCAGATGCGAAGGTCCCGCACAAATTCCTTAGAAAACACTATGGTTACATGCATACAAAAATGTATAATTCTTATGACACAACATCGATTTCTCTGGGTGAAGCTAACGCTGGCGAAACCACCGAAATAATACTGTGCGCCGGCGACGAGTTCACCAAAGACTCACGTAGCTTTACCTCCACCTTTTCACGGGCCTCCATACTCGCCTGCTTGATGGCCTCCTTGTACTTCCCCTTCTGCTTCTTGTTATAGCGAACCTGGGAAAAATTCACATTGGCAACAATGTTGTTTTATGGAAGGTTCATATAATTTCCGAAGCAAGAAAGAGACTATACAATTTTTTTTAACAATAAAGAATATACTCCTACCAAAAAATGTTATCCAAACATCTACAATATTTGGAAATGATGAAGGGGCGTATAATAAATGAAAAAACAAAATAGCATGAACAGCGGTTTATATGAGATAAAAATCAATGTCTGTTTACTTTTTAATATAGCATTTAATAAAAAATGCAAAAAATTGTCTATTTCCTTGTCTCTCAATTTTTAAACTTCGTTTCCACAAAACTAATGCAATTTTAATGAAACGTGGTGAAAGTAACCTATCTATATCCAAAATAACCACAATTTTTTTCGGATCCAGTCCAAAACATTTTTTTTTCTGATTAATTCTATGAGAAAAAATTATTGTACAGAGTTCTACACTGCTCATTTTTTGCAGCTAGTCACAATTTATAAAAACAAAAATGTAAAAAAAACAAAAAATGCCTTTCGAATTACACAATTAAATACAATTTTTTTAGAATTAAATCCGTACAACTGAATGGTGTAATCAGTTTTTTAATTTAAATTTTAAATTAAATTTATTGTATAGTATTAACAATTATTGAAACAATAGTTGTTGCAAGAGTCATTTTTATTTAATTTTTGTAATTTATATCATTTCCACTTACAGATGTTTGGAAACAGATATTTTTTTCCTTTAAAATTAATTATTTAAATTGCAAAATAAAACTACTTCAAAATCGTAAAAACCTAATCAGATTTCAACACCAACCTTGAAATTATCTAAATAGGAGCTCAGCTGGTCGCACTTCAGCAATGAATAACTATCCTTCGTGCCGTACCAAATGACATGAGCTTTAGGACCCTGATTCTCCACGTTCGTTATGGTGAGAACTTTCCCCGGCCACCAGGGATAGTTCCGCATTTTCCCCCACACGATGTCCCCCACCAACAATTTCTCCCCTAAAACGCAACCGACAGATATTGAAGCACATTACTAAGAATAATACCCACCGCTCGCTCCCGTGGCACTGGACATAGGCTGCCCTTTGACGGGCAACACCGAGGGGGCATCGGAAAAATCCGGGGCTTGCTCCGTGTGCTCGTCTGAACTGGAGTGGTGGTCTGTCGATTTTTCGGACACGGCTTGGCACGAGGTGTAGGTGTTGTTAAGTCGTTTCAAGTTGATAGACAGCTTCTGCGTCACATAGTGTTCTTTGGCAGTATCTTCTTGGGTTGAAGTGACCTGCAGAAATTAACATTCCAAGCTTAATATTTTTTGCTTTTTACTAGTCATTAGTCAATATTATAAAACTCTGAAATAGTTTAATAAATAATTCGAAGGACATTAGATACAGAAACTATATTGCAAATGTGGTTTGTTTCTAAAAAAAAAATACTTAAATAACTTCTAACACTTAAATTTCATGTACAGTATATGTATGCCTTTCGGAAAATTACACCTTAGATACTTGATTTTTTAAATAGAAACATATTATTTCCTTACATGTGCTAACACAGTTTTTTCTTTTAATTTTCTATTTTGCATTTTCTTTTTTCTGTAACAGAAAAACAATGAAAAGAATGCAATACTTTTTATTTCATTGTTATGTTATCAAAAAATAGCAATAACAAATACTTCAATTCAAAAGGTGTTCAAAATTCCGTCCATTTAGTTTAGCTTCCAAAGTGTTTCTTGAATTATATTAGCAATGTAGTTCTCATTCAATTTTTCATTTCCTTTAAGGTAGTAGGTTCTTCTTCAAATATAAAATTGTTAAGGAAACCCCACAAAAAGGTCCATGATGGTAACATCCATGGATCCTGAAGGCCATGACACAGGCCTCCCTCAGCCGATCTAACGATCAGGAAATTATTAATTTAAACAATTTTGCACACTCAGTATACCACAAGGAGCACCATCATGCTGATACCATACTGAATATTTTATGTTACCACAAACATTTTCTAGTAATTCATTATGTAAGAATTTCAAATAATAATTACCATTCAAATAATCAACACAGCAATGAGGACATATGAAATYATTCACAATTCCTTGCCACACATTTACCATCCACCTATGCTATTCCAAACATCATGCATCATGTAGATTTACATTAACAAAATAATGAAAGTTTTAAATATTCATTTGGCTGTTGCTATGGAAAGATTTAATACCTACTGATAAAAAAACCCTACTTGCTTTAAAATTATCTACCATATTTAATTTTTGGTGTAATTCTACATCATATGATCCTCTTCTTACCAAAGTAGAACTAATTGTATTAATTGCACTAGTAACTTGACTAGTGCTGGTGTTTGGATTACCAACCACACCCTGCATTACCATTAATTAAGGTTTTAACTGCTTTTCTTTGAACATCTACCATTCTTCATGAAAACCAATTTTACAATCCATCAAGTATATATAACAATGTTGTGGCATTGTGTGGCAATTATAATTTTTTTAGCGTAAAATTTCAAGTAGATATGAACAAATTACTGTTATTGAATTTCTCAAACCAGAATGCACCAGGAATATCATAAAAACAAATTCCTCAAATGTGAATGTAATAGTGAATGCAAATGTTCGTTCTGTATAATCACATTTTTGCCAGGATTCTTTCATTGTGTAAAACAATGTTTACTTAAAAAACTGTATTGCAAAAATTATTATTTCACTTCAAAGCTCTCAGCTACAGGAAATAGTTCTCAGATATATCAAATTTTTGTAACAACTCAAGATTTTCATATAGAAGACTTTTATGAAAGAGCATCATATAAGCTTCAAAATAAAAAAAGGACCCTTTTTTCTTTATTTTTAGAAATTCAACAAGGCAATACAAAAAATGTGCTGCTTGGGATGTTCTAAATAAGTATTACATTTCAAACACTTACAAACGAGTCTGCATGATTAAAACTGCACTTACCTCTGTTTCTTTATGTTTCCGATCTTTATCTTCTTTATGCTTCTTTTTATGCTTCATCTTGTGCTTCCTTCGTCTAGGAACGCTCAATTCGTAAGCAGTCGCAGGTACATATCGAGGTGAATTGTTGCCTAAACCGTGTCTCGGTGACGCACTCCCCACTGTGTACCTTGGAGAAGAAGCTATAGCGTACCGGGGGGACCCATTACCTAAATAACAAGGCGAACCCCCCGTCAGCAACACTTTGCGCCTTGCCTCTTTCCTCGCCCTTTTTAGTGCCCTCCTTGCGGCCTTGTTAGTGATGTCCTTCGCTTTGGTAGTCACCTCGGTGCCGACGTTCTCCCCCTCCAAGTCATCGTGGATATTTAAGTTTTCTATCTGTGCAGGTATCTTGAGTACCGTTGGTTCACCCTGTGGTCCGTATGATATTTTGATAGTTTTCGTGTTGGTACATGGCTGATCCGCAATGCCTAAATTCTTGTTCTGGTTTTCCTCGAAGACAGTTTCGTCCCAGAGATCCTCCATGGAACCGATGCTGCGTTTCTTGCGGAGGATGCGTTTCATAGATTTCGCCGACATTTCGTGGGGCGCAGCTTGCTCGATTTGCAGATTCATGTTCACGGTCAAATCGGAATGATCCCCGGAATGTTCGGTAATGTGCGTGGGAGTGTTTTCTGTGTCCGCGTTGTCCAGATTGTCCGAGCATTTTATGGCATCAGGCGACGGAGGTCTTTTTAGGTTATCTAATATATTTAATTTATTTACATTTCCGCTTAGTGCATTAGAAACCTCCAACCTTCTTGGAACTAAAGTTTGTTTATCTTTTTTTCTACTCAATTCGCTATAAACAGACCTAGTGACTGGGGCGTTTGCCCCTCTTTTAATGGGCGGCATCGCATGAACACTTTCTGATGACTTACGTTTCCTGGAAACATTCTCTGAATTTTCATTACAAATACCCTTACACTTTGAGCACAACACTTGGCGTGGCCTTAGTCTAACAGTCATCTTATTGTTTTTGTATTTGCTAGGTATCTGAACACTTTTTTTCTTCGCATTTCTGGGGTCTGTGTACGCAAACCTCTGGTTAACCGAATACAACACATCATCATCAGGGTTAGATTTGGCATTAAAAGCAGGATTTACAGTTTGGACTCCACAGGGAAGATTTCTAGAACAAATGGATTGCATTACCTAAACTGATAGGGTAAGGCTCATAAACTAAGAACCTTACCTTTTGGTAGAATCAAGGAGCACCCCTTTAAATATTTTAACACCATGTTCATAMGTTACGACTAATATATCTGGTAATGCCTCGTCGRCGGARACCGAAATTTTAGTGTTTTTCAATAACGTTATATCCAGATCCTTCTTGTTTTCTTGGTCCGMCWTATWTATGGATGGCAAAAGTTATGATGAAAACAAATACCTAAATGGAAGAACGTCTAAAACCGCTACAAATTTTCTGCTTTTTAAAATCATAGACGTTTTCGTTTTTATTTGACGTAATAACCGAATTTGTAAAGAATCTAAACCCGCTTTTATAATACTATTGCGTAAATCCAAACAATGCTATACCTACATAAAGGCGTTTACTAATAAAACATATTTTACGATTTTGTTTGATAGTTTCGTTGAGCCCTATAATTTTATGTAATCATATAATTTCTAATGCATAAGTGTGATATATTCAAACAATAATAGTAAATGATATTACGGCTTTTGTAAAATCCATTAGTTCGTAGGTACTAGGTACCTCTTGATAGGTATGCGTTTATTAGAGGTAGGTAATTACAGCTATTGATGTGAATGGAATTTTTGTCATGTATAGAATGCGTATAGGTACCTAGTTTTCTTTATGATTACTAATATTTACGGCCACTTTGTATTACATAAATTTTTAAATGGAACGGTATCATGCATCCCGATATACCTACGAAAGTTAAGTAACAAAGCCAAAGGAATGTAGCTATAAGTACCTAAAGTAAACAAAATAATTATGAGGTAAGGTACCTATAATACGTAGGTATAGGTACAACTGTTATTATTGTAGATACCTCGGAATAATATTTAGAAAGCAAGTCAAAATAATAATATGGTCATAGTCCGAACTCCATAGCATCCACCTACATTTGTCTACCCATGTTTATATAGGTATACTTATGTAAGTATCAAATTAAAATGTCTAAAGAAACATAGGTACAGTAATAAGAGGTTTAAGTCTTCCTTCGTAAAATACAGAAATATTTATGTAATCGTAAAGATTTCTATTGCAGATGAGCTGATTTTTTTATTATCATCCGTCGCAGTTGGTAGTTGCAGCTAAAGGAACTAAATTGCAACATCGTAATAGTTGGTGCGATTAACCTACTAGTTTAAATGATCTACCGTAAGCTATCGACCAATCGCTGTGTTGCAAGTACATATCGCATTTAAATTTAAATTGGTCCAGCAATTAATGTTATCAAACACCGACGAAATTTATCAACGAATTACAAAATATATACATGCTAGTTCAATAAAAATAAAAATTGCTGAAGCTGTTAATGCAATTAGTAGGTATTAGCATTGACTACATAAATACCATCATAAAATGGATTTTATGTGCTAATAAAAGATGCAGCTTTCTCTGTTTGACATATTTTATTTATCCATCCAACGGCATACTGATATTTGCATAATATTAATTAATTCCATGGAGAATACCTATTAGCGGAATAATATAATAACAACAGTTCACTATTGTTTAACATTTTGCACCTGCAGCAGGTGTTTCAAAATCAACAATTCGGCGCGTGTTTCACGTTTTTATTTTTAGAACAGCAATTAAAAAATATTGGCACCAGAATGAATTCCCGGACTTCAAAGCGCACGATTCAAGATAGTTGCAGTTGGGCGAGTGCAACATGCGTGTTTGATGGGTTTTTGAATGGAATCGCCCTTGTCAGCTGACTGCAAATCTACAAGCGGGTAAGTTATTAAATGTTAATACACGCGAATATGATATACATTTTTTAAAAATGTCGAAAATGAAATCACTACACTTTGCACTTTGGTATCGCGGACTCTGTTATTTACCACAACCAGTTATACAACGGTGTGTGGAAAATAAACAGCCAGTTTAGCACAGAATTTTGTAGACAGTAAACACCTTTATTTTTATTCCCAGTTAGCAATAATGCCCGAACGGTTGAATATCGACGCCCCGTTATGGGACCAGGATACATTCATTGGGAGATTCAAGCACTTTCTCTGGGTCACTGACCCTAGGACTTGTGTTGTTAGTGAAGAAACGCTCGACAACGCCAAAATCCTTATAGAACAATACAGGAAAGGGCTTGAACCTCCAGGCACCACGCTTGAGCAAGTCATCTATGCCAAAAAACTGTATGAAAGTGCATTCCATCCAGATAGCGGTGAGAAACAAAATGTGTTTGGAAGAATGTCATTTCAAGTACCTGGCGGAATGGCAATCACGGGAGCCATGCTGCAGTGGTATCGGTATGTTTTGATGCAGTGTTTTGTTTCTGGTGGGAAAAACAGGGACTTTTCAGGACCCCGTTTGCCGTGGTGTTTTGGCAGTGGGTGAACCAGTCGTTTAATGCCTTAGTCAACTACACAAATCGAAATGCGAAATCTCCAATTAGTACCACACAGCTTGGAATAGCGTACGTTTCAGCCACTACATCGGCCATGGTCACTGCATTAGGATGTAAACATTATTGGACCAAGAGGGCGAGTCCTTTTGTACAGGTAAGTTTGACTTGATTGATTGGAAACTTATGTTGTTGCGAATAATGCTTCTTTTAGTAAACAAATCGGTTGGGTACCTCATTAATAAACAAACATGTTCCTGTTAACCTTGACACGTTCTTTGAGTGTTTTGCTAGAGATTGTAAAGCTATATGTGAACATAATGTAATCTCAGCCTAATTAATTAGAAATTCATATAAATGACATGTGCAGATAACATAATGTTAATTTGGATTATCCAGTAAACAGGACAAAAACAAATTATCAACATTTTTGGATGAAATTAAGTTAGTGTTAGTTTGATCTTATCTATTCACCTGTATGTAAATAAAATGCTGCTCATAGCTCCGACACACTAATAGCAACAATAGAGTGGATACATACATCTAGTAAACAAGATTTAATCAAATCAAAATTTATATGTAGGTAGTGACCTAAACATAAATATTTCCAACATAATTTTTTTGATATCTACCTTTCAGTATGGCTGCTGTGGAGTGAAGCAGTGGTTCACCGATCACCGAAATAATTTTTTTTTGTTACCTAAAGGTTCAGTAAGATTGATGATCAATGTGCTATAATATTGGCATGCTCTAGTCCAGAKTGTTATAAATTATACAGGGTGTCAGATAGTAAATGATAAGTTACAAGTGTACTGAAAACATACTGTAGGATTACCCGACAAATTTGATAATTTAGGTTTTTTTGTTTTTAACAGTGCATAATTACGGCTTATATTGAAAAGTAGAAGCAGTTTTTATGTTGTTTTAAATAAGACACCCTATATATTATTATCATTTTCAAGTCCTTACAAACTATATACATATATATTTAATTAATGAACCTAGATGATATATTAAGGATTAACAGGCAATAATTTTTATTTCATCTTGTGCCTGTTAACCCATTAAAATATCATCTATGTTCATTAAAATCTGAATTCAGGCAATAATTATCTTTCACCCTATATTTCATTAATATATACCTATCGAAACCGTTTTTGACTATTTTTTTTTCACACCTATCAGGACGTTGCTTAAACCTTCGTAACTTTGAATTGAAAACTCTGCTGGGCATTGAAATTTTATGAGTAAAATGAGGAAGCTTTATGTATTTGAACCCCATATATTGACTCAATATTATACCGAATGTTCTGAAATTTATGCCTTTGCTCTGCTTCGAAAAATGGTAAAAAGCACATTTTTTCTTCATAAATGAATGCTGCCTTAATCTGTATTCAAATTTCTCTATACTATACTCGAAATAAATACTTTTTTGCCATGATATTTTTATGCCACTGAACTCTTGCAACAGTTTCATATTTATCTTTCATAGGGCTTTGGGTAGTCTGTTGGATTGAAAAGGAATGTTATTAATTTAAAATATATTGAATATAATTTAGTGATTAACTAATTCTCAAAAAAATTCAATATAATTGCAAAGCTTTAAACACTATTTAATTAAGATAATATGTTAATGTCACTCTTAAATTATATGAATTGTTAAAATTGTTGATCATTGCATTTAGGACATTTGAAAAGTTGGGGGTTGACAACATTCATTGTGGCCCTCTCTATTTTCTTGCAATGACCTGTTCACACTGTCCATGTAAAATAATAATTTCATAAGAATTTCGTTGGAATAGCTATTTTCATTATTTGTAAGTTATGGTTGATAAACAAGGACCAAAAGCTCAAATACTTATTAATGAACTGTCAAATCGTTGAAACAAGTGCACTGGGTTCGAAATATGGCAGTGTACCATGGCTACCTATTGGAAAAACAATATTTTTTTATAAAAACATTAATTTCGAAAAATCAGCTCTATCATTTGTAACAAGAACATATGAGGGTTTAAACAACATCCTGATTGATGTGAACTGACAAGTATAATGTACTGTTTTTGAAGAAGGAAATGATATCTTCAGTTATTATTATAAACCATTATATCAAAGATATGGAACAACAGAAGTCATGTAAACATTTTGCTATATTTCTTGGTTTTGTTCACAGGTAATTTTAATTATTTTAATATTACCATATAAAAGCTAACAAACATTTTTATAGCCTATTTATTTTATTTTTAGATTGATTCTTTAGGAGCTGATTGTAATAATAGCATGTGAGATAATTTTTTAAACAAAGTACTATTTATAAAAATACGTCACACATAAAGAACTAAAATAGTTATTCATATATTACCCATTTTATAGCACTAGCTCCTATCAACACATATTTCACATAAACATGTTAATATTAATAAACCGTGGTCAGAGAGGTTGCATAAAATAGATATCCTTAATTGACGTGATAAAATTCCTATAATATATTTGCACGGAATGCATTCCAAAAGTTGTGTAGTTTTTAATTAATCAAATGTCTTGTGGTATAAGTTATTTTCTCATTTAATTCTTTGCAAAAAAGCCGCCACTGGTGGTTAAATGAATTAACCTTTTCAAAGTACATATTATTTTAAATAGAGTACTTTAGTAATATCTCAATCTCAAACAAAAGCAATTTTCACACTTTTAGTTACTCATATTTCATATAACATATAGAATTAGTATAATACTCTTGAAATAAAATAACTATCATTGCATTTTGCTAACTTTATATTACAGATTTCCTTTTTTTTTGTTACATTTTCACAAATTAATAACCGTACGCCTACTAATTTCTCATGACCCTACTTTTTTTCAGCGTTACGTGCCCTTTGCTGCAGTGGCCGCGGCGAATTGTATCAATATTCCCCTAATGCGACAAAGTGAGTGGCAGAAAGGCATTGATGTATCCGACAAGGATGGTCGCATTGTTGGTCAATCAAAGCTGGCTGCCGTTAAGGGTATCTCACAGGTTGTCATATCTAGAATAACCATGTGTGCACCAGGTATGCTGATCCTACCAATCATAATGGAGAGAGTGGAGAAATTCGAATGGATGCAGAAGATAAAGCCACTGCACGGGCCAATACAGGTCATGGCCGTTGGTTGCTTGTGAGTATAAAGAGTTTTTTGATGTCTATGTAGGTATAAAATAGGTTTTTTTTGTGTTACAATTCCTTACAAATTGAAAGTGGCAGCTGACATCTAGAGGATTCTATCATGATCAAGATATGGGTACAGAAGTAGAAAACATGTACATCAAATCAATACATATAATTTTTTTTATTAAAAAAATGACAGTTAATAAAATCTGCCACCTGGTTTTTGTAAATTATTATGCAGAATTCATACAATTAATGAAATATGAGTAGTTTAAATTTATACCGATCTTTGCAGTACAAATTTACATAATGAATTTTTATAAACAATGAGAATTATTACCCCATTTTATCAGTTTTCTTCATTTCACTTCATTATTTTTAACAAAATTTATGTTAGTATCAATTAAGTTGTTGTGCATTTCATAGACTAATTTTATGCTATCATATTTGATGTCCGTTATGATAAATATTTTTAATTGCTTATACAAAAGTGATGTGTGATAACGAGAAAGCTTATTAGCTTATTAAACAGAATTTTTAACTAATTCATTTTGCATCACTTGCAAACCATCAAGATGTCCTGACATTAAGTTTCTCAAGATATAACTGCTGTATAGCAGGTGACGGTATTGTTATTCTGTGTTACATTTTTATTGTGATTGCCAAAACTTAATGAATAAATTATAATTGTCACAGGATTTTGTAGTATTTATACAATATGATTGCACTTTTGCATTTAACTTTACAGAATTGCTTTCAGTCCATTTTTTATCATATAAAGATCAGCTTCTGCTTCCTAAAACTACTAGAAATATCATTTCTAAATATAAGAAATAATAAAGGTCCGAGCACCGACCCCTGAGGTACATCTCTACAATTAATAATTAAATATAGCATATTTTTTCTGTTTGTTAAAAAAAGACACAAATAGGTTAGATGCTTTGTTTTACACTCCAATAATTCTTAGCTTATTGAATAATAACTTATGCCACAAAAATTCAAATCACCATAGTTGTTGTAGTCTATCTTGAGCCATTTTGTGAAAAATATGATTACAGTGCTCGAGAAAATCAATAATATCTCAGAAGATAAAGAAAATAGGACAGTTGATGGTAGAAAGTCAGTGCCATTTCACACCATGCAGGTTTTATTTTTTTTGTGTTAGAGGTTGCCAGGATATAAGGCCTACAATCTAAACAAATTCAAACATGGATAACTTTAATTTTTTCAATAGACCCCTATAATTATTACATAGGCTTAATTTTTAATACTACATCATGAATTAGATTAATAGCAACAACACTACTGGACCAAAACATATGAAGTAAGTTTATGATTGTTATAAATGTTCAAGATTATCGTCATTTTCTTGTAAATGGAAACGAACCCTTTCCTTAAAGTTTTATCGATTTGCAAGCATAATCTTGATATAACTGCACACAGTAGATTTTCCAACATCATGCAGAGCACTTACTTCTAGAACACTTGAAAGTGGATTTTTTTGGACTGAAACTAACACCAACAATTCGTTTTTTGAGTAACTGCAGTTTTTTCCTGAATTTTTCAAATATAATGCACTCATCTACTATTTCTAAACCTAACCAATAATTTGTAGAACAAACTCAACAAACATTATGTTAATCAGTTTGTTTTGTGTAAAAGACATGTTCAGAAATGAATAAAACAAGCAAAAATGCAATCTTGCTTGTTAATAACAATTACCAACTGTCTAATGCTATGGTAACTTGGTATTAACCGAATATAGAAAAATTACAGCTTTCACAAATTTTTTTATCCCATGAAAGGTCATTTAATTTTGCATTTAACCAGTTAGAAGTAATTATGATGTTTTATTTAAAGAATCCAGTAATTCATATTTGAATTTCCTTAGATTATAAGCCCTATATCATGGCAACCTCTGATAAAGGAATAACAAACTGTATGCAGTAGAATGCACTACATTTCATCTATCAAAGCGCAATAACAAGACCATACCACCTTTTTTAGCTTCGGAGATATTCTTGATTTTTTGAGCATTGCAAACATGCTATTTTTCACAGCTACGTATACCTAACAAGGTAACATTAACATTCAATAAAAAATCGATAAATGCAATAATACACATCGGCTTTCATTAGCAATGTTGGTATGTTCCTTTAATATTCAGCAACTACTAAGTGCTAAAAACTTCTTCGTTTCAGCTTGATATTCATGGTACCAACTGCATGCGCACTGTTTCCACAGCGCTGGTAAGTAATTAATTTCTTTTACCTCGACATCAATTTTACTCACATCATTCTCTAGTGCCATGAAAACATCAACCCTGGAATGGTTAGAGAAAGAGGCATACGAAAAGATCAAGAAGAACACAGATGGCAACATTCCAGAATACATCTACTTCAATAAGGGATTGTAAGATTCGAACAAATTTGGCAATACTGGAAGGTTTATCACTGCGACAGTATGGGCTGCCGAACGACAATACAAGAGATGTAAAACTAGTTCTGATAGGTGTTTAAAAAAGCCAGGCACAAGTAATTTATGATGTGTATCGTTTTATCTGTAATTGGTTTACCCGCAATAATTGTTCAGCAGAATAGGTTGCTTACTGAGGTGATAATTTTAAAGTATTTTGTACTTAACTTTCATAGTAATACTCTGAATGGATTGTAGTTTTATCGGCAATAATTTATTATTGATATTTTGAATATGGTGTACAATTCGTTGTCTAGTTATTTTTATTGTTTTTACTTGTGTTTGTTAATAAAAGCTATATTTGCATGTCAAAATGGCAACTGCTAAATTGCTGTTTTTTTCTTGTACTGTTCATTCCATTTCCAAGGAATGTACAATCAGCAGTTTCTCCCTCTATTCCACTGAAGATAACTAAGCTAAAAGAGTTGATTTGATTTGATCTTCTGCAAATTTTAGCCAAAATATTGCATTTCGTCCTAAAAAAAATAATGACGCAGTTTATCAGAGATGATTCGTAATATGATAGGTTCAACTAGATGGTTAATCGATTATATTATCACATTTAACAAATAATGATGAAAGGTGCAAGACATTTTCATTGAGATTGAAAGCTACAGGCTAAATAGTAAGAGATAGAAAAAACTAATGTAAGTGTATTGATCTCTTTTTTTTGGGCAGAGTTCATTGATGTATACAGATCTTGGCTCACTTGATATACAGGGCGTTTCTCAGATTATTCTATTCTGAAAAAAATTAACTCCATTTTTTTCATAACAGTTTCTGAGGTATGACATACAAGATTTTTTAAATCTTTAAATTTCTCTAGTTTTACCTATCCAAAAATGTAACATAGTACATAATGTTACAATAATTTAATTTTTATTTAAAAGAATTTTTTCCCAACTCCTGAATTGGCAGAAACAGACCACTTTCATGGCCACCTTGATTTCCGAATCTTTCGATTTTAGAGTTTTTTTATATGGATAACTTTAATGAATAATTTACTCCCAAGACCAAAATACTTCAATTTTCCATGACTAACTAGATTAATATCAGAATAAACAAAAACTAACTCGTACATCTTTTAAAATAAATCATATTAAACTTCACTTCATTGAGAAGCTTAAAAAGGGGCCGATTTTCTGAAGACAGCTATGATTTGTATTTAAAAAAAAGGTAAGTTTACGTCATTATATCGAAAATGAGAGCTCAGTTGCAAATTTGAAAAAAAATTAACTTTTTTAAAACTGTACTACCGAAATTAAGCTTACAAAACTGCAAATATTGTCCCTTGACCTTCAATCGCTGCTATAGTTTTCAAGATCCCCATGTTAATAATTGAAAAACTCACCCTGTATATATTTTTAATATTAAATATGCCTATATATGCACAGATTTTAATAAAAATTTATGTGGCATTAAATGCGGTAGGTAAGTCTATAAATTTAGTATGTTAGAGTGGCAAGGGGAAAACATTAAACTTTACCACTTCTATCAAACCAATAAGCAATAAAACATTTTAAATAGTGATTGATTTAATTTCCAAGCTCTGTTCATAAGGACGGTGATTCCTAAATAAACCCTAAATTGCCAGAAACGGACATAAATCAAATACTTTTGTTTTAAAACAGTGCAATCTGTACTGCTCTATTATATAGCTTTAGCAACATAAACATAAAAAAATTGGTTCTAGCAATAAATGTAAATGCAATCTAGATCAAACTTTCAAGGTACCTACTACAACTACAATTTTAAGAACAATGGTTTTGATTGTTAAAACTGATAAATTATATGATCTATTTGAAATGACTCATCTCCTAATACTCCTKGTAGGTATTTACAATTACTTGGGTTCCTACGTGGATAAATATCTTAAAGCCCTATGAAGAAATTGGCAATTACATCTTCAATTTCACAATGCAATTGTGCATATCCAGTTCACAGCAACTGCAAAGGAAACGGAAAGACATGTTGCCATGTCAGTCTCGTCCATCCTGAATCTAGCTGAAAAACATATCAGTTTTTTTTGTAATTTTAAAGCCTGTTGGTCCGCGGAAAGACTTGAGCCTTTCTACCCCCTAAAAAACGGGGGCATTCCCCTATCCGCCACCTGGGGACGCGCCCTCTAGGAGTTTCAGGCTCTCCCGAGGGTGACACTTACCTTGGGAGCTCTGGAATCACTTTGCAAGTTTGCAAAATGATACCATCACTTGCTATTTAATTTTGAACACTATAGTGCACCAAACACTAAACGCACTCCCGATGTCGCGGCGCTTCGCTTCGTTTCATTTCGATAAATACTAGAAATAAGAGCTAAATTTAAAATAATATTCACCTTTTTAGGTTGAGGCTTTCGCACACCCTGCGCCGGCGCCCGACTTTGTAACACCAATTGTTGAGGCTCGAATCTGTAAACGAAAAGCTCTATTGTAGCGTTATATATTTCCTATTCTTTCAATTTATACTTAACCATTGTACCAGACGCTTTTATGTAATGCACTGAAACAACAGCATCACTCCCCCTTCCCTGCCCTACGACCGCCCTCGTGATGCATACCAAAAGTTTGGCGAAGGTGCCGGCACCAATGCATCAAAAATGGGACAAAAACAACATAAAACTCACCGCGACCGATCACAGCATCATGCAGACCCTTATCTAGTCTTCCTGTAAAAAAAGAAAAAACTTTTAGTCAATCTCACAAGAAAAAATTCGCTACTGAAGCTAAATCTTCGGCGTTAAAAAATGGTACTTACTGTAATCAGCCGAAATATCCAAGCCAAATCCTCTTGCGCTTCCTTCGGGAAATCCAGCACTAGGTACACTAAAATAAAGTGTCCACTTATACACTAGCACATATGAGTAGTCCCGAACTAAAATGTAAAGTTTATAAAATAATATTTTTGCGATTCGAATACGCGCCCGCTACCGCACGGCACTATCACACAACTGAAGCTAATTTCTAAAACTTAAAACGTATAAAATGTGTATGTCCTTCTAGAATAAAACGGTTTTTGTTAACAAAAACTTCAGTATGCGTTGTGTAAAAAACTTCTCGCCGGGTGCCGAACAAAAAACCCATTTCGCTTCACCCAATAGGAATGCAGGGTTATCATTATTACCATATATGGATAATTGACAAGTTAGCATTAGGACAGGGTTGCATTCAGTGCACTTTGTATTAAACATTTTGGAAATAACTATGAGACACAAATTGGACTAATATCCTGAAACACGTCGATTTTATTTATTTATGCTTGTTTATGCTATAGATGTAAGATTTGGAGACGTTATTGAATATATTGAGTAAGTTCTTTCCATACAAACCAATGTCTCTGGAAATTGTAAGACAGGAATTGCTTGATAGGAATAGCATAAGGAGGTGCCACATCCTGCAGAAAAACTAGTTGGGGATATTTCCAAGGAAGAGAGGATCTATGATACTTGCAACTAATTTCTGAGCATACACATAAGTTTTTTGGTCCCTGAGTGTGTTTACTTCCAGCATCAAGTGAGGATTAATATCTCTCCAATAACTGCAGTTATATCGATTAACATGATCATTTAAGTAAAATGTAGACTCGTCTGAGAAACAAGATTGCAAAGGATGAAACGTGAACTGGTAAGTGCTATTAAATTCTCACAGAATTCCAATAGTCTATTGAAATCATCTTCATTTAATTCAACTGAATTTTGAAAGGATGAAGCTTATGTTTGTAGAGAATACTGGATACTGATGACATGCTGACTCATTGCATATTTGAGAGCAACATGATCCAAAACGGCAGGAACAGTATAGCTTCATCAAAAACAACTTGGATTGGTTTAGGTACGTTTCCGATTCAAAACTTGTCCAGTCTCCCTAAATTTTCCTATAAGCTTCAAGACATATTTGTGATAAATAGGCTTATGTGTAAATGGATGTAACTCATTGAAGCTGCGAGCAGCAATTCTAGCATGGTCGATATTTTTGTAAAATATGCACACGTTCCTGAATGGTGAAAACCATTTTGGATTGGGAACTTTCAACGTTAGTAAGGTAAAAAATGATTAAGTTGTTTCATTTTTAATGCGCAATAGAGCCAGTGATATAAATAATTAATTTGTAACATTTTAAGCTTTGATTTGATTAAATTGAAACTTCATGGTTGTTTATCCTATGCAATTTCAGAAAGGGCTTTGAAAAACCTTCAAAATGAGGTAATGGTGATGACAATAACACAGCAGAATTGTAAGTGTAGGTACAGTAGGTTTTATAGTTTAATTTTAGAATACCTGAATATTTATTTTTATCAAAAGGCGATAGTGGTTTTTAAGAAAATGTAATACCATTTTCGAGTATTAGGGGATTTTTATTGACAATGTAAAATAATTTACTTATTTTTGAATAGTAAGTATCATGATTCAGAGCTTAACACAATGATTCTATCAAAAATTTATACGATTTTTTAGCTTTTGAAACAGGACATTCCCGTAAGTTCCTTTCAATCTTAGCATATTTTATCCCTAAAGGGTACCTACAGGTACTATTAATAACAAAATTCTTTTATTTCTAACATTTTAGGACACTTCAACAAAATGTTTAAATACGGCCCGTGAGATTCCAGCACTACACCTAAAAAACAACAGCATTCGTTGTAAACAGTTTTTTGTCATATTCTACGCTTGCTGTTTGAGCGTTTTTTGCTTTCAAATGTTTTTGCTTTTTGCACTAGGTTGGAGTCACGTTGTCCATCCTTCTTTAACTTTGACGGCGTTGCACGTTCTACCTTTCATTTCCTTCACAATTTTTATTAGTGATTCGATATTTCCGAAAAACGTAAGTGGTGATTTCATTATTTGTAAATAGCATATATATTATAACCTTTATATAATTAAGATCTGGCGCGACGAGTGAGTTTTATCAAACTTAATACTTTGCAAGTCCTGCATGCCTGCATAACTGCCAATGCTTCACTTGGTATGAAAATTTAATTAATTTAATTACCATGTTTATTTAAGATAATATTTGTATAGCATGTAGGTAATATCAAAAGATGTCATGATATACATAATAAATGAGCAACGAAAGCTTAATGCGGTGTAGAATAATATAAATCCGATTCTTCTGATATCATTTCTTATTAGAATTTATACCGCAATTTGGCAAGTATATCTCAGGTTTTAACATATATCATCACACAGCTTTTTCTTCAATGATTTCTGTTATTAGCCTTGTATTCATGTTTTTCTTGTCGCTGGTTGTAGTTAAATAATTTAATTTTTGTTCCTGAAAATTTGTCAGTTCAATAAACCTCGGTAAACACATGCATTAGGAACACTTTCCTATATAAAATGCCTTTTTCGTCACATAACAATTACTGCCAACGGCATAAATGTAACTTATTAACAATAATATATTAATTCTAATTTCTTTATAGTGCCTAAAGACTGATTTAGAGAAAATTTGATAGTACCAAGTGCAGATATGTTGAAAAAGTGCTTTGCAGCACATAGCATCTTGTATTCAACTTTTTTTAACAATATTAAGTTCAACACAAAGACATTAAAGGGTCAACATGTAATGGATTGTTGGTACAGCCTAATAATTTAAGCAGTCCACAGATCATATAACAGATTATTAATGGTCTGTGAAGCAGTCCTCGTCAGATGTCTTCTTGTGTTTGGGATTTTCTTTTTAAGGTGTATGTAGGGTCGCCAACTTCGTATTTAGTATTCATGATTTTCGGGCCACATGATTTAAAAATCCAGGATGCGGGAGAACAAAAATCATACATAAAATCATCATACCACCGTGCCTGTCATGAAATACATACCACATGGGGCCCTTCCTAAGTCTTATGAGGGGCACAAAAATTAGTCACCGAATCACTAGTATTTAAAAATTGCATGAGACAGTTTAGACAGCTCAAGACAAAAATTTTGCATTTCACGACTTTCCCACTCTCAAGCGACCAGTTAAAAGTGCAAAAATGTAGGTATTAATTTTGAATATGCTGGAACTTGTAAGGTTAACAGGTTACAGGTTTATGGCGTATCCTTGTAATTAGCTGTGAACAAACCTGTAGTATATGTGTAATATCCATTATTTAATTTGATACTAACATATGGCTTCAAATAATGCACAAATTCACTTACTGTTGGTTTCACAGGTAAAATGCTGCATACATATTACATTTTTTGATTGATATTTTAATAATATAAAACTCAGAATAGTTCTTCGGCTGTTTATAAGAAGTTATTTGTTAATTTCGCCGTGGTTTTGTCTTATATTTTTTAAGTATACCACCTTGCTATACCAAAAACCGAAAACGCATTCTCAACCCTGTAATGAAGATGAGCTTGAATAATGAATATTATTTTTGTCTACTAATATGGATATATGTTGCACAGTTTTGTGTAAAAGCCATAATACTAGCAATATCCTATTTCTAGGAGAAAATTCCGATATGGCAACGCCGATTGTCAGTAAAACAACTTATGGAATTTGAACTAATTTTGCGGTTAAACGACCTAAATATTTCAACTAAACCTACGTCGCGTACAAATATTCTTTAGCAATAGAAGTAATAAATTTAATGCAAACGAAGAGGTAGCACTAAGAAATTTTTAAATTAGCTCATAAATAAGCAAATATAATACTAATAATAATAGTTTACTGTAACATTAAATAAAATCCTTTATTATTAATCACTAGGTTCTTCTAGCTTTATGTGCTAACTTAACATTTAATGCTTTTTATCACACAAAGATATGTGTCACTAGTAACACCGACTCTTTAGTCTTCATTTCTCCACATTTAACAACACTGATTTTAACTGTTATAATTATTATTCAGACAAATTAGAGATGTTATTTGCACATGTTTGTGCAGTAGCTATGCCTTTGTAATTTGAAAGTTTTCTTACCTTATTATTTTACATTACTTTTAGTATATTTGAACGATAGTGTAAGAATTACAAATGAATCAATTTTGTGTAGGATGTTGCATGGACAACCTATTTTTGACAATGACTATGACTATGTCAGTGCCCTAATCTAAATTTATTCTTTTAATGAAGGTAAATTAAGGTGAAATGATTTCTGTTGAATAACAATGATCAGTGAATAATTTAAAGGAATCCAAATAATTAAAACTTGCAGCACATATATAATAAACTTTTATTTCTACAAAACACCCACTTTACAATATCCTAGGTAAAAAACTGTGTATGTACAAAACGCTATAACTGCAAAATAAATATGGCAGTGTATAACCTTACGTCTCAATTGAAGGTATACAAACAGAATACGACCTATTTACAATCAGATTTTAAAATACAAATTCTCTCCTCACTTAAGCCCGTTGGTAACTATCTGTTGCTTGCTGTTCGATTCGAGTAGCAAGGACGCGTCGCACATCATCCTAGCATTGCTGCGGACCAAGAACAGCAAATGGCACTCTTCGTATACCGTGAGCTGCACCCTGGTGCAGACGAGACCATGCAACACGGTCGCACGTTGTAAATCCAACCACCTCTGCAGCGCGAGCTCACGCTCACGTATCGTGCTGCCCAGGGCCACGTCGGACGGGCCCCACAGAGAGAACTCGAGTATCGATTTCACCTGGGTCAGGGACACTGCTCGCTCGTTGTTCAGCAGCGACTGTACAAGTTGTGTAGTCTTGGCCGATGGTAGAACTTGTGCTAGTGCTTTTGAAGCACACATGCATAGAGTGCCGTATTTTCCAGTTTCGGTTTTGTAGGTAGCCTCGCCCAGTCTGAAATTTAATAATAATAATAATAAATCTAGCTAATTCTACTTTACTTAACCTCTCAAACAACATAACTGTATATTATAGATATAATACCACAATAACATGATGAGCAAAGAAAATATGATTATGAATTACAAAAAAAAATGATAACCAGATTAGAAAAGAATAATTAATGAGTGGTTCAATAAAAATATGATCTATATAAATATTGTAAACTGGTCGATATGCACAAAGTGGAAATACAGTAATGTTACTTCTTAAAGATTAATCTTCACAAAGTCCAAATATATCCACTTTATTTATAACCAAATTGGCAAAGTGCTTTCAGCTTATATAAGCTATCATCAGTGCCTTATAAACTGAGAAATACAAAAAAATTTATATAAAATGGGAAATAAATAATCTTGACTTCGAAAAAAAAATAGTCTGCATGCTAATTTGTGTAATGATGAAGTTCATAAAGATTTGTGTAGCTATATGAAAAAAACCAATATTCAAAATTCACTCTGATTCAAACAAACCGTTTATAAATTTTCAACCGTTTAATTTTCATAGTAGAATCTTAAATTATCAAATGCTAGTTTTTCAGTTAAATAGCTACAATTTCTAAATCAAGGTTTAAAATTTATTCCACGCAAGAAAATTGATATTAAAGACATTCATTTACAGGCAGTAGTAGACTGTGAAGCAATTTTAGATAATTTAAACCTAGAAATTAAAAGGCCTTTGATTCCAAATACAATATCATTATTACAAAAATCTATTAAAAACATTTCCTCACAAACCAAAAAAAATTATCTGTCTTTTTACACAGTTAATTTACTTAAAAGTATGGATGCTAAGAGAATAAATGAAAATTTATTTTTTTCAAAAGCAGATAAAGGTAATCATTTACTTACTGTAGATAAGAACGATTATTTAAATAAAGTTCTTATCTTCCTGAACAGTGGAAATTTTGGAACAGATGAGACTGATTATACTGTTAAATTTAATAACAAATTAAAAAAACTTTTAGGCGGAGTACCTAATTTTGTTTACCCCCCATTTATTAAAATGAATGTCTATGCTGTGCTGTCGGCACCTCAATTATCTAGAAGTAAAAGAATTTATGCAATATTAAGATGTTGCAAAGATCAAAGCAGAAAGTTTGTTTTGGCTCCGTAAGCAGTTTGTTGCATTTTGAATATTCGTTTATATTGAATGAATAAATGTATTCGGTTTGCTACATTACTGAATATAAGGTTTACAAATTATTACAGCACTAATAAAAAGTTACATGACCTACAAATTTTTAGAGGTTATGTTTAGTAATTTATAATTGCTGCCAACTAACATGAAAATACGAAACAAATAACCTAACAAAATCAAATGTTCTGGCAGTATTTCTTTGCTATTTTTTGATGATATTCAAGTTTAGTCACGTTTTGGCACTAGACAATAATCTAATTTTTCCATACTTCAGGTAATTTTGAAGTAGTGAAAAGGTGGTGACAATATTACTTACCCTTGCAAAACAGAGAGCCTGTAGTAACAGTCTTTATCTACTTCTCTGGAAAGGACAAAACTGGTCAAAGACAAAGGCAGCTCTTCGATACCCTGGGCCTGCAGGACTTTCAAAGCATTGACTAGTTGCAATAGAATAAAGCTGCCATCTTTCCAAACATCCTCATGTGCTTGGCTTTTACCCTTCAGTACTTCACCGTAAGAATGGATTGTATTCACTTGCATCCAAGGCAGAACACCAATTGTTGCTGAAGAAAGGCATCAATTAATGAATGAAAACGAGTTTGCCATGAAACAATAATGTTAATTATTTATTTTTCATCTGTTGCTTCATTGTTGCATTTTTATTTTGACCTGATACCTTGGTTACACAAGAGAATATTTAAACTAGTGTGCTATGGATGCTGTTCAGTTGCTGTTAGTTTGTGATACAAAATGGTGGAAATGTGACTTATTTTAAGGTATTTTTACACAAATTTGGATCAGAATTACATATTTTGAGAGCTAGAATCAGTTTCTTTGAACATGTTTGTCATTTCTGGAAAATTAGTTTCATAAGTGCTTCTTTTATTTCAGATTTTACCAGGGCAAGCTTATGAAGAAGGCAAATAGTTTTGCAACAATCAAGACAGCAGGTATGTGTAGAAAATAAGCTAGTTATAGGAATTTAAAACAATCAGTGTTTCAAATAACCACTTTGAATCATGAATCCTTACCTTGTATATGTTTGTCCTCCAAATTTTCCTGATTAGGCACAAACTTTGATGGTATAAGATCGCTAAACTCCGTAATAGGCACCAAACTGAACATTCCTAAAGAGAGAGAACTGGTTGGAATCGAACCAGCACAGATCACCAACGTGACGTGCTGAGTTCCCCACATGGCCTGGTGGAAGGCTCTCGTACCCACTATGACGGGTTGAATAGTTGTCTTAATGTTAAAATCTGACCATCGCAGGTTCGACGATGTTTTTAGACCGCGCAGAGCAGGTTGGATTGAAGTGTTTTGTTGAATCTGTAAATTACTGTCGGTGTAAAGTTGTTGATTGAGAATGAGTGGGGACTAACGTTTTCGAGAACTTGCGCCAGTGCCTCGTGATTGGCTACGATGACAGCTCCGTAGTTGTCTTCCAGGTTCTTGTGGACTATGCTGCGACCCTTTCTGGATCTTAACTTGTGGGTTCTGCCGTTTAGTGTGGTCCAGTCGTGGTCGTCTTCTGTAACCTAAATCATATTCATTATTAATAATAATAAATAATACCATTTATTTAGCATTAGCAACATAAATAAAAGTATACATACATAAACGAAAATCAAGTGCCATTATATATATATTACATCTATATAGTACTAAAATATAGTAACTACATAGAATTAAAAAAAAACAACATAAGATTGTGGAAACATGGCACGAAACATGTGTACACCAAGACAAATCAATTTATATTTCAACCAATAATCCTATTACAACATTCAACAACATGTTATTTTAACATAAATACAAAAATGATAATGAATTATTTGTTTTGTAAAATAGTCAGTTAACACTCCTTTAAAATTTGAGTAATTCTCAGTTTTTAATTTTTAGTGGTAAGTTATTATACTCTATCAGTCCTTTGGATAATTCTGATTTAAAGTATCTTTGTGTCTTGCTGGTCGATACAAAATAATACAAAAAGCAGTGTTCCCAACACTGTTCCCTGAGGTACACCACAAACAATGCGGATTTCAGTAGATAATACGTCATCACATTTAACCTTTTGTTTTCTAACTGACAAAAAGGATTTAAACCATTTTAATGCTAAAGTCTAAGAACACAGCCAACATAAATTTACGAACAATTTTTTTTCTTCAATAGTCAACCTTCAATTATTCGATTTAATAGATTTAACTGAAATATAAAAGTATTTGCAATTTCTATTGTTACTTTTTTCATATTGTAATGTACATAAATGCCTAGAAGTCTTCTATTAACTACATTTTAGTTACTAAATATATTTACTTAGTTTATTTTTAATTTAGTTAATTTTGGAACTAATTATAAGAATGCTATGGGTTTTTAGTACTCATCGCTTATTTTTGTTGTTACAACTTGAAAATATAATAAATACTTTATGTTTGATATGACCAGTAAACATTAGGAAATTAAAAAAAAATATTCTATTAAGTGATTTCGTAAATCATCCTGAACTTGAATGAGGGGCTTTCAGTATTATACAAGAAAAAAAGAAAAACAGTAACCTTATTTTTGCTAATACAAACATAAACATAATAAGATAATTTTGTAAACCTGGATTAATGTATGTTGAAAAATATGTGTAGGTGAAAATAATACTTTAGAAGAACGAGTTAAAAATACCAATTTTTTTTCAATAACTATCATTTTAAAATGATCACATTAATAAATCTAGCCATAATACGAAAAAATTGCTGAGCAGAATGGTTTTGTTTGGCTGAAATTTATATTATTTGTATTTATATCATCTTGTGATTTGAATATATGTTCTGGAAAGTGGAATTTAAAATCCAGCTGTGATATTTTGGAGTGCTAACCATACAAGTGCGCCTACTACATTTTACAAACAATTAGTGATAATTTGGGTTATTATCAAAAGCAGAATCATACATTCCTGTTTCAACTTCATTCCATTCATTCTTCATGATGGTATAAAAATATTCTTGTTCCAGAAATGTGAGAAGCTTGTTTAGAAAAAAAGTTGTTAATCAATATATGATCATTTTCTGTTTGTTTACGTGTCGATAGCAATATAGTCCTCTTACCTCAGACTCACTCCCGTAGAAACTATAAGGCGAGTATATTTCCGACTCTGTCTCGCTACCACAATAAGTCAGTGACAGCGACCGTGGAATATGACTGTACTTGAAGCATTCTCCAGACACATCGACCTGACTCTCTGATTTTTGCTTCAGTAATCCATTTGTGCGAGGGGCCTTCGTTGTAGGACTATTCTTATCGATACCAGAGTCGTACTCGGGCGAGCTAGATCTACCATTGTGGATGTAATCGTAGACGTTCTCGTTGCAATCTTTTTCACCATTTCCATCCGTGACGCTTATTTGTTCGTAACTTTCCACAGTTTTCTTTTGTTTTTCTTGCAAAGCTTCTCGTTCCCTCATGCTCGCCGTACGTTGGGGCTTGTGAGGCTTTAGGGCAGTGCGAACCTCGCCGATATTCGCATAAACAGAATCGACCTTTTTGTTGTTGTTGTTGCGAGGTGGTTGTTGCTTTTGTTTATACAAAATCTCGGCAGATTTTGGCGGGGTTGGTAGCATCGGTTTAGATCGCGCTTGGTCTTCCAAGTTTCGAGGTGGTGGTGGGGGTTTGTTGATTTTAGGGGAGTTGCAAGTTTTTTCTGTGCATTCCGCAGTGCAGATATTGTTTGGCACGCTGTAGTCTGTGTTTTCTTGTACCATGGGCTTCGAGACGACTTCTACCTTGGCTCCGTTGAGATCCAAAGGATGTACGATTATTAGACGAGGCTTAGGTTGTGGGTGTGCGGATTCACCATTTTCACTCTTCCCATTCTCCAAGTGGAACTTCTGCCCGTCCTTGTTAGCTCCCATGCGCAAAAACTTCTTCAAGGAGAAGCGATTCTTTGCTTTGTCCTTCCTCTTGTCGTCGGCTAAGCTGTCAGTCGACATTGACAGCAGTTTTCTTGGTACAGGTTCCGGAATCGTAGCATAATTTGGGTCTTTCAAATCTTCTTCGGCTTCTCTCAGTTTTGGACTACAAGAAGAAGACCTTTCTCTCTTTTCTGGCAAATCGAAGGTTGCGGGTGAATTTCTTATTAAAACCGTGGGTGTTTCGTCAGGTGGCTGAGGTGCTCGTCTCTTGTTTGCTATTCGGGTGGAATCATTCGAGTCTTGTTTTGTTAACTTCATCTTCTCGACGTCTCCGTTTCTAGTTTCCGGAGTGAACGTCGTTAGTGTGGGGTTCTGTGCTTCAACTTGTATGGTTGGAGCTAATGGTTTTCGAAGGAAAGCGGTGCTCACAGGTTTGGCGGGAACTTTCGGTTTCTCGTATGGCTGAGGAGTTCCGTGTAGGAAAGAAGCTTGGATTTCCAGTGGTGGGGGCGAGAGGGGAAGAGCAGGTGGTTCTGAAGGAGAGTCTGGGTCAGCTCTGCCATCTGGTTCACCAGCTTGTTCCCTGCTCTGCGTATAGAGCATGGTGGTGTATTTGGGAACTTGAGGAGGTAGCCCTAGGATCTTTGATGTGGAATCTATGGAACTGTCGAGGCTATCACTTTCATTGCTGTTTGTGTCTGTAGTTTTATCAGACTCATCTGCTGGTTTGATTTCTTCTTTCTTGTTGTCTGTGCTAATCTGTTCATCAGTCTTATTGGTTTTATCGTCAGCCTTATTTAATCTAAAATTTAACGCATCTTTATTGGCATGGAATTTTAAGTTTTTAGTATTGAGCAATTCGATTTTTGCAGTCGACGTTTGATAAACCGGTTTCTCGTGGTCCCTTTTTATTATGACGGGAGCTCGACTAAGCCCATTCTTTCGCTCAAGCCCATTGAATCTATTCGTCTTATTATTTTCCCCATTCTTTTCGTCATTTTTAACATCGAGCTCGTTTTCTTTATTATCAGGTTTGGCAACGCTGAGGACGATTTCCTTCTCAGTTTTCTTGCGTGTTATGATTTGAATCGGATTCTTGCCGTTTTCCAAAGTTTCCGTTATCTCGTCCAACAGAGATTTCTCCTCTACGTTCGCGTCGTTTTTAGTATAAGATGTGAGTATTACGTTGGAAGTTTTCGTTTCCGGAATGGATTCCTTGTTAGTCCTGGCGATAGGAATGTGCGAGATGGTTTTAGAAACCTTTTTGGTGGCGTTGTTCTCTTGCCCGAACGGCGTCACCGACACCAATAGCGTCTGTTTTCGTCCTTCCGAATCTACTTGAGGCTTCCCCAGAAGCAGCTGGGTGAACGACTTCTTCACTTCGTTGCAATCCGCCAGCGACGTACTGTTGAAATCTGTGTTCGCCTTTGTCAATCGATGCAACTCTCGAGCCTCTTCTTCCTCTTCCTCTTCAATTTCAMAATCCTCCTCTTGGTTATCATTTCCATCCTCACAGTCGGACCCATTTTCGTTATCAGACGTCCAGTCTTCACCTCCGTATCCGATCACACGAGAGAGCTCACTGGTGAAGCAGACCGATCGCTTTGGCTTGGTTTTATCGCTCTTGATGATGCCTTCTACGGTTTTAGTGGTGCTAATCACAAGCGGTTTTAACTTCCCCGTTAAGTTGTGTTCGTCTTTCGATTTGAAACAGTTGGAACACAACTCCTTCTTCCATGCGTTCTGGACGAAGTTCTGGCAGATGGCGGACATTTTACGATACCATCAGATCTGTAAAAGAAAACGCCTTTTAGGACATTCGAGTTTCTCTCGACAGACGGGAAGCTGAACGGGTTAAAAACGCGTTTGACCTCGGACCTGGGGCTACGTGAATGAAACACCTGTGAGTAACAAAAATGATACACGGCTGCATAGATTATTTGGTTTAAAAGCCAGTTCAGTTTCTTTTATTGGATCGAGTGTTAAATATTGGAACATAAGTGGCGTATATTAGAAGCCTCTTGACTTTTATTGATGCGTTTGAGTTTAAAAAAATCCTGTGACGTCAATGATCTGTGCTAGGTGAACGACTGATTGCTTTACAATGCACACAGCTATGTGCACTGACTACGTTCATTGTTTATAAAGCGTCAAGCTGCATAACACATACGAAGTTATGTATTTCTGTAATAATCTTTAGATGCATTCAGATTGATTTTGCTGTTCTAGATCTCTAAATTACGTTTTTTTAAATAAGTATCAACTGTTAGGGGTTAGTCAATAGTATGGAATAACATGCTTATTTCTGTAAATATAAACTTTATAGCAATATTTACCCAACAAAAGGTTTTTTTAACTAATTTTACACTAGTCAAAAATTATATTTTTTTATTGTTATGGCTAATCTAAAAAAATAATTTGTTAACACAACATAAAGTTTTATAAAAACTACAAATTTTCAAAGGGTTGTTTATTAAATCAAATAACTTAAAACATAATCAAGGAATTCTGAATAAATGCTTTTACACCGATCTGGGAAGATTTTATCAAACTAGCATGTAATAAAAGAAATAAAACAAACCAGACGCCTTTTTTATGGCGCAATTATCATTAAATTAATAAAAACCACACGCGCATAACCTGTTTTGATAACGGATTTTGTCGCTTATTTCAAAACTATACGAAATAACCACCAGTCATTTCAAGATAATATAAGCAATACAAACTCGCACAAAATCGCTTTGTTGTCATTAAAAAATATGCTGCCATGCAAATACGCTGAGATACAATAATAAAAAAAGAATAATACAAAAAAACCTTTCTGCTATAAAGTTCATATTTACATAAATAAACCGGATATTCTATATACTTTCTCAAAATCCAAAATGGTGCAGCAGTGGCATCTATTTAGGACTAATCAAAATATCCATTGTAAAGCAGTTCCAAAAATGAAACAAGCTAAGGTTTTCGGTAATCTTCAAGACAGTACCCAACAAAATTGCAAGTACGTTTAACCGCTTACTATAGTCCGAAATTCGCCATTGGTTACTTAAGCTAATTTTAAATTCCTATACATCTCTACAACAATTCGTTGAATGCAGATTACTTAGAAATCGAACATTTACAATTTGATCGACGATTAATGTCAGAAAGTTCTTGTGTCAGTATCCAGTATTCAATGCCAGATTGTTGACAAATTCTTAGATTATAATATTAAAATAAGCGCATTATATTCTTGTCTATGAACTGTCTTCCAAATATACATACTGACTAGATCACATCTTCTAAGGGAGTGTCCTTGACGTTTTGCGTTATATGTATATTTTTTATATTGAATTTTCTACTTTTGTAATTAGTTATTTGTGGGGATTTTGTAGATTTTCATAATTATCGTAGTAAAAAATTTAAACGAAAATTGCAATGTAATGCGTGTATATCAGCTAGAATACGATCCCAATAACTTGTACTTTAATAAATCAAAAATTAGTACCTATCAAGTAACCTACTTAGTATTATTACAACAGCTTACTATATAGTTGAATAGATTAATTTTTTACTTACAGTTGTTCACTAACAACAACTAATAACGACTGCACTACATTTAATAATGCCCTGTTTGGAAACGAAACTCAAAACAAATATAAATAAGGTGGTACACAACCAGGTGTTAATCAAAATTCTTTTTTACAGTAATCATACACATTTGCGTGTTTATCGGTATAATAAAGAGCTACCGTTATAATGCTTGGTAGGTCAGGGTTATTCACGTATACACACATTGAAATTGCTTTTAAGGTATAAAAATTGTGTAAAAAAAAATGTAGGTTTAGATGTATGATTCACTTTGAACGAAGAACGTATACGGAGTGTCGATAAAGTAAAGCAGAAAATTCAAACTAAAAGGGTTAGTTGCATAAATTTGAAAAACTTTGAAACACGAAGGAAATTTATTTTGAGATGACATAAACAGCGGCCTGTTACTATGACGAAGATATGACGTCATGAAATGTTTTTTTAATATGCTTTATTAATGTGACGTAGATTGTCGGCCATTTTGCTGCGGTATGTCAAGGTCCTGGATCTAAACAAATCAAGTTGTCATACCGTGCGTAATGGATCTCAGTGTTCGGTGGAAAATTGTAGTTACAAAAGAAGTATCCGAGGGTGAATGCTTTCAGCGTCCACAATATAAGATAATATTTCCTTGGAAAGATCGCGGTCTCTTGAAAACACTGACAAAAAGTTATTAGTCTGTCGTTTCGATTATACCTGTAATCTTTGTCAAAGATGAAGAATCTCAAAATCTGCCTGTCACAAGTTCAAACAAAGATTACAGGTGTAATCGAAACGTCGTGATTTCAAGAGACAGCGATCTTTCCGAGGAAGCATTATCTAATATTTTAAAGTGTTACTATGTATTTTTGAGTAGTTGGTACCCCATCGCTTTACTTAGCAAATAATACATTTAGTTACAATGTGTTGTTGAAAAACTTAACCTGCAATACATTACATTTTACACTTTATATCAGAAAATGGCAATGTGTTGAGACACTAGATGTTCTCATTATAAGAGAAACATATAAGTTTTATATTACTAATTTTTACTTCCACATCCAACGGATGAGAAGTATTGTATCGCGAAAAAAATTTTCAAAAATTTTTATTTGCTCATTCGCTTTAAAATGGTCGAAAACGCAAAAAACAAAATTTGAGCAAAAAAAATTTCTTGTATGTGTGTCTGTAAGTCTGTGTGTCTGTGGTATTGTTTGTGGACACGATAACTTTCGAAAGACTTAATATTTGAACTTGAAATTTGGCAATCGTATAAATCTCAACTACCCAAAGCGACCTATTGTTTGTGGGGTAAGTAGGGTATCGGGAAGGGGGCGAAATTGGGGGGTAACTACTCTTTTTGCAAATTTTTATTTTTTTATATTTTTTCGTTTTAGTATGTAATTAGTAGTATAGCTGCGAGTATTATTAGTTCTTATAAATTTTCGGTACAGAAAACTGTTTAGAAGATATTAGCAAAAAAGCGTCACTTAAAGAAAACGGTTTTTCTTAAATATCTCCGAATATATTTAATATATTCAAAAAATGAAAATGCCATCAGATAGAAAATGAAATTTCTCACAAAAAGTGTCTTAGAAAATTTATCCAAAATTTTGACATTTTCGAAATATTTCCAAAAAACCTATTTTGGACACTGCTCGTACGATATTTTTTAAATTTTGGTATTATATAGAAAATCACATTTTTGATCAGAAAGCGCTGTTGTAATGTTTTTAAGTTAATAATTTTCGAGTTATTTGGAAAAAACCGATTTTAAAAATGTATATATTTTTGCTAATATCACGAGGACTGTTTGTCTTAGAAAAAATGTGTAGAGAGAAAAAATGCTCAAAACCTGATTACTAATCGTATAGTATAAGAAATGAAAACGTAAATGTCATTTTGACAATTGAATGTGGAAGTATTGATTCAATTTGCAGCGGTTTTTTGGTTGTAGTGCCTACTGAATAATAGGAGGAATGCAAACTACACAAACAGAAACAATAATAATTTAATATATTTTTTTAAACTCAGGACAGTGAGCTCCCCTTACACACCGTATGATGACTAGGTTTGTTTAGATCCACGACCTTGATGTATTGGAGCAAAATGGCTGACATCTACGTCTACAGTAATATACCGCATAGAATAGAATCATATGCATTTTTTGTGGCATTTGAACAGTTATTGTAAGGATTTAACCATTATACCATTTGGCATAAAAACAATCAATATGAAGTTCACATATAAAACGTCATCAAGCGATTTTGATCTACACGTCCAAATTGCAGTCCATTTACAACCTGACATTTCCGAAGCCGCACATAGAGACTTTAAACACTACGTCTGTATGTTCCTTGCAGTGTATGTGGACGGTTTACGTATACTGTGTTTTTTAAACGACCCCGAAGAAAAAATCTAGAAAAGAGTGAAATCTGGCGATCGGGGTGGGCATTGCACAACTCCCCTATGACCTATCCATCTATTGGCAAAAAGGTCATCAAAACGTCAAAATGTGCCGGTGCACCATCTTACTGAAACAAAATGTCTTCCCTTGAAATGTCACTGTCCGGGTCATTCGGAAATATCTCAGCCTCATTCTAAATACGCTAACGATTACATTGTGATTAAATACAGATTTCATTAAGAATGTGCAGATTGTGCAAAGACTACACATAGATTTACAAGATTACATAATGATTTACATATTGATTACATTATGGATTTCATAAGATTACATCGCACTTGCCCCAGGATTACACGAAGTAGTTACTTCTTCGGTTTTTGCTCTTACGACAGGCGTTCTTCAATTTTATGTGTTTTATATTTTTTTAGTAAACCAAGCAGGGTATTCTCTAATTGAGGATGTCTCGATTTCATTGACACACCCAGTATAAACTGATCTGCTGGAGCATTTTTGGTAAACCGAATCAAAATACAAAAAACGTGGGTGGCTGGTGGGAACAAAGTGGGCCATTCGGTATAAAGGCCCACATTTTCCAGCGAAAAAACCGTGGCGTGCCGTGATATCATTGCGGCGATCATGCCCCTTCCAGGAAGAATTCCAGACATGCACTATTATCCCCGTGGCCGGTGCAGTTTCCCATTAAACCAGTTTCAGCGGCCAATTATTTAATCAAGGTGTACGGGTTCCTGCGTACGCTTATTCGCCCACCTCCTGCCGTAGGCCAATAATTATTATCATTACGGTATCGGCGGCTTCGGGGAGGCTGAATGGAAATGCCGGAGATAGTGGATCGCCAGGAATCTAGACTCGTCCCACCGGTCTACCGGAGATAGCGGATTAGAGAAATCGTCTTCATGAGTTATTGCATTCACATCGGTACGTGGGTTTCATACCTATAAACGTGGATTGGTGTTTTGCAATTTCTGTTCCTGCTGTTTTTCGGCATGCATGTAAACCATATTATGTTGATGTCAAATAAAACAAATAGAAATTGCCAGATACTGGCGACTAAACAGTTTGCATATCATGACCCTCTGACGTCATATCGCATATAAACAGTGCACCACTTCCTAATGCTCTTGTTGCTTTTGTAAGTAGTCCTCATTACGTAAAATAGGGGTTTGCCTACGGCAAAAAGCCATAGTTTGTAAGATGAAAAAGTACAGTAAATAAAGGCGGTTTACTCACTGTATATTCCGCAATTCATAAACAGAACATGTTCAAAATTTTGACTGTATAATCAAAAGCACTAGCAAAGATACAGTACATTTGGGATAGCTGCAATAGTTATAATGTTGACAAAGCACAGATTGAAAATGAGTGGAGAACAAAATTATAACATTCTAGAGAACCACTGAAAACAGGCAAACCATGGGATTCCTTTTTTTTCGAATGTACTTATCTCTAAAATCCTTTGCTAGAATTAGAAAGTATTTCCGATAATCCTTCGAAAAGGTTTACTTTACACTCGTTTGTCGACCTTTTTTACCTTATGATCTGTTATAAATCTTATGATCATAAATCGATACAAACATCTTGTACAGCTTGCGAGCTATTTTTTTTGAGAAATTAAGTGTTTAGTAGTTTATTTCTGAGACTATCGACTAAAATTTATCACACGGTAATTTGCATGTTACGCTTTCCTGAAATTCAAGTAAGTATATATTCGTGTTTGTGAAAGGCTTGACAAATTCTTCTTTAGTCATAACCCATTAACTAAATCAAAAGTACTTTCTATTTCACCACCCATAACATAACAAACCACTATTTACGCCGATAATCATGCCATGTTTATATGTGGAGTGACGTCACAACCAATGCGGTGTCGTTACCCCTTGAATATGACCGTGTAGCTGTATTTCCTAAAAAATACATAATTATTTGCTTAAAATATTTTATTACGGTTATGTTGCACGATTTTGTAAGACGATCAAATTAGTTTCGGGACTTTTAACTACTCCATATTTTGCTCAAAATGAAATTTATTTATTCTTGCAGTTTTCAGACTTTATTATTTTTATGAATCAGTTCTGAGATGTGTTGCTGAGAATTTAATCAAAACCTTTTTCTCGTTTGAATATGATATCCGATATGGTTACTAATAAAATTTTCGAATTTGAGGAGAAGGCTTCGGGCAGTAATTGGTGTATTGTTATAATAACTTCATAATAAATTGACGTACCTATCAATATGTATTCGCTTCCTTAAACTTTAAATATCTAAACCCCAAGATGATTGGAAAAAAAATATCAAATTCATATTGTACTCTAAACGCAAGCTTTTTTTCTGCTAACGCCGAAGCAATAATCAATTCGTTATAGGTGGTTTTTTAAATACATTTATATTTAACTTCTACAGGGTATTGCAAATTAGTATGTCATGCTGTTAACCCTAGATTCTTGAGGCCAAAATGTTGACGATCTTGTTATTGAAAATATTTCTGAAAAACGCTTCATTTAAAAAATACAGGGTGTCAAAGTTGACATTTAAAAATAGTCTTTTTACAATATAATCCACAGTTCTGGAGTTATTGAGTTGATATTTGGTACGAATTTTTAGTATTTACATCTAAGTGTACCCCTATTGTTATTGTTAACATTACTATAAAAACAAATATCGGGGGGGTTTGTGACTTTCTGTCCCGCCAACTTTTTTTGACGTACGCCCATGAGACCAGCAAATTTTTTTCTAGTACAAATCTCATTGTCAGTTTTTTGGTCTCTTGTTGTAATTTCTAGACAAAAATAGGTGGAAAGTTTCACAAAACAGTGTTTAACTCTGAATCTAAGCATTTTGTCTAAAAATTACAAGATACCAAAAAACTGACAATTGGGTATTTGCTATGTATTTATATTTTATTAAATTGCATATTAATAGGTAGCATCTAATCCACAAAGCAGCTGTGACAGCTTATAAATTCGAAAAAATGGATCGTAAGGTGTATTTTTAATATTAAAAATGTGAATATTTAAAGGGACCGCCAAAACGCGAACATATTTGCCGTGACGTCAGGTGTCTTGTAAATGGCCGCTTGTTTACATCTGGGGTTAGCGGGTCACGCGTCAGCCTCAGTTGTTTGCGTTCATTTTGTGACAAGCGAATTAAAATACGCCAAGAAAAAGTGAAATACTTATGAGTTATGTCTTCTGAAGGCATGTTCATTGTTATGGAATTTATATACAGCGACAAGCGGTTCAACACGGTGGAGATGAGGAACGTAAAAGCATAAGTGAACTTTTCATCAAATTAACCTAGGATTGATAATTTGACCACAGTGGGTTGTTGGAAACATACTATTTGTAAACAAAAATGTAAGAATCAAAAATGTACCCTAAACTTGACATTTATTTTAGAGGTCAGAATAAGTATAAATTGCCATTTATTTTCTGGGCTCTTGCGGCTTGTTTCCGGTCTGGCTAAAAGTCGAATATATGGGTAACAACGTCGTTTTTCATTATAACATTTCCCTCTATCAACTTAAAACGCATATAATTTTTCATATCCTATTCAAGCTATAACAAAATGGAAACTGAATGGTAAACACTTATAACCCCAAAAAGAATAATAAAACTTACAGTAAGAATTAAGATGATCTTCACGACAGAAAAACAAACTTTTCGATTTCGGCATATCACGTCTAGGAGCCTTTAACAACTTTTTGATACGTTGATAATTTCGAGAAACGGTTACAAAAATTTTTGTTAGCTGTACTGACAAGCACTTTTATAACCATGTACAAAACAACACTTGTTTTGTTTTCCATACATAATAGATGCTTGTAAAACTACACAAATCACTTTTTGGTGCGACCTCTTACACTGTCCTTTCAATGAACACCACACAGAAGTTTTTCCAATACAAGAATGAAACATTAAACAGCACGCTCCTCGGTAATGTTTACATGACATTTGACGTCACGAGTTGAATAACCTTGGATAGAAGCGTTTTGGCGGTGACTCCTAAGATTCGAATTTCAGACTTGAAATTCTCTACCTACAAATATTTTTTTATTTTTTTTAACATGGCGTGCGATATATATGCACTTCAAGATTCATTTTACGTAATTTTCAAAAAAAGTGATAATACCCAATTAAATTTCGTACTGGCCTCATGGACGAACGTCAAAAAAGTTGACGGGATAGAAAGTTACAAACCCCCCGATATTCATTTGTTTTTGTAGTAATGTTAACAATAATTTAGGGATACACTTAGATGTAAATGTCACAGACTCGTACCAAATTTCAACTCGATACCCCCAAAACTGTGGATTATATCGTAAGAAAACGACTTTTAAATTTCAACTTTGACGCCCCGGTATATTTTAAGTGAAGCGTTTTTCAGAAATTTACCAATAACAAAATCGTCATATTTTKGTTTCAAGAATCTAGGGTTAACGGGATGACCTACTAATTTGCAACACCCTGTATATTATACTGAAAACCGACAACAGCGCATCGACTCTTATTTGTCCGGTTAGAGAAACCTCACGGTACTTTCTTGTCCAACATGCGCTTCAAGAAAAAAAGAAGCTCCGCGAAGATGCCTCACCAGATGAGGATCGGTCACGTTTTCCAATGACAACAGTCGTAAAGTGCCATCAGCAGTTACTTCGGGGAAGAACACGTGCAGACGCGGAGATTTACGGTGCCAGCATCCGGAAGGATGTGTTCTTAGAAAGATATGCTTGTTTGAGAGAACGATTAGGCGATGGACCTAAAAATATGGAAAATAGTTAGGGAAATCATGTTATCATGGAGCTCTTTCGCCAAAATTTAGTCATTCCTTAAAACCACCTATCGAAAAAACACAATTTTCATTTTCTGCCATCTCTCCTATAAGCCTAGTAAATTCTGTAGTTGATGGAACTACCAAAAGATGTTAAGGTTCATCAAAACTCTACAACAATTCACTACTATGAAAACTAAAAATTATACAAATGTTTTGATTCTGATTTCTTCTTAAGCTATCTACTATAATTTCTAAAAACAATCAGTTTGTGGAAATGAAATCATTACATGAATTACATTAATTATTAAAGTAATTACTGATCTGGACATAATGTGTTGCATGTTAAAATTAAAAAAAATAAACACTACATTAAATAGAGATTATWAATGAAACAAATGTATATCCAGAAACAAAGAAGAAAAGAAATATAAAATCATACAAGAATCTATCTGTACATATTCCTTTATAAAATAGAACTACAAGAATTACAAAACCTAAAACCAGCTTTTCTTGTTATGATGGTGTCGAAGATTATTTAATATCATTGGGAATAAAAAAAATACTGCAACTAAATTAGCTGAGTATATAATACTTATTAGAACAATATTGGTCTTCAACCCCATCCTTGAGGTACTTTATGACTTAAGAACTGTCCATAAATATAATTCAGGACTCCTTTTCAAGTCTTAAGAAGCTTTTCGTGATTTTGATTTGCCTGAAAGGAGTAATAAACTACCCACATTGGAATGTACCAGTAATATGTTGTACCTGCTATTTAATTTTTCCAAAATGCGCTACTGTTCTAACGACTTGCCAATGAAGAATCGCATTTTAAATAATTTAATATTTGGTGTATTAGATTTTGCAATTGCAATTTTGAAATTAGCACCAATTTGTCTAGTTGGTTACACAGTTTTGTGTTAAGACTTCGACAAACAAATTAAGTATCGATATTTCAGTGACGATTTTATCTACATTTGCATTTTTAGACTAGAAAGTGCGTGTATAACGTATTCAGTATTCACAAAAAATGTTGGGAAATCTTTTCAAATCTAATAATACAAACTATAAATATCTTTATCACATGACAGCTAAAAGGTCATGGGTTTTAATGGTTCGCAATTTGGCGGGTGGGTAAACGTGATGAGTTTTAACAAAATTTACCAACTGGGGAAGACATTTTTGAATGTAAATGTCTGCGTTTACATCTTCACATCTAGCTGGCTCAACATAGTCTTGAGATACGTTGTATTAGAATTTCCGCTTTTTTTCTTATATTTCACGTAATTAGAAACGTCCTCGATGTTTGTATAAAAATCAAAGCTTCATTTGATTCCGGAGACAAAGTAAATTATTTTTCGTTGTCCACAATTATTGTGGCTACGTTTTTGATATGTCCTAGTCTTTGGACTTGGATTTTGGACACTTGTCGTTTTGTAAATTTCCAATGATTTCTGGAGTTACAGTTATTTCCCTCTTGATGGTCACATGGGATTTGTGCAATCTTCCTTTTCTATTTTTTGCAGATTTAATCAACTTCTGAAGCCTTGAAGGATGATTCAAAGACGACAAACTTTCCTCAAATTTCTTATTGACGCGGTAAAATATTGTCTTAAAAATATTTTGGTTTCTATAAATGGTGATATCATGTTCAGGCATCTAACCATCCAAATTGTAAACACCTTTTGAACAAATCTAGCTAGTAAGAAATTTTGTGAAAAGTTGTAAACACAAGTGTAGTTTTAAACTGAAGGGAAACTACTCCATAACCAGTGATGCTCTATTTTAGTAGGAAAAAATAATACGTAAAATGTTCCTAAAACTTTTGTTGCATTTACGTTGTATTCAGAAGCAAAAAGGACCGTCTACTTGGCGATAGTTACAGAGCCAGTAGAGGTTAACAAATCACATTTGAAACAGTTCCTTGTTTTACATACGCCCTATATTTTAAGTAGCCACACAAGGCAAACTTCCATTGAATTTAACACATTAGTAGGTTGGTTTATTCAAATGAAGTATAGGTAACCATACAGAAGTCACAATAAGATCAGATCTAACTGTGTGACTCCAAAGTGTATTTTAAAACAATCTAGATACAATAGGGTAAAGTCAATGAAGTAACAGGTTCACAGACCTCAGGAGAAGAGAAACTCAGTAACGAGATACCTCGCCTTTGGGTTATCAATGCAGGTGGGAAAGAAGGTCAACGTTACAGAGGCTTGGGAATAGATTTGTGTCAAGAGCACTGGTTATTATTCTTAAAATAACTGACTATAATTACACCCCCATTATACCGAACAATCTTTTGTAAAGAATTAAATTTACGCGTACACGAAATAAGACGGGTTGGGTCATTAAGCCAAAATCGGTCTATGAGGAAGGCATAGTTGAACCCAGAAAAAATCTTTCGAATGAAATTTCTAGACATTGTTCCCTATTCTTCCCCGATTTCTGAATTATTCTTTCTATTGTTGTTTTGCATGTATAGCATGGTCTACATTTTTTTAGTTTGTTTTCGCTTAGCTCCCAGGCGATTCTTAATATGTGGTCTACGGTCTACCTCTCTCCTTTGGACGTGTCCCCAGTATTTCATTATGTTCATATAATAATTATAACACTTGGTAATGTTTCAGATTTTATTGAGTTTAACCTCTTACATGTTTCGGCTTATTAGGCCTTTCTCAAAGAGTTTACAAAACGAAACTGTTGCTTAAAGTTAGATGCAGATCCCACGAACCTCTATACCTACGAGCGGGTGACATTTATGGCAGCGTTGATAAACAAACTAGGGAATTCCACTTTGATCGTTACATATATTTTTGTGGGGGTTTTTAAGTGTTCTGTTTATGTGTAGCTGCTCCAATAATCCTAACCTGATGCCGTTTTGAACGTTATGTAATATTTTAAATCTTTTTTCGTCAAATGTATGATTGAGAGTTACACAATGTTTTGAAAAGCCAGTTAAGTTCCTATTATTTAATATGGATTTTTTATGTTCTTTAATTCTTTCCTTAAAACTACGACCTGTGCAACCTATATAACTAATGTTACATTCTTCACAATTAATTTCGTATACACCACTTTGTTACCGTTGTCCGTCTTATCTTTATTGTTTACTAACAATGCTCCTAAGTTGCTTCTGTTCACGGGAATAAACTTTCTATTGTCATTGGAGAGGTATCTTGACATTTTTTCACTAACATTGCCTATGTAATTTATTGACTGCCATATTTTAACTTCAGTTGAGCTTTGCGAATGGTAAAATTGTGACATTAGTTTTGATTGCTTAATACTGATCATCTTTTCAATCATTTTTGGTTCGTACCCATTTCTTATTGCCAGTTGTTTAATAATGTGAGATTCCTTTTCAAAATCTGCTCTACTTAGTGGAACCTGTAGTAGTCTGTGAATTAAACTATGAAAAGGTGACAATTTTATACTTACTGATTGTTTAGATTCAGCATGAATTAATGTATCGGTAGTGGTTGGTTTTCTATAAATGCTAAAATTTAGTTTTCCTGAATTCTTTGTTATGGTAAGGTCTAAAAAGTTTATGGTGTTGTTGTTTTCTTTTTCTATAGTAAATTGTATTTTTTCATGAATACTGTTTAAGTAATTCAAAAATTGATCCAGGTTTCTGTCTGTACCTGTCCAAATACAAAATATGTCGTCCACATAGCGTGCCAAAAACTGAATGCAATTGACTAGATTACTATTTGATTTGAATATGACTTTTTTGAAATTATTCATGTATATCTCAGCTAGCAGTGGTGACAATGGAGACCCCATTGGTAAGCCATCTTCTTGCGTGTAATATTGATTATTAAAACAAAAGTAATTTTGATTAATGCATTCATTTAATAATAAGACCAATTCTTCTCTGAGGGATTCATCTAAGTTAACTGAATTAATATGTTCAATTACAAGATTTTTGACTTCCTCAACTGGAATGGATGTGAATAGGTTTTTTTACATCAAAGGAAAGTAATTTTGTAGTAGGTTGGAGGGTAATATATTGTAGTTTTTTGACGAGATCTATCGAATTTTTTATTCCAAAGGATGATTTAAAATCAATTAATTCCGGTATCAAGTGACTGAGTTTTCTACAAATTTTATAAGCGGGAGCGTTAATGTATGACACAACCGGTCTCATTGGTAAGTCTGCTTTATGTAATTTCGGTAAAGCATAGAGTTTTGGTGCTTGTGGATTTTTGTTCTTTAATTGATACTTTCCTTGTTCAGTGAATATTGTGTTGCAATGTTTTAGTAGCTGAGTAATCTTTGTTTGATATGTGCTTGTTGTGTCTTTTTTATTCAAGGTGAATTGTTCCGGATTCAAAATATCTTGAATTTTTTGTATGTATTCTGACTTATTAAAAATTGTTACTGTGTTGCCTTTATCTGCTTTGCATAGTACTGCATTGCTTTCAACTAATTTTTGTTTTATGCTCTTTATTGTTTTTAAATCTGAATTATTTGATTTTGGATTATGTTTTTTAAAATTTTGACACAATTGGCTTTATCCTCTTCCGTATGTTGTTTTTTAAGAGCTAATTCTATATCTACAAGAAACAGATTTAAATGTTTATCGTTAGAAATATTTGGACAAAACTTTAAACCTTTGTTTAGTAACTCTGTTTCTTCTTTGTTGAAATTGATATCACTAAATTTTTTACTCTTGGATAGAATTCATAAGTGAATTTGTCAGGAGCATTGTTATAAACAACAAAAGTAGACTTACGTAATTTCAGGTTATTTAATTTTTTCAACTTTTGCTAGTACTGTTTATGAGCTATCACTTGGGTATCTTCTCTAATTTGCTGATCCAGGAAATCAAATTCTATGTTGTGCAGATTGTCTAATAGTTGAAAATGCATGAGCTTTTGGTGTAATTTGAGAAAATGTCTTCTGGTATACCAATGCTTCTGCTTCTGACTTTTTCTCTTTTTCATTTATTGCCTTAGCTAGAATTTGTATAATACATTTCTCTGCCTTTCTTAAGCTTTTCCTATTTGTCTTTGTTGTTGCGGCATTTTTACTCCATGCACCATGACTGGCATAATCAATTTCCATTGTGGTTTATGTTTCTCTATAAATACTAATATCTAGTGCCTTCTCTCCATTTTTCCTCTAGCATTCTTTTTGCTCTAAACATGTGGTCTATTTTTTCCAACGCTTCTTGGTACTGCGATACTTCAGGTATGTATTTTTCCATCTCTCCTAGTAAGAACTTGGCGAAATACTTGTATATCCAACACTGCTTAGAGTTGTTCTTCAGTAATTTTCTGTGCTTTGCAGTGTTTTAATTTTGGGGATCGATACTTGCACTGTAGTATTCCACTCATCTGGTATTTCGTTGGTTAAATCTACGCTGCTTCTAAGGTCTTTTCTACATTCCGTTTTAGACTTATTGGTCCGTATTTTATCAATTCGTTGTTGATCTTGTTTAGGATTGGTGCTCTTCTGCACTTGATGTTACGAATTATTTCTATCGTCCTTTCTTCAGAGGGACCAGTAGTCGTTTTCTGCAATTAGGTTTACTTTAGGTGCCCTGTCTTCCTCTTTTATATATATATATATATATATATATATATATATATATATATATATATATATATATATATATATATATATATATATATATATATATATATATATATATATATATATATGGTATATATTTTCTGGAGTTGGCAGCATTATTTCTTCTGTATGTCTTTAGACATTTGAAGGTATAAGTAACGCGCTCGCTAGTAGGTATTCGGTGATTTTTTTTGAAAATTTCTTGACATTTCTTTCCTTCATGCTGTATTTCCGCCTGTTTTATGTTTCCTAAGCTGTACTTCTTTTGCTTCTCTATTTGCTTTTATCATTCTTTCTAGTATATCATTTAACGATTTCCTGTTCGGTGACAGGGGTGATTTTTCTCGGCGGAGACTTAAGTTAGCTGCTTCCTTGATGTCCATGAACTGTACCCAGTCTCGCTTTCCATCTTACTCTCAATAACTTCTGTGTACTTTGCTCTTATGACGTCCAATTGGAGTAAACTGATGGTTATAGGTATATTAGCTGGCATAAAGCACAAATCATATATCAACGCCTAAAATTTCCAGAGGGATGAATCTCCCACTGTTTGTCAAGTGGAGCCTCAATGCCCAATCCGACATGATTTTTTTTGTTTGTTCTCTTAAAACCTGAGTTCCGGTTCGCATTAATAGCGTGGCTGCGACCTTGCCCTTGTTGATTTCAATTCGCGTAATTACCATCGATCATCAAGGAAATTGTCAACATCCTAGATGGATAATAACGTGGCAATTATTCTGCATCCTTTTAGCAACCCTATATTGTTGCGCAAGATCGAATGTAAAAACCTTGGAATAGGCTCACGCCGTTTTGCAACAGGTATTATACTGACAGGCTCATAAAAAAGTGGCACAGCGTTATCAATGCGTGTCATAATAGGATTTAGTTACTTCAAGGAAAGTTGTTTTATAGCAGGTACTAAACGAATAATTATAATTTGAATGGTTACTTAACACCCTTAGGGCTCCAACATAGTTAGATCACATGTACCTATTAGTTTTTAGAATGCTAGAATTTTTTATATGACTTGAACGTGGTTAAAAATTATGGGTGGCACTGATTATCTTTTATTGTTTTATTCATCCTTACAGCGGAAAACTTGGTTAAAAATTAAAAAACCATTGCAAACACGCAAATATGGTTTTGTGTCCCAATTGTTGTATAATTCTTTGAGTCATGTATAGTTTTGTTCATGATTACACGTTCGCACCACTCTTTAAAAGATGCTTCATGCTTCTGAGGAGGACACAGCTGGATGTCGGAACCTTAAGAGAAGTCAATCAGTGCTATGACCACCCTGGGCTATAAATAATGAATATAATATCGCAATATTGCGTAGGCATGAAGACAAAACTAAAATTTTCATTTTTACCTTATCAACGATAATTTTTCTGGTTCTCCTTTGCATCGTGTTTTTCTCGCAGAGTGATTAGTCCAAATTTTAAGTTTCTTCTTGCTTGAAGGAGCATTGTGTTCGGTTTAATTTTGTAAGTGAATTTTATTAAAGAATTATTACTACAACGGATTTGAAATAAGTTAAGTAATAAAATGAACATGAACATAAATGATACAGAATTAACCCACCAAAAGAGTACCTGCAAAACAAGTCACACAAGAAATCATATCGTGGAACTTAAAAAAAGGAACCTATCAAATTTCTGGAGTGTCTCATAAAGAACCTTGGCATTTTCTAGGTGTCAATCACAATTTTCAATAAAAAATTGAAAACTGATCCATCTTCTCTAAGTGGAGTTATTAATTAATTCTTCAAAAGGAAATATTCTTAAAGTGAACTTCCACTTTATTTTT
Organism: Rhyzopertha dominica; assembly: GCA_025024175.1. NCBI lineage: Eukaryota > Metazoa > Arthropoda > Insecta > Coleoptera > Bostrichidae > Rhyzopertha > Rhyzopertha dominica. Next base: position 6,966,998 of record QCXZ01000137.1, on the reverse strand, counting down.
CAATTGTAAAGCGCTTTCGGCTACATGTTAGCCATCGTCAGTACAAAAGTTAAAAGTAAACTAACAGTTTGACAAAGTCAAAAATCAGAAACACTTTACACCCTTATGCACACAAAATGGCTGTTTTTCATTCACTTTTTAATCGACTTTTTAAATTACCTCTGCCATTAAATGCTTTCGAAAAAGAATTGGATGTAATACTACAAATTGCTTTCAATAACAATTTTCCTAATTATTTAATAGAAAAACTTTATTTTAAGTATTTGACAAAATTTAAATTTTCTTTCTGTACCACTTATTTGGATGAAAAAGTTAAGGTTTGGTTTCCTCTTAAGTTTGCTGGCCAAGTCTCAGTTAGCCTATCTAAATTATTTTCTTCTAATGGAATACATATTGCTTTTTCTACCGTAGGCAGTGTGTTTTCCCGTTTTGTCCATAATAAAGACCAAATTTCAGTTTTAAATAATTCAGGCGTTTATAGTTTTTCATGTAATGATTGCAATTCAGTTTATATTGGACAAACCGGAAGATCCTTTTTAACTAGAGGTAAAGAACATTTGAAACAATTTGAAAAGTATAAAAATACAGATATTGTTACAAGAAAATCTTCGTTAGCTAACCATTTATTAGTAAATAAACACACTGCCACGCTAGACAATCTAAATTCATTACATTTGTGTACTAAATCATCTAAATTAAATTATTTGGAAATTTTAGAGATTTATAAAATTATTAACGAACAAAATTTTACTATTCTAAATGATTTTTGTAATTTCAATTGTCCTATTCTAAATTCTTTGTTTGATCTAAATTAATGTTTCGTTTGAGTTACTGGCATGTGGGTTACATTTCAGTTTGTGGTCAAGTTTGCTCGTTTCTGATTTTTGACTTTGTCAAACTGTTAGTTTACTTTTAACTTTTGTACTGACGATGGCTAATATGTAGCCGAAAGCGCTTTACAATTGAAAAATAAAGTGGAAGTTCACTTTAAGAATATTTCCTTTTGAAGAACAATTTTCAATGTCTGGCAGACTATCACCTATAGAATGATTAAATAGTATTGTGTAACGTATAATATGAAACCACTCAGTAATTTTTTAACACATATGGGCAATTAATTTAATAAGCTTCAATCATTAATCTTGCTTAGATCACACTGAAGTTTGTGTACATCATCAATTGAGTGAGCAGGAGCAAATAACTTTAGATCGTTTGTATCATCAACAACATCTCAGATTGCTGCTAGCACTGCCATTAACATAAAAAGCAGAATGAAGTGGTCCTAAGATATAACCGCGTGGAACTCCTTATTCAGCGCTTGTAGAAAACTGATAAACTTTTTAATTAAAAATATTTCTATAAAAAGCTGTTTGTGCTCCTGTAAATTGTCGTCAATAAATTGCCTGATAGGAACAGCATAATGAGGAGATGTCCGGCCATACTGAAAAATTAGTTCAGCTTCATTCATATTTTCAATAAGGTAAATAATTAGTATGTCTAGCATATCCAGATAAAGCTGACAGTTAAGAATTTCCTTAATTTTAATTTTAATCTCATTTGCTATTTTGAGGACTTTCTTCGACACCTTCGACTCTCTAACTTTCTGTAAGTCCATCCATCAATTTCACTTCCTCTCAAGTTTCTTTAACTTGGATTGTCATTTCTTCTTGCCCTTTTTTAATTTCCTTCTGACTTGTTTTCACTTCTTCCTTACTTGCTTTAAGATAGGTTTTTATTTGTCCTTGGACTTTTTCAGCTCTTCCTTAGTTGCTCGAAGTTCTATTTCAGTTTCTTCTTGGATTTGCTGCTCGGCTTCCAGGGCTGTATTCATTAATTGTATGAGGTCTATTAGGTGTTCTAATTGCACATCCATGTTGGTAGATTGACTTCTTGTTGCCGGCATGGAACTTGACTACCAGTTGACTCACTTGACTTTGCACCCCCTAACTGTTGTAATCTCAGAATTTCCTGTCTTCCAGTTCTCCTGTTCTAAAGCCTTTCAAATACTTTCTGTCCGGGTCACAAAATACCACAATCTAATTTCTTAACACCAGTTGTTACGACGGCAAATAAACGTTTGAGAAATATGTTGCAAATTCATTTTTCAAGTCTCATACACTTTCTTTGTTTACATATCACAAACGATCAAAATTTTGTAGGATCGCTGCTTATTTATTTCTGAGTATTATTAGAAAAACTGGTTTTATATTTCCGATAGTTTTGAAAGTTCCAGGCTTCTGCTTGGAAAGTTCTTCAATTCATTCAAATCATAATGGATGCATATGACGACGGGGGCTACTTGGTATTGTAGCGACAAATTATAGTATGCATAAAGTGAGTTACTGCTGAATCTACATCCTGAAAAGATGAAACCGAAAACTAGTCGGTTGTGGGAAATTTTTAATTAATCCCTGTCTTACCGGCTTTATATGGAAACTGTATTACATTAATAATAATTTTAGTTGAATTTGTCTCCCCTAGGAAATAATGTGGATGGCTCGTTTTCATTGAAACACTCGGTATATATGTTATAAAGCCTTGTCTGACACCTATTAGAGGTTTAAGGCGCGTCCAAACAATTACCATAACCGGCCGTCGCATACGTGTAAAAAGTGAATACTTCGATACGGTATTGCGCATCACAATGTCTGCATACTGTTCATTGCGGTATACCTACATGATCCGTTATCGGGTGATTCAATTATTGCGTGCAAACATGCACAAGACACCGATAACGTAACATTTAAGACGACCTCATTGTCTTCTCAGAAGCAACAAAGCACTGGGGCTACCGGAATGCAGTAATCAGAAATCGCTTTTGCGAATTTGACATTGACTTGCCCAGATTGTGGGAAAACCAGCCAGTGCCATGGGAAAGGATTTCGACACGAGCGAGATGGTCTTGGACAAGTAAACAATGGGCAAAAAACATAAACAAAAACGGCCTCAAAAGTGAGGGAACGGAACGTCATTGTTTGGGAGGAGCTGCTTTTAAAATTTCAGGCCGATCTCTAAAGTCAAGGTTTTTAGTCCAGGCGTCAGTTTGTTTTGGTGGAAATAATTCTAAGTGAGCCATTTTAATTACTTGGGTTTAACAAGAAGAGAAGAGTAATTTTGCGAGTAATACATTAAAGGTCTATACAGGGTGGCCCATTAGTGCGTGGACGGAATATTACGCAATTGTTATTAAAGTTTTTAAAATTCTGTGAGTGCAGCGTGGTAGGGGGTGCTTAAGTCTACAAAATAAAAATATTTTTCCTCCTCTCCCCACATATACGGGGGTGGTTCAATACATTCTTATATATTTTTAAATGGAACACCCTGTATATTATTACATTTTTGGATTCCTTTTTTAATTTTAATGGGACTTAATATAACATATATGGGGTCTAAAATACACTGTTGTAAAGTTATTTAATTTTTTTACAAAATTTTGACATTTCGGAAATTTATATTTTCAAAACCTTTATAGCTAGAGGTATGTAGTTTTCGCAGGGATGTTACTAATAAAATGCACATCACCTGTAGATATAAAGGATTAATATAAGAATAGTTAGTAGTACTAAAATTTACTTTAGAAAATTGATCATATTCAATCCCAGCCAACTCGATTTTTTTAAATAGCACCCTATTTTATTTTTACCATAGTTCAGTGTGCAAATTAATTTCCTCTTATATGATATAAAGAAGTATGTATTTATCTCTAATAGTTTTTAAGAAAATTGCATATTTTTAGGTTTAGTTATATTTTAATCCTTTCTATAGTAGGCTATGGAGAAAAAAATGAATGCACTTTTGTTAGCTTCAAACTGTCAATGTTTGCTTGCTGTCAGTAGTTCTACTACATATGTATGTGTCTATCTTCAATCATTTTTGAGAAAATGATGTTTGTACTGCTTTAGTCATATTAACATTAATATAATGTTTAAAATTAAAAAAAAAACAAATAAATATAGACAACATATGATTATTATGATTTAATTGAAAATTCAAAAACATCGTTAAAAAGCAAGAGCAACAAACGTAACCCATAACAAAATAAAAAAAATAAAATTAGGTGGTAGGTGAAAACGAAACAAAAAAATACAAGAAACGTAACACAACAAAACATAAGAAAAGTAACAAAAGTGTCTGAAAACAACAAAGCAACAAAATGCAAGGAACGTAACACAACTAAAAAACTCAAAAGTAACAATAGTATGCGAATAAAAGGAGACAAAGAAGTACAAGGAACGTAACAAGTAACAAAATAACACAAAGTAACAAAAGTATGTGAAAACAAGGAAACGAAGAATGTAATGGCACTGCAACCTACAACAAATGTTCAAAATGGCCACCGTTGTGGTGTAAATAATACATTTTAATACTACTACGAAATGAAACTGAATGCTTCCCTTACTCTATTTTTCATATCTTCCACGGTCGTAGGTGGAGTATGATAGACAATATTTTTAATATAGCCCACAAAAAAAGTCAATCGGTGTTAGGTCAGGTGACCTTGCTGGTCAATTAACTGGCCCTGCTCTTTCTATCCATTTTTTCTGGAAATCTGTTGTTAAGCCACATTGTCAGTATTTGGCCATTGTGGGCAGGAGTTCCGTCGTGTTGAAAATACATGTCCCTCACGTAAACCAAAGGAACATTTTCCAGCAAATCAACTTTCGTCCAACTCTTGATGCAGTTGTAACCGGTAAGGATGTAACCTATTTTTGTTGTACCAAAATGCGGCATATTCCCAAATTTCGGCTTAGTTGCCTACAACCATAGATAAATTTATCTATGCTACAACTTATATGCGCGTCTTCTACGACGGCAGCCATGACGTTAAATTCATTTTCTTCAGTTAAAGAATTCTTTGCCCTACCATGCTTATTATACGCCGCAGATCCTGTCAGCAAAAACCTATTCAAAACTTTTCTGAATGTGTCTTCTTTCGGATTTCTTTCCCAATAAGAGATTTTTATCGGACTCTCCCAGGATGAACACTATGTCAACTAGTTCATTTTGAGAATAATTAGTCAATTTAAAACTAGGTACACTAAACACGTAGATAAATCACTAATAACACTAAGCAACCATTGACAGTTTAAAGCTAATAAAAGCGCATTCATTTTTTTTCTCCATAGCCTACTATAAAAAGGACTAAAATACAACTAAACCTAAAAATAAGTAATTTTCTTAAAAACTATTAGAGATAGATGCATACTTCTTTATATCATATAAAAGGAAATTAATTTGCGCATTGAACTACCGTGAAAGTAAAATAGGATGCTATTTAAAAAAATCGAGTTGGCTGGGATTGAATATGATCAAATTTCCAAAGTAAATTTTAGTACTACTAACTATTCTTATATTAMTCCTTTATAWCTACAGMTGATGTGCATTTTATTAGTAACATCCCTGCGAAAACTACATACCTCTAGCTATAAAGGTTTTGAAAATATAATAAATTTCCGAAATGTCAAAATTTTGTAAAAAAATTAAATAACTTTACAACAGTGTATTTTAGACCTCATATATGTTATATTAAGTCCCATTAAAATTAAACGAGGAATCCAAAAATGTAATAATATATAGGGTGTTCCATTTAAAAAAATATAAGAATGTATTGAACCACCCCCGTATATGTCGGGGGAGGAGCGAAAATATTTTTATTTTGTAGACTTAAGCATTCACTACCACGCTGCACTTGCAGAATTTTAAAAACTATAATAATAATTGCGTAATATTCCGTCCACGCACTAATGGGCCACCCTGTATAATATGAGTCAATAATTTCATTAACAATCCAGTGCATTTAAAGTAATCCGCGTATTTTTTTTTCACGTGAGAGCCTTTATTATTGTCAATTATTTCAGTCGACTCCTTGTCCGGTGGCTAATCTTCATGAAATGTTTGCTCTTCAGCATCTAACTATTCCTTCTTCTTATGTTTGCACCGACAGAAAATTGTCCATGTCAATGTCCACAACTTGGTCAATGCCTTTCTCAACGTTAATTTCAATACATGTATTGGTGCAATACGTCTCGCAAACGTAACGCAAACTGATGAACAATTAATATCAACTTTACGACATCAGCAGTTTCCGAAACAACCTTGGGTCCATTATTTTGGCAATTCCTCAGAAGCAGCCACCTGAATAGTAGTTACTGAACATAGACCATTGTGCGATTTCTTTCAGCCCTATACAGTAGGTAATTGCACAAGTAGCTCGGGACTTGAGGATAAACACAGAAAGCACATGTTGTCCTGCAGCTTTACATGTTGGAAGAAATCATGCCAAGTCCAGTGAAGATTTTAGAGGAAGATTTTCCAAACCAATGGTACCTTAATCTATCTACGCGTAAATATGTAACGATCAATTTTTGAGCTGCTAAATCTAAATGATCTGGGTGAGAATCCAGGTGAATAAATGGCATCAAAATGATTTTTAATCGTCAGATTTACAACCCTTCTAAATAAAATTTATAATAACTAGTTTCATCTCCAGAACTGTATTTAGAGAGATTTTTGAAAAAAAAAACACCAATACCGCACCTTTCTATTGTTTAATAATAGGTTCCGGTAGTTACATACATAGTTAAAGGATTATTTTTTCTATTCTACTTCTTACCATTTCTTTTGTTTTGTTTCTGACGCATGGTCTATTGGTGAAGAATTTGTAGAAACAGCGCTGTTAATCATGACAAAAGAGTAATTCTGAACTTGATAGGCATAGAACTACAAGTTTTATGKATTTATATATGAAGGCAGCTTATAAATCATACTTTAAAGTTAATAGTTATTCCTCAGGTACACCTAGAGAAATCTGTGAAAATTTTCTTGTCCATTCTGCTAGACGAAGTTCTAAATAGTAGAAAGAAGATTTTTCCCTACTTCAGTTAGCAATTGTTAGCATTGGTACCCGAACCGTTGGATTTTTGATTTAATATTTGTGAAGATGTAAAAGACGTTGTCTGTTGGACAGCAAAATTATCTGTTACTCAAAATCTATATTACCATAAAAAAATTAAAAACCGATTCATTTTTCTCCAAGTGAACTGGCTATAGTTGACAGTTTTCTTCAAAAATTCAATCTACAAGTTTAATTCACTTTATTAAAAAAAAAAGTAAAGCACTTTCGGCTATCTAACAGCCATCGTCAGTACCAAACAACAAAGATAAAATAAATTAAAACTTCAATTAGGTAGGTAGTTCTGAAGCTTTCAAATAAAAAGCAACACAAACAATATTAATGAACGAAATTTAAAATAAATAGTATATGTATAGGACAGCTGAAATCACAAAAATCATTCAAAATAGTAAAATTTAAGCCAGTTGTAATTTTATGAACTTCTAAAATCTTTTTTAAGTAATTTCATTTTGATTTATTGCCAAAATGTAATGATTTGGGTACCAATGAATGGTTAGCTAATTGCTATTAAAAATACACTGGACTTTACCAACAATCTTAAAAATTTCAAATTTCCAAGAGATTGTTGTAAGTTGGATACTTTTACTTCCTTTCCTTCCAAAAGACTAATTAAATATTTTAAGAAACCTATTTCAACAAAATTGTGTTAGATCAAAATTTTTCTGCTGCAATAATGAAAAGTTTATACAGAAGTCAGGTTCTTCCCTTAGTACATTTTTAGCTGTACTGTTCACGAATAATTTTTTCTCGCCTCATGTTAAATTTTAGTACTGGCAAAATTATATATATTATGATCTAAATAATTTCCATACATTTATAAACTCTACATAAATTTACATTTTTTAAGTTATGAAACAGAAGTTAACAATCAAATACCTTGTTTACATTTATTAATTTTACCTAGTCAATCTTCTACTTGCCTTCTTTGTCTGTACCTACAGTACATACAATTTAATTTAAGAGGAAAACTGCATTTGACAAAATTTAATATTTCTTTAGCCATGATAAAAAATAAATTAGACTTCTCACATGGGTTAAATATAGTATTTTGTACAGCAGGCAGCGCGTTTTGGTGTTTTGGCCATAATAAAGACAAATTTTCAGTTTTCAATCATTCAGGTATTTATACTTTTTCGTGCAATGAACGTTTAAAACAATTTTAAAATATAAAAGTACTGATATTGTTACACCAAATTGTACGCTTATATAATACACTCTTACCCTAGACAACATTTTGAATGATTTTTGTAATTTCAGCTGTTCTATACTAAATTAATGATTTTCTCTTTAACATTATGTTTTAAACTTCGAGAAAACTAAAGAAAACTGTATACTCTCCAGTTTAGGCAGAAGTAATGGGTGTCATGTTTATTTTTCACATATAAATTTAATTTTATAATAATGATCGGAACCTCAGTATGAAGCTACACCTCTGGTTCTGGTCAAACAAAAACTAATATCTTATTTTACATGTGATAGTAGTTGGAAATTCTGCATTTCTTTATCTATGTATTTTAAAAAAGTGGAGTACTTAAAACGAGTCTATTGCAGGTTCCGTTAAACAATAAAATAAAAGACATTCCTGATAAAAGCTGCCGATACAATAAGGAATTTAAAGCAGTGATGTGGCCTCTCATAATTTTCATAGAGCAGGCTTTTGAAAGGTAATATGGAAAATGTACTACACAGTATACGTCCTTCTCAGAAGACCAAGTTATCTGTGCATATGTGGTCTGTAATGACTGGAAAGTAAACAGCAACAACAACGATATTTATAAAAAAGAAGCAACGTGAAGACTGGAATTCCAGATGACTAGAGAGAAAAAATAATTAAGAATATGGATAAGACATTTTTTGGACATGTGGAAACATTTTTTCTAATTACTATTCAAAGCTATTCAATAAATCTACGTTCAGTTTTTGTTATTAGAATGTTAAAACAAAGGTCTGACGTCATTTTGTACAGTTAATCATTACGTAATTTAGACAAACGGGCAAATACCGAGGCAGCATTGAAATGGTCATCAAAATTAATCGTTTGACCMAACCAAAATCCAGGTCGTCCATTCTAAAACACGAAACGTGTTCACCTGMCAGAACAGCGCCGCAACGTCTACGAAAAAGCGTAACAAATTCACTTGCAGCTCCGACATTGTGTAACGGAATATGAAAGCAATTTTTTTACCTCAGGAACTATTTGGGTTAGTCGTATACCGAAAATGCCACATAATAGAGAATTCGTGAGGCGGTCATTCCTAGCCTCTGGGGCCACCAGTTAGTTCTTTAATAAAAGTGTTAATCGAATACTGGAGCCGGCGAACCGTTAACCGTTAAGTATACAATTTTTTGCGGTCGTGTCTACAGTTAATGGCCGTGAATCTACAGAATTTTATTGGGATTTTGCATCTTAATTCTGTTAACTGTAATTAATTGATTGGGGTCCGATTATTGGCGGTACGGTTTGGTTTGAGTGATTCGCCGGGTTTAATTTTGAAGATGATTCGATTCGATTACAATTGTTCAATGAACTTTTATTTTCAGGATTATATAATAATATGTCCTCCGGTTGCGTTACAAAGAAGAAAAAAAGAAATATTAACTTTTATTCTCAGATCCCAAAATCTATATAATAGCATTTTGTTTGTAGCCAGCACGTGTCAAAAGAAATTGATTTTTCCATGTTTCTGGAGTTCTTGAGGTTTAAATAATCAGAATTGGAACAAAACAGATGATTTGTAAAAAATAATATAACACCACAAAAATGGCAGTCAAAACAAAAAAGTTAATTAAAACAACACAACAAGTAACCGACTATTCCATTAAAGCACCGCCCTTGTCAACACATAGTTCAATTCACACCCCGAACTCTTTATTGAATAAAATCGAAAAAAAAAAACGCTGCAACCGGTAACTTAGGCTTTAAAAACAGCTTTATATTGAGATTTTTGAAACAGGGCACCTGTTACTGTAAAGGAGAAATGACGTTATCATATGTTTCTAAATAGAACAATATGTATTCATTCGAGGCCTTATTATCCAAGGAATCCAGCCATTATACAAAACAATCAAACTGGGCACAATTGGAAAAATGCTTATTTAACATGCGCATAAAATGACGTTAAAAAGTTTAGAATCTAGGAATGATAACTTTTGATATCATTTTTTTAAATTGTTGATGTTTAGCAAGTGTTTAGTCTAATGTAAAGTAATGCTAAAGTTACTAAAAACAGACCTGGTAAAATAAATAATTGCAATCAAAATAAAAATACTACTTTGAGCGTGACAATTCCCAATAAAGTGTCCAAATTTGACTACAATTTGAACATCTGAGTCTGAATTTTTTTGATAATTCTAAACATTGCTAATGCATTAAATGTGGATACCAAAAGCTACTTGATGACAAATTCTGTTTTACTTGTAAACTTCATGTTTATGTACATGTTTAATAATGGGTGAATTCCGTAGATAACAATATAAAATGAGACAAAAATGCATATAGCTCTATAAAAAAGATGATATATTTTCGTTATAGTAATGTTTCAATCAGAATAAATCTCTTTTTATATTAAAAGTTACCTTATATCAGTTTTGGACATCTAACACACAAATGAATGAAAAATTGAGCCTTTACAAATTGAAAACAGACTATACAAATTGAAAGCAAAATTCTACGATACCTTACCATACCTTAAGATAGGAAGAAAAGGACAAAGTTTGGAAGTAAAGTGCCTGAAAATATTTTATTTATATATGGTGATTATCGCGAGTTTAGAAAATTAAAAATCCTTCAATGATTTTGCATAAAAAATTAAAACAAAATGTTACGGTTACAGTTGTATGTACAATTGTAATGGAGTTCGGTAAAAATACTCACTGTATGCAGCGTAGACGTGACAAAAACCGATAAGCGGGCATATAAACAGTTTTTTTTTAAGAAACCTGTTGAGCATTGCAAAAACTGGATACGCGGCGACGGGCATAAAAAAAACTCCCATCTACAAAAAAGACATACTGATCAGTTTCGTCAATTCGTGTGGTGTGGTAGGTCGTGTTGTAGTTAATGGTAATGTAAATAGTGCAGCTTTATGGCAACTGTAAGTACATTAATACCAGTAATTATGTTTTGGAAAAGTGATTTGCAAATAACCGATAGTCATTCGAAGAATTTGTAAACGTAACAGCCGAATGTTTCTTTTTTATTATGCTATCGCGATTTACAGCTGAATGAAATCTGATAGCTTATTATGTTATTAACAATGAGTCACTTTAACGATAAGGAAATGTGTTTTGTTAACCCCGGTGCATGTTATAGTGTTTACGTCAAACGATTTGAAAATACTACTAACATAAGTTGTTTGCTTACCGCTATCTAGCATTATGATTGCAAAAACTTTTGCGGTTTATAATATGCATATCAAAATTAATCCGTAAACCAACAGTAAAAAGTTTTTTTATACAGTTCTTAATGAAGAATTTGAACAAAACAAAAAAATGATTTATTATGCTTTATGTATTGACGACCAAACCGAGTTTTTCCTTTATATGCATATGAAAATTAAAATCGTACGTTTTGTGTTTCAATATAGAGTTGCTTATTTAGTAAGTGTATGCTGTGACTGAATATATATAGTTTACAAAACGCAATTTAAAATATATATGCTTTGCAATGATTGTCATTTGAAAAAACTCTTATATTGGATGTACTGGAACCGCCCTCAATATAATTCGATCACTTTATTTGGATTTATTGCAATTACATTTCCAAATAAAACAATTATTTATTTAAATATAAGAATAGTTTCTTTAAGTCGATGTTTTAAACTATAATATAATGAGAAAAATTTAAACTTAAACATACTGCATGACAATTAGAAACAAGCTAATTATTTGGTTGTGTTTTATTTGATGTTTTTTATCAATCATTTCGATTTAACGCCCATTTTCAAATACCATCAAAGTTATAATGAACTTAGGTGTGTGAAATTGTGTTCACCTAGCTTATATTTACGAGGTTGTAAAACTTTGTTGTAAAAATTTCTGGTCAAGGTTGGAAGGTCGAAATTATAATTTCGGTAATACCAAACGTGAAGAAAAGCATAAACAATTTTTTTAATTTCACATTGAGTGCATCTTTGAAAGCTTTTAACTTACAGCACATGCCGTTAGAAGAAAAAGAGTACACTTGTTACTAGTCATGTTTGTAAATGTCCAGATGAAGATAAATAGATTGATATTGTTTTTATGTTTAGCGTTATATATTATATAAAAATGGATCAAATGTAGAATTTTGATTACGATAAATAAGGTTAGGTACATGCATAGTTTTGACAGAACACTTTTTATGAAGTTCTATAACCTACACACACATATACCACCCACAATTTTTTTACTTATACACTGTAGAGCTGTTTATGTATAGAGTGATTCTCAAAGGCCGCTAATTACAATGAGATAGCAATTTTGCAGTTTTCAGTTGACTTAGAGCCTTAAAAGTTTGTATTCGACTATAAGAAAATATTTTTCTAAACCTCCTCATTTATACAGGTGTCTCAGAATTCTTACTTTTAAATTTAAATGTAAATGCGACTTACTTCATATGGTTGGGCTCGTCTTTAAAGTATTATTCTAGACAACCCTATACATTATGTTACGTTATCTCTGATAATTTTATTGAAAAATATGCCCACACAAAACGCATATCTTCTAAACCTTTTGAAATAATTGTGAAACCAAATTTGCAGTACCGTTAGCTGACAGTCCAAACCAAGTTTTGGTGTTCAATTGATAATAATAATAATAATAATAATAATAATAATAATAATAATAGGACTTTATTTAAACATACTATTGGGCGAAGTCTAGCGTAGCTATTCCACTCAACCCAAAATAAAATATAAACTTAGTACAATATGAGAAATAAACAAACCAAAAACATAAACAACTATAGTACCATGCTTTGACCAAAACTACAAGCTAACGACTTAGCCTATACATCATCTGTTTTTTGAAACTTTCCACAGAGCATATTTTAGTAAACAAATCAAAGTGTTCATTATAACATTGTATAGCATTATAAGTAAAAGACCGCGTGTATAAGGAGGTTCGAAAGCTAGGCATTGATAAATGGTGGACATATCTAAGAGATAAATCAGTGTAATGCAAGCTGCGACGACTATGAAACTTATCATGCAAATATTTTGGCGAAGAGGATCGAAAGACACGAAACAAAAAAGTTGCAAGGTGGTAATGAAAAAGTTGATCAATTTTCAACCATTTAAGTTGCTGTATGTACTTACTGATATGAGCATACTTTTTTAGTCCAAATATGAATCTGCAGCAGTTATTCTGCACCTTCTGAAGCCTGTATCTATTAATGGCATCAAGACAAGGAAAATATACCGTAAAACAGTAAAGTAAGTGAGGGATTACCAGAGATTCGCATAATTTTTTTCTAAGTTTAAAGTTGAGGATGAGATGATTGGAGTAAAACAGCTTTAAAGCAACATAACATTTTTTAATAACAGAAGACACGTGATTTTTGAAACGAAGGTCATTATTTATACTTAAACCAAGACTTTTGATCCTTTCATGTACAGGCAGTTGATTATGGTCCACATATACGTTAATATCATCCTTCACAAAACATTTTTGTGACGATTTTGACGCAAAGTATACTACAGAACACTTATTGCTGTTCAACTTTAAGTTAATGTTACTAGAACATTCACTAATGCTGCCTAGGTCCTAGGTCCTAATAAAACATTTTGTAATACGAGGAAGCCAATAACTCTTAAATATCAAGTTCTAAAAACGTTTATAGCTCAATTMTTCAAATCAATGTCTCGACGAGATGATCCTGTTATAGTATGCCTAATGATAGGGCGCTGTAAAAGTATAAATTATTGCAAACTTCTTTAATATCTAAAATATGGAAAACTATTTACAACCCGTGAAATGTTCCGACAATCCTGGATAATCCACAGACCCAGATAGGTGGTAGGTTTGTTTTTCAGACGAGACCAAAGAAAGAAATTATTTCGTGATAGATCTGTCAATCTAGATAAGCAATCTTCATTCTTATTTATATAAGTGAGTAGTGGGATAGTTTCCAAAAGTACGTCTTTCGGTCTCCACCGTGATTATACAGCTATCATGCCCGCTTTAAAGTATAGAGATTGACTTTTAAAATTGCGATCCTGCATAAAAACTTGCCACCCCAAGAAATGGGGTCTAAAGCCTCAACTTGATGGACTTCTGTATTATTACGGCACTGAACGGAAGAATTTCATGAATAAAAGACATGTCACAGAATCCTGATGCGTCTCTTGCACAACTCATTTTTAACTGCATCTCTTTCGTAACGACCATCGTCGGAACGATCAAACATAAACCATTTTAGAAATGTTACGACCCAGCTTTCCAGGCTGCGGCCACAAAATCACGTCGTAACCCACACATATTGTTCTGAGGTGTTAATTTTTAATTTTGACGGATGTTACCTAACCTGCAGTGCGCGGTGCATCTCACAATCGCCGTGAATAATTTCTTCACCGCTTAACGAAGGAGAACACCCACATCAGTCGTGATTGTTCTACCTGAAGCCCACCGCGGCGTCAGCCTAGTAGAAAACGACTCCAAAGAGACAGGAAACAGGCGCAAGGTTGGATTAGTTTACACCTGCTTAAAAAACCGCATAGCTTTGCTTTTTCTCCTCGCGGATTGTTCTTCAGTTGTAACGTTTCGGACAATTACGCACTGTAAATCACCGGATCCGGTATTTAGATGTCGTGGGACGATTTAAAAAACGGCAAGGTTTGAGGAAGTGTGGGTGGACAAAATGAATATTCAACGGGTTATACAGGTTAAATATTGTAAATACTTCCATAGTTTAGAGATTTAAATAAAATTTTGGCAAATCTGTTAGATGCAGTTGCTTCATTCTTGTGCAAAAGAACGTGAAGGTGGTTATTATGACTTTAATGTTATTGGCAATGTGGGTGTTGTACAATATAACAAAACTCAATTCACAGGTGAAAAAGATCCAAAGAGACTCCATCCGTTAAAAAATAATAACACTCGCCGACCGTCAAGGGCTAGATATTCTTTAAAAGCAAGATTAAAGGTTTTTTGAATAAAAAATTTCTGTATCAATTTACAGGCACAGTTGGAACGGCACGCGACCCCTCAAAAMTCAAWCCCTCTCTTTGATTTTGCGAATTTCAAGTGCCGGCTTTAAGCCGTTTTAAAACTCGTTTATTGTTTGTGTAGTATATAATATTATAAGTAGTTTTTAATCATTCGGTTAATAAGAGGTTTTACATCGATCGTTTTTATTTACGTCTCAAAATGAATTGTACGTAGTTTTAGATGAGTAGCAACATTATTTTGCACAAGTAAAGTATATCTAGTTATAATGAAATTTGTAATCTAACTAGACAACATGCACATCTGAGCATTTTTTTAATATGCAAAGAAAAATCTAGCATTCCTAAATATTTTTATTTTGATTTTTAACATTCCTGTAATATTTATATCCTGTGAATATGTTGAATGCTGTGCTAGCGGAAAATTATAAACAATACATTTTAATATTTTTACAATCTTTTAACTATTGGAAACATGCGGTTAACGGTTAATATAACTAAATATGTAAATAAAAGACAAGTATTTTAAAAGAAAATAATAAGAATATATATTTTTTTATCTAGAGCTCTAAACACAAAAAAAATAATTCCATACATCTATTATATTTTTACAAAAAAGTCTAACAAGTTTACACCGACATAACTTAAATATATTAATTATTATCATCATCACTAATGTCTGAATGAAATTCTGAATCACTGCTAGCGTCATCATTAACATGTATTATAAAATTTTGAAAATTTGGGGATACATAGCTATTTTCAATTTCAATAACATGCTTAATACAGCTTTTCCACAGTTCTTTCGTTATACTACTTACCTCTCTACAACTCCCGAACTTAAACGCGGACATGTATTGTTTCTTTGTATTCTTTTTTTACTCCACACTAATTCAATTGGGTTTGGGACGCAATAATACGGTGGCAAACGCATAACTATATGCCCATGTCATTTCGCTAGTTCAACAACTCGATATTGTTTAGGTATGTTGAGATTTTTTATTATTGTCAACAGATCTTTTTTGGTAACTTTTCCATCCGGAATTGTAATTTTATTCTTTTTCATGTAACCAATTATTTCTATTTTTTGTAGCTGATGTTGGCGTCTTGTTCATTAAATTTGAATGATAACTCGCGTTATCCATGACTATAACAGATCCTGGTGGTAGACCTGACAGTAACTGCTGCTGAAACCAAGTTTCAAAAAGTGCAGAGTTTATGTCGCAATGGTAGTCAGTAGAACAATTTTGGATCTGTTTCGCTGACAATAATAAGCCATTTTCCACCCATCCATCACTTCATCCCGCATGAAAAATTATAATTCTTTTTCCTCTCGAAGGTGGTGCTTGCAGAACGCAGTTATTTGTCCAATCTGTCAGACCTTTTTTTATCAAGTCGTGGGTGTCGTACCACGTTTCATCCAAATATCGTATATTTACGACTCTTGGTGGTGTCTTCTGATTTCGTTTATATAATCCCATCTCATTCTTTTTAGTCGGGTTGATTCCATTATGAACAAACGTTGGTTTAATGCACTATAATTAAAACCGATGCTCCTCAAGTATTTTCTGAACCACTCTTCGCAATAACTTATGTCATATCCTAATTCCAAAAGTTTTAATTTCAGACTTGCCCTAGTTGGAATTTTATTTTCCTTATACATTTGGTAAATCACTTTTTGAATTTCTATCCCAAGTTCTTTTGATATATTTAGAAATTTCTCCGAATTGCGTGATTTTCTTGAATTGCCTTTATTTTCAATAATATCTCTCACAGTCGTGTAGGGGACACCAACCATTACACTTGTCACTTTTAATGGAGCACGGCACTCTTTTTTATAAAAAAATTCTATACATTTTTTATGATTTCCTTGGCATCTTGGGTAAGGTAACGACGATTCCTCTTGTTTTCTTCAACTTGCACTTCCATGTCAGCGTCAGCAACTTCATTCTGAGCGGTACTTGGAGCAGCTTTTTCCCAAGGACGGAACATTTTTCGCTTCTATTGTCTCGCGCACAGAAATACTAACAGTGAATCCTAGTTTTGGTTTGACCGGTAGTGAACTTTAAATAATCCGACCCTGCTTAACCATCTTCCGAAAATCGGACCTAAATTTATGGTAATCCGGTTATTTGCGGTAACTTGTGAGGGGCCGCCTGCTGTTCGAGATGAAAGATAAATTTTATTTTGCAGGGTTGTAATAACGGTAAGACAGTTGCATTACTATACTGTGGTTGTCGCTGTAGCTGCTGCATTTTGAAGCAGTTGTCTCGTAACTTTCATTTTCTTGGAAACAAACTTCTTCAAACATTTATCTTCCCAGATCTTTCACTAATAGCATATCACCACCATCTTTCACAACCATGGCAGCCGACAAGCCCTGAAGGGAGTGCCCTATGTAGAGCTCTAGATTCTCTAATATTAAAAACTTTAATAATTACATTAAGAATTTCTGTAGCCGATGAAAAACAGAATAAACTTAGTTAACTTCCTCTTCAGTTAAAAATTTTCGTTGTCTTTAATCTGTAGCCTTTCGACTTTAATCAATAATGGTGTCAGTCAGATGGAGGCAGCGCACTATGTCGAAACTGTCAAGCAGTTTTTAAATAATGGCTATAATGAAAGATGGACTGAAGCAAGAATAATACAATGGTCCTGAAGTTCTCCGGACCCCAAACCCTTAGACTTTATTATTAAGCAAGCTGCTACTTTACAAATAGAGAACAGTCCTCGAACATTACAAATTATTAGCAGTTTTCCTAAAACATGACTGTTTTTTTATCTACTTCGAGAAACACTCATGTTATGGTTAAAAATTGCCTTACCAAAGTATCAAGCCTAACTTAAAAAATGCGACATGTACAGTCGTGGGCTTTGAAAATGAAACAATCTAGAAAGCTTGTTTTCGTGAGATTATATTTTTTTATTGGTAGTATAACACTATTAGCCCAACAAATATTGTTACCTCGTTTTACATCGAATCCAAAAAATCATCCCTTCTAAATCCTTTCATTCTCAAAGTCCACGATGGTACGACTTGACTAGAAGTCTATCATAATTAGAAATGAGGTAATCGTAGAAGATAAATAATAATCCATTGTTTAAAGAAAATGGTTAAGTACTCCATCTATTTGAAACCACAATGAAAATAGTAACTGTAATATCAAATAATAATTTATCCGTTTCTTGAGATCATTATCTTTTCGGAAACATGCTGTTGTCTGAAATCTTTATCAAAGTGTTTGGATTTAGTCTTTCTTGTAGATGGAGGTTTTGCTTGTCACAGGGTGTCCAGGGCGCTTATGGAAATTATCAATTAAATCAATTATTTGATATATTTTAATATGAGAAAACGCCTGGAAGTGTGTATTTTCAACATACTCTGTAGCGTTTTGTGGGATAATTAACTTTAAAGTTGTAGAAAGCTCATATTTCGGAGCTGTGGTGTGGACATTGTTCTGCAACCTTCAACTGCTATCGCCGTGCATATTGTAGCTTGGCAGCAGTTACAGAAAGGCGGCACAAATAATTCAGAAATCAACACCGCCCCCGTTGCATGAATCAATTATAGAAACCCTGTATCAATGGCATCCCAATAAATGGTTTGCATAACTTGAACTTTATTATTATTGAAATAACCAAACAAAAACCGACTTATACTTTATCAAAGAACGAGACCCCCAAAAAAGGTCGTTTGACACACGTTCACACAAAATTTTTTGCTTCGCGTAAATTGCTTAGGCAAACGAATTTTTCTTACACTTCCTAACAATAAGAAATATATTGGGTAATTCAGCGAATGGCGAAGATTTGCCAACACTTAAAGTGGTAACAAAATCAACACAACAGGTTTAAAATAGTAAATCACCAAGGAAAAAAAATCCTTTCCTTTTATTTAGAATGATACAAGCAAATTTTTGTGTAATACATTTTCTGTATTTCATTACATTCTTTACATCTTTGCTTTGCAAGTCAAGTTTTGAAGCATCGAACATATAATCATCAAATTCAAACCTATTACTTCGCTGCATATGATTATTCCGCCACTTCTTAAGTGCTCATTGACATGCAAAAACGGGCAAACGAAGGCTACCTGCATGGCAGCTCATGTGAAAATATGTGGAGCATTTTGTAAAACGCACGCTCTAAACACTTTCACACAACATGTGTTTTGTACGCAATTTAAACAAAGGTGGACTGTGCAGGTTTCCGCTTTTCTTGGAACCGCTGAAGAATGAATAAATGAATGAATAAATCACCTCCATCATAGCCACTGATTCAACTTTGTTTGTACTAATAATTAAATAGCTCACTAAAATTAGCAGCTAAAACGCATTTTTATTCCACAACGACTCACACGTTTCTTAATTTCCTGTATAAAAAATTTGAATAATTCTAATCGAAATTTGCAGTTCTAAACGTGAAGATGCACAAATACAATGTTTAGACTCGGTTTTATTATTAACACCGTGTATAAATTTGCGATGATGTCGATTCACACCATCATTAAACCTAATCGTCAATTTGACCACGCAACCGACACAGTTTTCCGCGTTACAATAATTAACGGTTGAGCGACACGGCGCTGCCGCAAGTGGATTAAGTAACACGGTAATGTTGGCCTTATCGCGACTTGTTGTGCACCTCCACCTACTTTACTTTGTAAACAATAATAACAGTGATTGCATTTTACTTCCTCTTAACTGGCTGGTCTTTGTTCCATTCACGGTTCCATGCGTTTTAATTATTATATAAACACCGCCTAATATTAAGTAATATATGTCCCAAAAGCATTCTTCGTACAGAAAATGCATTTAATTAAAGCATATATAAAAATTATAAACTTAATCCAAACAAAAAAGAGTTGGCTTGCCCACGTTGAGCAATTGTTCGACAAATGGTTAGGTACTCGTCTAAATAAATTATAAATAAGGACATTTACTTTTTAATTACAAAACTGGGCTACCACACTTAGGGGACATACATTATGGAGATCAATTTTATTTTTGCAGCAAATACAGGATGAATCACTATCTGATTCATACGGTGAACTAATCGAAAAGTGAGACCACTAACGAAGATAAAAATTACATCAAATAGATTCAAAGCCTGATCTTGAAGTATAAAGAAAACAAAAAGATTTCAGACAATTTTTCAAGATGTTCAATACCAAATAAGGTAAATATTGTACCCCATTTCATTCGAATTGAAAGTTTTTTTTTGATCTAACAGTTTCATTTAGTTATCACGTATTTCACATTCTTGCGAATATGCATGTCGAGAGCACACATAATGAGGAAGTTCAGATCATTGTTAATTACTTCCACATCCAACGGATGGGAAGTATTGTATCGCGAAAAAAAATTTTCAAAAATTTTTATTTGCTCATTCGCTTTAAAATGGTCGAAAACGCAAAAGAACAAAATTTGAGCAAAAAAAATTTCTTGTCTGTGTGTCAGTGTGTCTGTGGTTTTGTTTGTATACGCGGTAACTTTCGAAAGACTTAATATATGAACTTTGGCAAACATATAAATCTCAACTACCCAAAGCGACCTATTGTTTGTGGGGTAAGTACGGTATCGGGAAGGGGGCAAAACTGGGGGTAACTACCCTTTTTGCAAATTTTTATTTTTTTTATATTTTTTTCGTTTTAGTATGTGATTAGTAGTATAACTGCGAGTATTATTCATTCTTATAAATTTTCGGTGCAGCAAACTGTTTAGAAGATATTAGCAAAAAAGGGTCACTTAAAGAAAACGGTTTTTCCTAAATATCTCCGAATATACTTAATATATTCAAAAAATGAAAATGCCTTCAGATAGGAAATGAAATTTCTCACAAAAAGTTTCTTAGAAAATTTATTCAAAATTTTGACATTTTCGAAATATTTCCAAAAAACCTATTTTGGTTCCTGCTCGTACGATTTTTTTTAAATTTTGGTATTATATATAAAATCAAATTTCTGATCAGAAAGCACTCTTGTAATTTTTTGTTAAGTTAATTTTCGAGTTATTTGGAAAAATCCGATTTTAAAATTTATATATTTTTGCTAATATCACGAGGACTTTGTCTTAGAAAAAATGTGTAGAGAGACAAAATGCTCAAAATCTGATTACTAATCGTATAGCATAAGAAATAAAAACGTAAATGTCATTTTGACAATTGGATGTGGAAATATTGATTCAATTTGCAGCGGTTTTTTATTCTCATTTAGACAATTCACTGAACTATCAGTACTTTTATTATTATTGGTTCTTTCTTTTGGACCATCATGTATTTTCAATTCAATTATATTAAACTATATCTTAAAAATTATATACCTCGAAGATTTACATGCCTAGGAATACGGAGTACGCACCTACAGCGCCAAACTTTCACACAAACTTATTTTAAGTTCTTTATTCAAAACATGTTTATTAGCATACAGTAACCTCACCCGTGCATAGAACTTACGTATCAGAATTTTTACATGTTCTCGAAAACGCAACTTGCGATCTAGTACTATACCAAGGCATCGAATACTTTGCTGGAAAACCAACGCATTTTCGTTTATTGCAATATTCAGTTGTTGCATAAGTTCTAAACGAGTTGAGTCCGACGAAAACAACACAACAACAGATTTATCAGCATTTAGCTTCAAGCCACGTTCACTGCAATAAATAGCAAAACACCCAAGATCAGCGTTGATATCCCTACAAGCAACATCTGCATCAGCAGGATCAAAACAGTGTGAAATCTGTGTGTAGTCTGCATAACCTTGTATGTGGCAGAATTTGGCAGACGAAAATTGATCGGCAGTATATATTAGAAACAATATAGGACCAAGCAACGAGCCTTGCGGTACGCCTGATGTAACATTGCAAGCAGTTGATAGCTTGTCATTTACTGACACGGGTTGGGTCGTGCTAGTCAAATAAGATTGGAAAAATGCTACGCTAGTTGGGTCAAACCCATAGTAGATCAGTTGAGCGCACATAAGATCATGACTGATTGAATCAAATGCCTTGGAAAGATCGAGTGACACGAGGACAGCTGACAATTTCTTGTATAATGCTCTTATAATGTTATCAGTAATATTTAGGAGAGATGTGCTTGCGCTGTGAAATTTTCGAAAGCCAGATTGATGCTCCGGGATAATTTTATTTTCTAACACATAGCCACTAATTTGCCTAAACACAACTGATTCGAGCACCTTTGTTAAGACTGGTAATAGACTAATCTGTCGAAAATCACTAATAGAGGCAGGGGAACTAGTTTTCGGTATTGGATGTACTTAAGCTTCTTTCCAGCGTTGAGGAAAATAACCAATTTCTAATCAGCAATTTATGACTTGCGTAATGTAAGGAAGTATTTCAGTCAAGAAAAGTTTGATAATATAAGTTGTTATGCCATCAGATCCAGCAGCATTAGATTTCAAACCTTTGATAACATTTAAAATGTCCGCTGTTGTAGCTAAACTAAAGGAGAAATTCAAGGTATCCTTAAACTTACTTAAGGAATAAAATTGCTGCGTTGTTGAACAGTCACAAATTTTGAAAACGGAGGCAAAATGGGAATTTATAAGGTCCGGATCACAAAGATGTGCCGGTGTATTTACTTTATTGCTGGATGCAATATTTAGCTTCCTCAGCTCACGCCAGAGTAGTTTAGAGTTTTTCTGAGAATGCAAATAATTAACATAGTTTTGTTTCTCTCTTCGAATTGCCGCCAGAGTAAAATTTCTCAGCAACGTACTTTGTTGACGTAAAATGCAATCAACAATTGGTTGGTTGATCTTTATGTTGACTTGGAAGTGGAAATGTGGTTTCATACTTAAGGTTAGATTTCATTGTGTATACATTAAATCTGATTAGGAGTACAGCAGGTTATCTCCACAGTAAAGGTTACGAATTATTTCATAAATACTGAGTACATATTATTCTTAATTAAACTCAGTTAGCTAAGATGGTCAAAACATGATTATGGTTAAACCATATGTCGTGGGAATTCCAGCGTTAAAGTGTTTTTGTTTTTTTTTATCGGTACTTGTTTCAAGGAAGAATATTTCGTTAGTATACTGTTTCCAGCTGTATTTTGTGCTTTTTATCGAGTTATTCCATTTACATTTTAAGTGAAGTCGTACTTACGACATATAAAAACTAAAGTGATAACTATCTGAAAATGGGAGAAAGGAACTTTCATACTCTAAATACACAATATACTTCGTACTGTATAGGTATGCAATAATCATTATAACAGGAGGAGTCTTTTTAAGAGAAACATATTACATCGCATATTTATTGATACCTCATTATAGGTACCCAAGTACTTGATCACAAATGTTGTTCCTTTATTACTTGGATAGAATGAAAATTTCAAAGTTTTTCATAATTTCTCCCAAAATAGCTGCATAACAAAACTTCAACCAGAAAATTGCATCCGATATATAATGGTATATCATTATCTCAGTCATTTTTTGTCTCAGATCGAGGAAGCATAAAAATCTTGGAAATGCGAAGAAACTTATAATTATGTTAGTAGAATGCGTAATTAATAGTCTTTATGTTGGGGTGATCAAGATTAAGTGATTACACGAGACCTACTATATAATACGCCACGATATTTTAAAACAAAATTTAATTTATTCAAAATAATCTCCAGCCAGCCGATTTTTGCACGCGGAACCTTTTTGGTCGTGGTGTTCCGAAATGCTTCCACTGTTTAGGTTGATATTTAGTCTCTGGGTCATAGTGATGGCTCCATGTTTCGTCCATATTGACAGTGCGGTCCAAAAAGTTTGGGGAATCGTCAAAGTGACGGTACATTTTTTTCGATATTGTCACGAGCACACGGTTCTGATCAGCGTTCAACCATTTCGGAATCCATTTAGCCGAAACTTTTTTCATTCCCAAATCATGGTGAAGAATTTGAAAAAATTGAAATTTGTGTTAAAACTATATCGTTAATATGTAAGAAAAATTGAACGATACTCTTATTCCATATACGAGGGTGAATCAAATATAAACGAAATCATTTATTGAAAAGCAAAATGCACTTATAATTTATTTTTCTACATAGTTTCAAGCTTTAGAAAAACATTTTTCCTAGCGAGAAGGAAGGTTTTTTTATGGCAGCATCATTAATTGAAGCTGGTTATGTTAAGCACCAATTGCGCATGAATCTCTCCATGCTCTCGTCATCTTTTAATCGTTGCCTTCCTAGAGCTTTTTTAAGTGGTTTAGACAAATTGAAATCATAGGGTGTTAGATCCGGACTGCAGGGAAAATAATCGAGCTGAGACCAGTGCATATCCTGTAATTTGGAGACCGTTAGAGCTGCAGTATATGACCTGGCGTTGTTGTGAAGGGTGATGGCATCTCGAATCGGTTGGGCTGGTTTTTTTTTTTGCTACAATATGTATCCATCACCTTTTTTCAACAGACTGTAATAGCAAGCATCATTGATTGTACATTGGCCATGCAAAAAATCAAAGAACAAAACGCCCAACAGGTCGAGAAATACAGTTGAAAGGCCCTTGCCAAMTGAWAGCTAAACTTGGCTTTTATTGGGGCTGCCTCCGWTGACTTGTTTWGATTGGGGGGTGACGTGGTAGACCCACGTTCAATCACCGAACTGTACAGTCAATATATGCAAAAATTTTTGTGCTTGAACCCCCCTCACGAGTAAGAAATTTTATAATTATGCGTTATGCAGTAGATGGATGCACCCCCCGCTCAGACATCGTCAGCTTTGCTGACAAATTGGTTAGAAATGTCAAACGACCCGCTCCCTCCACTCCTAATGGTCCCATCCAAGTATACTAGAAGCGCGGCTCCGGTACTACCAACTGTACATGCCGAGGAGCAAAAATCCTGTTCATATTTGATTTACCCTCGTATACTTTATATTTATAGGTGAATTTTCTTGAAGAAACATTCGAAACGTTTTGTCAACTTTTTCTGATGTACAGGGACTGAAACTTCAATTTTTGCCAACATTCATTTTATAATTGATCATTGAATAAGATGTAATGCATTTTAATAATTAGGTTAATTTACAGTGTAGGTACTGATATTTTTTAATTGCTTCACAAACATTTTAAAACTTTCTCCGATTGTTTTTATTTAGATAACGATAGCCCATGCTTTGTCCAAGATCTATATTTCATTTCTTCGGCTCATTAATTCTCATTAATCATTACATGTCCGTATCTCTATTACTTACCAACTTTCTATTTCGTGCGGAATGCTAGATTTTCTTCAGTTATATGACCAGTTATCGTTAACCTGGAAATAATTATAAATTATTAATGCATAGAAGCGAGCTAATTTATGTGATAATTAGACGTAGGTTATACAAGTACAGCCAATTTCTGAAAGATCAAGGATTCTGGTAAATGCTATAATGCAGCTCAAAAACAATCCGGTACCTGCAAGTGAAAACGTTTTGAATGATTTTGAATGAATAACCAAACACAAAAATAAAACGAAAAACTAAAACGTTTTTTTTTCAGAATTGTGCGATACCTTGAGCTTTAATATATTAACGCTAGAGTCTTACTTATAGTCGCAAAGAATCCATTTGTTGAATGAACTGGTGCAAGCGTTTCATGATTTTTTACGAGGGCGTATTGGTATCTATTGGGACACTAGTAAACAAAATTTAATTTGGTTGCTATGGTAGGAATTATGATGTTCAATTGTGACAACAATTTTGATAAAAACGGGTTTCAGTCACTTAATAATTATTTATTTTTGAAAGGGTTACCGGRCAAAATTTTTTTGCGCATATAGTGGAAACCTTMGGTGATCAGCCTCCTTCACGTACCACTGTCAAAAACTGAGTCGCGGAATTTTAAAGATGATGATCAAATGTCAAATATGAGCAACGCTCAAAAATACCAATTTCTGTGACCATTCCGGAAAATATTGATTCTATCGTTATGAGAAGCATAATAATAATAATCGTCCATCTCCATATTTTTCATAAAATGAGACGTCCCTGTATTCAGTATTTTAGGGGCTATCAATTTATCAACTAGTTTTGCTACAAAATCGTTCAAATCCAAGCAAAATATGACATTTTATTTTGGCGTCAATTTGAAAACCAACCATCTCTAATGCAATTTTTAGTTCAAAAGTGGCTATCTCCACTGAGCCAATAAGGAACGTTGGTTTGTATATGGAAAACGTGAAAACGATGAGGTTTATGTCTGATGATTGTGGCGGCTAAAATAAAAATTTCATAGTGATGGAAATGTTATCCAAATCGCTGTTAATAGTCAACACCATAGTAGGCCGCCCGTTCATACCACCAGACAGGATATTCGCGCATATAGAAAAGAGCACTAAGAAGAAGTCATTAGTCCCGGAGAATACATTAATGTTTTAAAAGAACATGCACATGTCTGGAAATTAGGAAGCGATGTAGAAGTACGAAGGTCATTTCTTAATTCCTGCACATATCAAGCCAGCTATTTCAAAATTCAAACACTGCTCGAATGAACGGTTGCCGAATTTCACGGTGCGTTACAAGAAGTTTGCCCCGAATCGTGTATTCATAGTTCAACAGTAACTTGATGGAGTAAGCGTTCCAGAGCGTTGGACTAGTGTTAAAGACGACCACAGAAGTTGGAGACCTCATATTGCTACCGACAACGCTTTTGCTGCTATTGTGGCTACAATAATGGAAGAAGACCGCATGGACAAACTATCAATAGACAAATGAATTTTTCTTCTTTGTAGAAAATTTAAATGCCTGATTCCAAAAGTGTAGAGATATGAAAGACAGCGGCGTAATTCTCTTGCACCATACGAGAAGAACTGCTGTGAAATTCTCCCACATCCGCTGTGTTGGCCTGACAGGGCCTCCAGATTTCGTTGTTTTTTCAGTGTAAAGGAGAATTTCGCGAAGCCCTATTTATTGACTTGGAAGGGTAAAAGCCCTGCAACAGCATATGCGTTCCAACTGCTGAATCAWCTTGACAAAATTGGCGTAKTTAACGGCATTACATTACTGCCGAAGCGATGGCAACCTGTTTTGGATATTCCAGGAAATCATATATATAATATTCTGTCTTAAAACAGACTATACTGAATAAATTAAATTTTGTTTTAAAATATTGTGCCGTTTAATATGGTAGGCCACATACACATCAATATGCTTTCGTAGTTGTTAGTCAATTTGAAGTCAAACCCGAGACAAAATTTAGCATCAGGTGAATGAAAAAGGCGCGACTCGKTCTGAATCCTTGAGAAGATTAATACCCTCGGATTTTCTCTACTGCGTTGGACGCGATGATTCACTATTGAATCAAGGGCGAACCCGAACGAATTATTCTTGCACACATGTTGGCCCATTCCTTTGTTTCTCGTGTCGCGACGTCGGTGGCAATTAACGGCTTTTAAATTGGAGTACTTTTTTGCACATCCAAGAACAATGGTGTATTCATCGGTTTTTAAAGAGGGCGTGCTTCCTTTTGTAATAAGGCGATGCTTGGTTTTTGCCATGCGGCATAATGCAGTGAAAGTATTCGTATGTGTGTGATTGCGATCCAAAAAAAGTAAGAGTCATTTCCACAAATTGTGCTGGATGGTATCCAATTATTATTACTCTGTTTAGCGTGAAGAATTAGGTGGCGAAAATAATGGAAAAGGAAAAGTGACACTGCTTTTTTGTATTAAACAATTTCAAAATATCTTGCTCACATTACTCCGTTACCTAAAGCAAACGTTCCGAACGAATCAAAAGATCTTCGACCGATAAATATTCTGCCATCAGTGTTCAAGATATTCGAAGAAAACTGCTGCAAATTAAATCAATACTTCCACATCCAATTGTCAAAATGACATATACGCTTTTATTTCTTATATTATACGATCAGTAATAAGGTTTTGAGCATTTTTTCTCTCTACACATTTTTTTCTAAGACAAACGTTGTGTCCATTTTGATTGTTTTTCATGCCAAATGAAATTTCGAAGTTTCGCTTTTAAAACATTTTTGACAGAAATTAAATTCGAAACGCAGTTACAAATTATCAAGTAGTACTAATATAGTTCGTTTATAAATGGGCAAGTAGCGTTTTAAAATGGGGAACTCTCATTAACAATACTTATGACATAAACAGTTGTTAGTTTTAGCCAATAATGTATACAAGAGTAAGACCTATAGTAACATAGACATAGCAAGCATCATCTACAATAAAATTAAATTAGATCTATCAAGATAGCACAGGAATGAAATTAAAAAATATATATTTTCAAGATTTTAGCGTCCAAAAATTTATTGTAGTTACATTTGAAGAATCCTTCTACAAGTTTGATGGAATTCATATTACTTCTATTAATATGTGCCTGAAATCCTAATCAAAAGTATACGCCTGCATACAATATTGTTGTTAACTAATCAATTTTCAGTTTTGTTCTACTATGCAACCATCAACAAAAGAATAGAAAGCATACGTATTTTATTAAATTATTAGGCATCCGTTTCAAGTTCAACAGGTGGTTCTCAATTGTGTCACTACTGTTACCACGTTCTGTTTAATGCTGCGCGTGAAATCACATTTGCTTTCTGTCTTGCCATATTTGCCGAGATGCATTTGTGAAAGTGAAATATGAACGTTATTATTAGGAGTGAAAACCACCATGGCATATTGGTAAAACAAATTATTAATATGCTACGCCGCAACGCAGTCGCAGGTATAATTCGAAGAAAGCAATAAAACATCGCATTGCAATATCAAAGCTAATTAGTGGTTAGCCAAATAGGGTAAAGTAAGTCGTAACAACAACAAAATGTATAACGGAAGTGTACATTTGATTAAATCGCTGACTATTTTCTATATGTACTTAATTTAGTGGTGGATGTAATGGTCATGCAGCAAAACTACACTTTTAATGATTCGACGAGAGCGTTTGGTGCTACTCGTTTTAGATGATAAGCTAAGAAGAAATGAATTGAAATCTAGCACTAGTTCTTCACCAATTTAAAAATGAAGGTGACTTCAACACCAAATGAACTGAATGACTAAAACATATTCTGAATACGTTAAAAAATCATCTGTTAATATGCTACTGTTTAATTTATAAAACTTCTGAAAGTGCTAGAGATATTGATTAAACCAAATGGCATTTTATTAAATTCTGAAAGTCCCGTAAGTTGGAAAAGGGATATTCATCCATGTCTTCTGCAAATTAGGAATATCACAATCCATGTTCAACGAGGAAAATACTTTATTCTGTAGATCATTTCGCTATAACTATCTCTTGAATAATATTTAGATAAAACAAAAGCAGGAATTACGAAATACACAGAAAGATAAACACGCCTGCCTTGAAAACTCGCAGTGCTTTGTTTTACCTATTTGTACGCGTTGAATTGCTTTCGTTCTGCTCCGAAATCGTTAATTTGGGCGCAAGCAAAGAACTTTCTGTTCTTGCGTAATTAACAGTCGAAGTGAACATCCTTCTAGGTCGATACACTTTCCCTAAGTTATTTGAAACGTGAGTCACCCACTGCAATTTAATGAGTAGGTGTGCGACTATGCAGACGAATCGTAAAACGCCAAAGATGGCGTGTAAAACCACGGCATACGAGTTTTGCAGGTGTTAAAAGGTCAATGCGAAAATATTCACCAAATATAGAGAATCCGATGTTACGTATCCAATGACGAGCAATTTATTTTTCAATAAAGAATTGATGTTTTTGTGTGAGAAATGATAAAAGTTATTGTTACTTACTTTCAAAAATTACAAAATTTTGATAGAAATATAAATTACCATCGACATTAACGTTCCATTCTTTAACATAAAAACTTCAGCATTTGCGGAGGAAAACTTCGTTTCAACATAATTACTTCACAATCCATGTAAAATTTTCTGACTTTACTTAAGCTGAATATGAAAAGAATTTTCTGTAAGATTTTTTATTCTAGCAGCATCAACAGCGCATTCTCCTTATCTAATTTCCTTAGCCAATTTTCAATTTAAGGAGTTAAAATACATATAATATTTTTATAATAAACAAGATACATGCCTGTAGTTGACAATGCATGATACATGATCACATAGGAGAACTGATTGTAGTTACGTATTGAAGACAATTTAAACTATACAGGGTGATCTATAAGCTCTGTGCCAAACTTGAACAGATGAATAATAATGATATTCTAAGTTAAAAATGTTATATGCACATATGTCCTTTTTCTTTTAGTTTAGAAGTTATAAACATTTTAATTATTTACATTTATTTAATTTGCCTAAAGCATTTTTAATAAAAATCTAAATATAAATTATACAAACTGCTCAAAATAACCACCCTCTGCTAGAATACAAGATTCACATCTTCGAACTAAAGACCGTGTTATGCGCTGTACAAGATTTGGATCGTTTCTTATTACATGACTTTCATTTATTATTCTTTGTATTAATTGCTCGCGATTGGTAATATCCACATGCTAAACCAGCTGCTTCATATGACCCCACAGATAAAAATCTAAGGGATTCAAATCCGGCGAGCGTGGCGGGCAAACTACTGGACCTCCATTACCAATCCAATGATTTGGAAAATTATTATTAGCCAGGTAGTTACTTCTCTGCCTCTATGTGGTGGTGCGCCATCATGCTGGTACCACATATTAGCGATCACAATAAGTGGTACTTCGTCTATTAGACCATAAAGAGTATGCTCCAAAAGTTGTCTGTACAACTCTCCATTTAAGCGATCATTTATGATCTGTATAGGCAGTAAGGTACTATTGAAAACGCCACCCCAAACATTTACAGTAAAACGTCGCTGAAATCGCCTGGGTCTAATGGTATGGGTTTTTGCAAAGACCATACAATGTATGGCATACATGTTTTTTATGGAAGTTTGTTATGCCATCCCTAGTAAAGCATGATTCATCTGACCAAAGAACAAGTGAATTAAGATTAGAGTTACATGTATTTTACTGAAGAATCCATTGACAAAATTCTAATCGCTGCTGGTTATCTTCAAGATGTAGTGCTTGTACACGTTGACGATGATATGGATGTAAGACTTCTTTATTTAAGGTTCGCCACACAAAATTTTGTGACAACTGTAATTGAATTGCTAGCCAGCGCGTACTATGTGAAGGGTTCTCCAAAACAGCACCTACAACATTTTCTTCATTTCGTATATTTATTTCATGGGAACGGACATGTCTCGGTACCCGTTGACCCGTTTCCCTAAGTCAGAAAAACCTTTGTGATTTTGACAAATAAATATGGATTTGACAATTAAGTAATCATTCAAAGCCAACTTAGGTAAATGCCCAAATAATGATTCAAAGGTAACTGGAGAATTTCCAGTTGCATAAAATTTTTAACATAAATGATGTATATGCTTATAACTTCTAAACTCAAAGAAAAAGGACATACGTTCATATAACATTTTTTACTGAGAATATCAACTTTATTCATTTGTTCAAGTTTGGCATAGAGCTTATAGATCATCCTGTATAAATTTGACATTGAATAAATTAAGTTTATTGTAGAGGGTCTTCACTCTGATTTGTTCTTAAAGCACTTGGACTGTATGTATTGGATGACATTTCAACAGCCACGAAAACTGGTACTAGAAAATAACCGAAATTACTCTACCACCCAGTTTAATAAAGTGTATAGTGCTTATTTCTGTTGCTATAAATCTGTCCAAAATGAGATTATTGATCAGTTTTCAATTATAAATGAGGCCATTCCGATCAGAATTATTATATGGAAAACTATGGTTGCTTGCAGTTGGAATACATATTTGCTTGTATGTTCACAACATAAAAGAAAACGTTTGCTTTAAGACTGTGAATTAACAAATCGTTTTGTATTAATTGCTTAATGAACAGCAGGTGGGTCAAACAAGCTTCTTCTTCCACATTTCAAGTACACCCACTATACTAGCCTGTCTTCCGAAGACAAAAGACAATGCAGTCCGGAAGATTGATAGCTAACGTTACTTATTACCTGCACTTTAGATAATAGCATAGGCAGAGACAGTGCTCTAAGTCGCTGATGGTCATTAAGCAAGGAAATGATTGAGAACAAAACGTTCGTAATTGCTTGGCCATAATATTTGTAGAGTGGCCATATTTTAAAGTAACTGCGGTCAGAACCCTCATCGTCTGATTTAAACGAACAATGGATGGAACAATGCAATATAATTTGAGCTTGGTAAACGCCGTCGCCACGCCCTTTGCATGCGCTTTTGATTTTTTCGCGCTCGGTAAACGTGACTGCCGAGGTATTTGGTTTCATGTTAAAGACATTATTTCAGTTGCATTAATTGCAAGTACTAGGTGCGTTGATCTGGAAACGATCAACCTGTTAAGCAACTACGGCATTTTCTCCTGCTGACTTTTCCTAATGAATAATTTTTCGTGTCGTAAAGTGAGGCAATGTGGTTTCCGTGAAATAATTACCTGTTTGTGTCAGTAATGTTATACAAACGTAGGAGCGATGAATAATTCAAAGACGTACACATACATATCAATTTTTAAGAATTTGTTAGTAGTTCTTTTGGGGAAACATTTTTATCACATACGTAACACAGAAATAATAAAACATAATGGATGGGCATGTTCACGAAATTTTAATTTTGTTATAATGGTAACAAAAACCTACTGACGCAAACGAAACTGAAAAATTTCAAATAGATTTTAAATTATTCTATTATGAAGTTCGTGCGCCTAACAGATGTCATAAGTAATCCGTACTGGAAACAAAATTATTTATTTTTAAGGTGGTTGTATACGTTTTCAGATAATTTGATCTAGGCTGTTTATTCACTGTGGACAAAATATACCTAGTAGATATTGGTATTTTTCGTCAAATAATAGATGAAGTAAAAAATAACTAACTCGCTTAGTACTAAAAAAGGCATGTGAAATATCGAAAAAATAAAATTTTATACAGGCTGCAATCAAATATCGTTTGCTTGACATGCTCCAAATTGCCACAATATATTCTCCAATACTCAATCTAAAGCACACCTAGAAGGATGTGTTTGTTTTTATTTTAATTTAAAAAAACTTCTTTGAAATTACATGAATTTAAATATATAAATCTGACAACGTCACTTTTATTTAAATTATTTGGTAATTTCATTTTATAAGGCAATGACGATGGCTCCTGGATGCTGAAAGACTTTTGCCAATTTGTTGATAAATAAAGTTGATAAAGTTGGACTTGGTGAAGATTAATTTTTAAGAATTTATTATAAAAATATTTTTTGAGAGATTTCTTTTAAGTGTAACATCAATCAGCTGTTTATAAGTCGATTCGTACAATAAGAAGTTGTTTATTATATGTTATTTCCTAAAAATTAACGTATAAAATTTACTAGCTACCTCCTACCTCTCTCTAGGGGGTACAGGTTTAGAACCAATACAAGTGTTTACGGTTTACAGTGCCCATGAACTTTTGTTACCTCGTTTTAACTTTGGTTATTAGATGTCTGCAAAGGTATCCCACTAATTTATGAAATATAAAACGCTCTTGCCGTTGATGCTTTTGCTGATAGTTATCCATGATGTAGTATATACATTATGTCATGTAAAGATTTTTTCCACTTTTCTTTACGACGGTTAGTGAGCGTAAATGGCCCTGTGAAAAGTGTTATTCAATCATAATTGTTGAATAAACTTTATCAAATTACTATTTTTAATCCCAGGATTAAAAGTGACTTTACCTCCTCATATTAAAAGTGAATACTTTTGTTGTTAACTTATTTTTTTCGATAGTAAATAAAATGTCGTCGTTGGACTACTGATAGTAAAAAAATGTCATACAAAGTATTTATGTTAATCTAAAGACAAGAGTCTGCTAATTTTAATCATTATACTTAACGCCTCTCAACCACTTCAGTTAATGAGTTCCACATATTTTTACATTTGCGTTTGCACAGTAGTAGCAAAAAATACATTTCTTAGCTCCCAGACACATAAATAACTCCGTATAATCGAGAACCTAAACAAGCTGGCTGTATTTAAATATAAAACAGGGGTTAGCCATTTAGGAATGACATGTTCAGCGTGGTTCTCTGCAGACATAAACTCGTTAACTGCCCTTTAAAAACCAATAGCCCAAACAGCAATCAATGGTTCGGATATAAAAGCAAGCACATGACGAGGTACTTATTGTGGCGGTTTTTTAATAACGTATATCTGGGTCACAAAGAGCAGGTTAGTTAATTTCTATTCATAAGGTTATTATTCCTTTCTTAGATGTAGTGTTTATTCATACCTGTTAAGAGCCATTCATTGCGTGTTTTTATTATTATTATTACTGCCCGTCTACTGAACAAGCCAAGTGAAATTATTTATGATAAAGGAGTGCTATAGACTTACCTGGATAAACAGCAGAGTTGAAACGTTATTGTAAATTGTGTAGCTACTATTTTTGCAGAATAGTACAATGCACTGGTTGCTTTTGTACCTTTGAACTTACTGACAGTAAATTTTATTATCACTGGGAAACAATTAAGATCAAATCTAACAATTACCTAATTAATTACTTAATCCTGTATCCTATTATATCTTTGCCAATAATGTTCAATATCTATATTTTTCTAAGAAATACCACTAAATAATTATTGTTACGCTACTAATTAAAATAACTATCGTGATCATAGTATTCAGAATATTAAAAAAACTGCAACAAACATTATTTGTTACAAAGTACATAATTAACAAAACAAGGCGAAAAACACATTCGGTTAACGTTTTGCAATTAGCGATTTAAAAATGATTAAAGTTGAATGTACCTTACCAACAGGATATAAATTATATGTGAGACTATCATAAGTTATCTAAAACCTATATTATTTGCCGATGACTCTAATTTTGCATCTAAAGTTCCTTTAAATGAAAATGTATGTCTTACGGAACAACGATCTATGGAAATGCAGCTGCCTACCATTTGGATCATTTATTTTTGATGCAGAAAAAAGCTATAAGGGCCATCGTGGGAGCCTCTTCCGTTTACTCTGCTAGACCACTTTTTATTAAATTAAAAATTCTAACATTGTAAGCACTTTTTGTGTTGGAAATATTGTGTCTTACAAAACAAGAACTAGGAAACTATGGGCAGCATTGTGATCGTCACAAGCATTGTACCAGGAGAAATAAAGATTTAATAGATAAATGCAAAAATGTTGGTATCCAATATTTTAATTGTCTTCCCTCACGTATGCGCTCTTTGAATAAAATGTCATTTAAAAAAGAGCTGAAGGCATTTCTCTTATTCTGTTGTCCAAGATTTGTCTTAATTGTGTAGATATGTCTTAATATTTACTTGATTACTTGTAGTATATGTTGTGTATATGTCAAATGTAGAAATTTTTTATCTTGACGAATGTATAAACTGTAATGTTTCTAGCACTAAATAAACGTTATTGTTATTATTAAGTTATCTATTAGAATTATTAAAACTTTGAACACTACAGCTTTATATTGAATATATTTAATATTTTTTCAGGTGGTCGAATTTTCGGACAATGCAATAGAGAATAACTAGGTGAGTACTACACTTTTAAAATATTTATGTTGTCTATTAGTACGAGAAATGTTTCCAAGTATCCGATGGTAATATTTAAGAGGAAATTATAGAAAAGGGGAACAAACAACAGTAGTGTTTTTCCTGTTGCTGAATGTGGAGGAGGACGTGACAACATCTTAGCAGTTGCAAGTATAAGTTATAGCTTTCTACCCCTAAATATGTATAGAACATTTCCTGTCAACTATTTTGACAACCAGCATCTTTGTTTTCTTTAAAGAAAAGTCTTTGATGGTTATTCTTTGAATCTGGTATCGACAGTGCAACATTCGCATTTTATTCATTATTATGTTGAACAGTACTGGGCTGAGGAATCGAATACGGCCTATAAGCAGCCCGAGATGCCCCCTACTTTAAAATTTTATTGGTTTCCAACTAGCCAAGTGGTGGTTCATAGTTTTTTTAAAAGTTGGTTCGTCTAATTTAGATGCAACCTGTAGTTAGTGCGTTAGGGACATGCACTGTATTATTAAATGTTATTTGTAGTCGCAAATAGTGAAACAACAAACTATATAGTATTTTGCACCAAAATATCAATTATACTTTAACTCTCGAAGGTGGTGCTTGCAGAACGCAGTTATTTATCCCATCTGTCAGACCTTTTTTTATCAAGTCGTACCACGTTTCATCCAAATATACGATATTACGATTTTCTTGGCGGTACCTTCTGATTTCGTTTATATAATCCCATGTCATTGATTTCATTATGGACAAACGTTGGTTTAATGTACTATAATTAAAACCGATGCTCCTCAAATATTTTCTGAACCACTCTTCGCAATAACTTATGTCATATCCTAATTCCAAAAGTTTTAATTTCAGACTTGCCGTAGTTGGAACTTTATTTTCCTTATACATTTGGTAAATCACTTTTTTAATTTCTACCCTAAGCTCTTTGATATATTTAGAAATTTCTCCGAATTGCGTGATTTTCTTGAATTGCCTTTATTTTCAATAATATCTCTCACAGTCGTGTAGGGGATACCAACCATTTCACTTGTCACTTTTAACGGAGCACTGCACTCTTTTTTTATCAAAAAATTGTATACATTTTTTATGATTTCTTTGGCATCTTGGGTAAGGTAACGACGATTCCTCTTGTTTTCTTCAATTTGCACTTCCATGTCAGCGTCAGCAACTTCATTCTGAGCAGCTTTTTCCCAAGGACGGAACATTTTGCGCACAGAAATACTAAGGCCCCGTTGCACAAAGCGTGGTTAACCAGACCCCCTGGTTAACACGCGGTCAACGGGCAATTGTCATGGAAACGGTTCTTTTTAAGCGTTTTTCATTGGTGCTGCCTATGGCAACGGCTTGTTAACCGCGTGTTAACCAGGGGGTCTGGTTAACCACGCTTTGTGCAACGGGGCCTAAGACTGAATGCTAGTTTTGGTTTGACCAGTAGTGAACTTTAAATTATCCATCTTCCGAAAATCGGACCTAAATTTATGGTAACCCGGTTATTTGCGGTAACTTGTGAGGGGCCGCCTGCTGTTCGAGATGAAAGATAAACTTTATTGCAGGGTTATAATAACGGTAAGAGAGTTGCATTACTATACCTAAGATATGCAGCAGTATGACAAGGTGTAGCCTATTACTATGACGTAATAGACTTCTGACAGCTAGATGTCTTCTAAAAAAACATCTCCATTGTTTCAAAACATAACCATTTAAAATGTATTGTTCCGAATATCCTGCTCATCTCACTACTGCCATACTGAACACGATACACGAAGTATACAATTTGACCCGCATAAGAGCTGGAGCTTGACTGCAAGTGAAAGTAAAATATTGTTAAGGAAAACACCACCAACCGATTCTCCACCAGCGAACGCTGTTGAATAGCAAGCCATAACACTTCGTTTGAGGTCAATTAGCGAGGACCAGGCTGTGAATGAGACATCATAGCCATCGGGCATTTAATGTTTAATAGGCTTATGTTGCATTAGTTCGCGACCTGCATGTCAGTGAACTGTAGGTAGCGGGAAATTTGGAGACGACGATCTTTGGGAGCATGAGCGGGTATTCAAATGGATTGCTTTCGTCTAATTAGTTGGCAGGTTACTAGACCTAACCTTATAAAAAAAAGATGTAAACTGTTATCAGCTATACAAAAAAACGAACGAACATATATGCAAGATTACTAAGTTCTCGCAATCATTCGTTTTACTTGATTAGGAGTTTCGCAAAGTGCTGTATAGAGTATGTCTCCGTATTCAGTTTATTGTAGGGAAAATTGTCTTAGATTTTACGCTAAAAAAACTTCATTATTCTGGTTCAAGGAGGGAAACGATAATTTTCCTACTACTACGTACTATCAATAACTAAAATATCATGCTTGCTAAGTATCCTCTTTAATTTTTCCGAAAGGCCTTGTACATAAGGCAAACTCAACTTTAATTTACTTTGTCCTGGCAGAGAATTTTCCTGATTTAGACGAGCACTTTTATTAAAAAATAACCAAGTATTCTTATTGTTATAACTGTTTCTTACTAGCGTAGATTTTAGATGATATACACTGCTCAAAATGCTCTAAGGAACATACACTTTATTATCTTTTCATCTGGAAATTTCATGTCTGGCGCGGCCAAATGATTTCTCAAATAAGTTTTTGATCACTACAAATCAAAATCCACCGATTTCGGACCAGAAATTCTGACTTTAACTTCAGTATTTATGCCTCGTCGTCAAATCGTAGGTTCCTACTTTCATTTGTTTTGAATTGAAGTTTGACACGTGTGATAAGGTGTATTCAGTGCAATAATAACGTGTTCATTGATAAAACTGGAATATGGAGCGTCCACATTTGACTAGGGATGAAATGTTACGTGCTGTTGGAATGTTAGAGGGTGGTTGTGCTCAAACTCAAGTTGCGACTGCATTTGCCACTCCAAAGAACGCAATCTGTAGACTTTGGCGAAGGTACCAAGAAACAGGCGATGTGGCCGAGAGGCACACAGGTCCTAGACGCGTTACAACACCAGTCCAGGACCGGAACATTATTATTGAGGCCAGGCGTCATCCAGAAACTACGGCAAGGGAGATTGAACCTAGATGGGATCACAGTTTCGGCCAAAACTGTCAGAAACCGTCTACGTGAAGTAGGTCTATAGAGGCAGAGGTACTTTCAGGAGGCCCATATGTACAGAGGAGGATCTGTCATGGTTTGGGGCGGTATCATGTTCTAGAACCTGTTGTTCAACCATTCGCATATGCTGCCGGGCCAGATTTACTGTATATGCATGACAATGCACGACCACATATTGGTCAGAAAGTAACCAACTGGTTGGCTGATGAACAGATTCGTGTTCTTTCATGCTCTCCTCAATCGCCAGACATGAATCCTATCGAGCATGTGTGGGGCATGCTTCAAAGAAGGTTAACACCATTTATGCTGAATATCCATAGCCGTCCTGATTTTGAAAATCTGTTGGGGGGAGCAATGGAATTTGATTCCACAAGAAGCCGTTGATCGATGCATTTTGAGCATGCCTAGGAGATGTCAGGTCATTATTAATTCTCGGGGTGGTAACACAGCGTACTAGGTTCACTAAGAATTGAAGAATACTCTGTATTTTTGAATTTTGTTGTGTTCGTGTGTTGTAATTCATTATTATAAAATGTATCTTTTGTGAAATTTTAGTTAATTTGTATTTAATTACCAATAAAATTTCTAATTCTTGTCTATTCAGTAATGTATTAAAGTAAAGAGAACACCGAAAGAAAGTTTTGAGATTGTTCGATTATCATTTTCAGTACAAAAGTTATAGCTACACGGTCCTTTTAATAAAATTGTCAGTGTTGGTGATCGCCTCAACTACATACTAGGTCAGGTATCTATAAATGAAGCATTTTTTTTCTCCCCATATACACGGAGTAAAGTGTGAACGATCCCGGAAAATGCAAACGCGTAAACMCGGCGACTTCGTATCTGTCAACCGGTGACGTGATCTCGAATAKTTTACCCGGCTATTTTAAAACTGAACCGTCTCGTCCTAACACACCCGGCGTCTAGCCAAGCAAGAATAATGACCTTTTGACTTCGTTAGCGTTGATGGAAATGCAACTGTACCGAGAAATACGCTAAGTGCTGAAACGTTATTGCGGAATCGACCTTTGGGACTTTGAATCATTGGAGGAATTGCAGTCGGTGGGAATTCCGATTTGCTTAGAGTGTAATTTGATGTAATAGGTAGAACTGCATGCCTGTTGCTTCAGCCAAGGCGCCAGCAAAACTGTTCGTGCGCTTATCGATGGATTAAAACATTTTGTGACCCCATCAGCAAACATACTAATCTGTTAAAAAAAACGCTGCAAATTGAATCAATACTTCCATATCTAATTGTCAAAATGACATTTACGTATTTATTTCTTATACTATACGATTAGTAATCATGTTTTAAGCATTTTTTTCTCTCTACACGTTTTCGTAAGACAAACAGTCCTCGTGATATTAGCAAAAATATATAAATTTTAAAATCGGTTTTTTCTAAATAACTCGAAAATTACTAACTTAACAAAAAATTACAAGAGTGCTTTCTGATCAGAAATTTGATTTTCTATATAATACCAAAATCTTAGAAAAATCGTACGAGCAGGGACCAAAATAGGTTTTTTGGAAATATTTCGAAAATGCCTACTTACCCCACAAACAGTAGTTGGGTAGTTGAGATTAATAATTTGCCAAATTTCAAGTTCATATATTAAGTCTTTCGAAAGTTATCGTGTCCACAAACAATACCATAGACACTCAAATTTTTTTTCGTTTTCGGCCATTTTAAAGCTAATGAGCAAATAAAATTTTTTCGCGATACAATACTTCCCATCCGTTGGATGTGGAAGTAATTGAACATTCTGGATTACAGATCGAAAACATAAAAACGTTTTGATATCACTTTAAATTTGTTAAATTTAAAAATCAACCATCCTTCTTAAATAAAAGTGGATGATAGATACTAGATACTCCTCAGGATAACTCTTATTCGTTTGAGAACGAACAACTGCATCATTATGTCACACTTAAGGGTGCGTAAACAAAAAATCCGTTCAAATGCTATACGTTTATTCCTTAACTACTGGTTAGGAAACTGATTATAAATTGCATTTACAAAAAGATTAATTATTTTAAAGCATAATCAGCCGCTAATCGCACTTTTGTAAAAATTCTAGCCATTACTGTTTCAACAAAAATAGATTATCGGCATATTCAGCTTGTATAAACCGGAATTAGAATAAATACTTAATTGTGACAGTAATATCGTTTGTTTCATTTGTCATGGCCATACTGATGTGATTCGAATATCCCATTTCTGTTTAAGCATGTTCGACTAAAATGTCGTTTATCTCGAAAACGGTTCGTCTTATCGGCATACAAAAGGAGTAACTTTTTTGTGCAAGAAACCGCTAAGAGATAAGAAATTATTGAGAAGAAAAGGGTAACTACCCTTAAGTTTTCTACCCCTCACTGAATGTAAGAAAATGAGAATGTGTCTGAAATCAGGCCCTTCTATAGCTAAAATGATTTCCGGAATATCAAATTTAAATATTTATAGATGACTTAGATATTTCAGAAAAAGTGGTTGTTTAATTACAACTTCTAAGGATTGTATCTCTGAAACCGAGCGCTTTAGGGTATAAGTCGACATGAGTTTTTTTTTTCATAATTTTGAATACTACTATTTCCCAAAATATTGTCACTTCATCCTGAACCACCCTGTATTTTGTATTTTTTTTGTATTTTATATGCCTTTGGTGAAAATCTCAATTGTTCGAGTGCTATAATGAGCTGTTACCATGTGTGTTAAAAAAATATATCTGCCGTCATTATGATTTTTTTGGATGAAGGGAACTAGTCGTTCTAACGCATTCATTGCC
Source organism: Rhyzopertha dominica (assembly GCA_025024175.1). Lineage (NCBI taxonomy): Eukaryota > Metazoa > Arthropoda > Insecta > Coleoptera > Bostrichidae > Rhyzopertha > Rhyzopertha dominica. Next base: position 6,925,517 of record QCXZ01000137.1, on the reverse strand, counting down.
GTATACATTTTGAATGATACTAAGTCATGAATATGGAGTAGACCTTCCCTTCGAACTGAATGCTAACCATACCAAATTCTTCTTCTAAAACTTGGCATGACGTTTGAATTTTATTTCATTGGGCACTTCATTGCCCTCCTTAAAATAGTAGGTGTTGTTTCCCGCTGTATCACTGCCGTCTAATGTGAAATAAGATGATGATAACAAAATTATTGTTAGATGGTTTTAAATGAGTTTCACGCAATTTTTGCGGTTTACTTCTTGCTCTTCTAACTGCTTTTGGCTATATTTGAGTGCAGATTTTCGTTTTCACGTTCACGTTTTTTGCTTTAAGAATATTTCACACATATGACTGATATTTTAAATTTTCAACCTATTTTTCTTCATAACTAATACTATTCTACGTAAATCATATCAAATTTGCTCCAGCGATTCCTGTATTACCTATTTTTCTCAAGTTTATTGCTGCTCTGCGCATTTTACAGCCTTTCCTGACTGTTCACAGACTCTTCTGCCGATTCGAGTCCACCTATTTTTAAAAACATGTAAACTTTTCGATTTAACCAGATTCTTTTTTACAAAGGGACCAAAATTTCTCTATACCTCGCACTTGAGGAACGTTTGGGCCGTTGTCCTTGTTTTCGATAAATTCGATTTCTTCAGAGCGCAAAAAGGCGGCAACTTCAGCCGTGTAATGGCATGCTGCCATGTTTGGCCAAAAAATTATATTATCTTCATTGTAATGTGTATTAATAAAGGGATTTAATCGCTTCTTCACGCATTCCCTAAGATAAATCTTCGAGTTCATAGAATTTTGAGAGATGAAAGCGTTAGAAACGTTGCCGTTTTCGTCAATTGCCTGCCAAACAGAATCTTTTTGGAAAAATTTAGCTTTCAGCTTCACCCTATTAGCATAGTTTACGTCTGTCTTCGCATGAAAATATTGCTTGCCAGAAACATTGTTTGAATCGGCAGCTGCATACGGTTCATCGCCTATGATGAGAGTTTTTCGTAGCGTTTTCTCCTACACTTTTCGACATCCTCTTTTGGCACGTATTTCTTGGTCTTTGAAGCATTTAGGCGCTGATAAACCGAGACATTGTTGATTTGTAGTCGATGGTGTTTTCGTAAACACTGTTTTTAATCGTTTTATGTTCCTCGGGGTTCTTTGGGACCTTAGACGTCCTGGAATTTTTCGGAATTCTGCACTTCCGGTATCTTCGCACCTTTTTATTATTCTATAGATGGTGGTTCTTCTAACGTCCTCTCGTTTAAAGTGTCGAATACACTCTGATTTACCGTGTTGAACAACTATTTTTGCAAAGCTTTCATATTCTAATCGTTTCATTGTTTTAAATTGGAAACCAACACAAAAACACAGTTTCACAAACAAGTACCAACAATAATAAATGTCAGAATGATGATTTTGATTTACTCAAAGCTACCCATGATTTATTATAAAAAAATCAAAAAATCAACTTTGTCTCTTATTTTGCCCCTTATTTCTCTTGACATTGGAGCTAGTAATGACCAATACTTTGTGTATAAATATTATTGGACACTTGTCCATAATGTCCTAAATAATTTGTTAAAGAGGGTGCTGCTGAAATGAGTTTATAAATTCTGAAACGCAAGTCAAATTAAACAGTTTTACTAAAATTTCTAGCGCACATTCATACCGGCGAAATGGAAGTTGTATTCATGCAAAGTGAAAAAGGCAAAAAATTGTTGGTGGTGAATAACTACAAGTTTTGCATCGCAAACGTGCTGAAAAACGGAACTGTGCGTTGGAGGTGTACAAATAAAACATCGAAATGTCCCGCAAAAATCTACACGTCGGCTGGAAATGAGATCTTGGACTCCGAATTATCTCACAATCACAAAGAAGACATAAACCTGCACAGGCAGATTGTCAACAACAGTGTGAAAAGGAAAGCTCTATAAAATGTACACGAAAAACCTGCCAAATTAGTGCACACGGAACTTCGGTCTAACCCTGGCATAAGTAGTAACATAACGACTTACGATATGGAACTTGTAAGGCATAGTATATGGATGTGCAGGAGGAAGTTAACTGCAAATCTACCCAAAACGTAAAAAGACGTTTTCGAAGCAGTAAACACTTTGGCACCTATGACAGATAAAGAAGAATCATTTGTCTTGGCAAATAATGCAGACCAAGGTATCATCATTTTTGCTCCTTATAGCAATCTTTACTTTTTATGTTGTACTGAAACTGTGTATATGGACGGCACATTTGATTTTTGTCCGAAATTTTTTACACAACTCTTTACAATTCATGGATACAAGAATGGACATTACGTTCCATTGGTATTTTGTTTGCTTCCGGATAAAAAGCAATCCACATATCAAACATGTTTGAATATGTTGTGTCAGAAGTGCAGTGAAAGTGACTTACAATTTTATCCTAAAAGTGTCGTGATTGACTTTGAAACTGCAATCCACAATGCTATTATGGATACGTGGGAGGAAGCTAGAATAAGTGGATGCCGATTCCATCTTTCACAGACATGGTATCGAAAAATTCACTCGCTTGGACTGTCACAAGATTATAAAAACGACACTGAAGTTGGCATAATGTTAAGATATTGTTTTGGACTTCAGTTTCTTGATTGTGATGAAGTGGGTGACGCATTCGCATTCGATTTAATTCCAATCATGCCAAAACATTCGAAACTTCAAGAGTTTTGCGACTATTTAGTGGATAATTACATCAGCGAAAATGCCAAATTTACTCCAAATATTTGGGCAAGTTCATCTGCCTCCTCTTGCAGAACAACCAATGAGTGTGAGTCATTTCATTTGAGATTTAATAAAGTTTTTTATTCGCTTCATCCAAATATTTTTCAATTTGTTGAATTTTCAAGGTGAAGTTTATGTTAAAATAAGCACATCCAACAAATTCCAAAAAGTTGTTAAGCGTACTGTAAAATTAAAGCAAGATTATCTTGAAGTCAAAATTAATAACTACAAACAAAATCTCATAGACAGGCTGACATTTGTAAAAAGTGTTTCATTTAAATACGCGCCAAATATGTAAATATTTTTTATACCTTATTGTACATACATATATGTTAATATTGTGTTATTACGTATAAATATAGCTTCGTATTTTTGTAAATTTGTAAATATTTTTATACTTTACTGTACATACATACATGTTTTTATTGTAAAGTATAAATATAAGTTTGTATTAAAACTTGAAAATTGTTTTATTTTATTCCTTTAAGCGTGTTTGCTAAGAAAAAACCGTAGCAATCACATTAATAAGTTACACACATCACATAAATTAAGGTCTTTCCTAATTTGCTAATAATGGTTCATCACCCGCTGTTCGGGCAAAGCAGATTCTTGGCCCAACTATATTGCGGGATTAGTTGACCCGCTCAGAGAAGGGTTAGATAGGTAGACTGGTCCAACTATACGACTCCGTTTGTTTAGACGACTGTGTGACAATTTACTATCGTAATAGTATATTAAGGATCTGAGATTCTTTGCCTGCTCCTCTCTATTATTTAAGTGAAAAAGGAAGCATTTGGTTTTACCAAAACTTGGAGTTAATTGTTAATTATTCCTCAGGATCAATGTATAATTCGCACTGTTTTGCGTAAAATTGTTGCACTTTTAGCAAACGACCTTGTCTCTCTAAAGTACCTTGTCCGGAAATAAAGATCTGTCATGCGACAACGCTAAAAAATTCTGATTGACAAACACCAATTGGAAAACCGCCAGGACTCGGTGTACCGCTAGTCACACACTTTTTACTTATCAACGATTTATTTGTTTGTCATCTCGGTTTTTACCGACCACTCTGCTATTAGTCATTCCGCACTTCGCCTCGTGTATTTTTCTCACCATGTAATTATCTAATTAACACGGTGTAGCCGATTCATTCCTGCAGTGATTATTAAACACAGATGCCATTCGAATTCCTTTAACAAACCACCGGTGCCCGAAGACCAAACAATACGGTGCTGCAAAAATTTACAGCTCGATTTAGTTGGTCACTGGGTCTGCTCCCATAAAAAAAATGTGGGAACACGTCGCGCCACGTCCGGCTATTGTGGTAATGAAATTGGCGACCTTAACAAAAGCGTGGAGGAAATTACGTTTAGTTTTTGCTGGTTTTATAAGCCGATCCGGGAAATAGAATTGGTTCAAAAATACTGCTTTGACAGTGCTGAAATGTGTTTAAAGAAATCACATACAGATCGTACCGTTTCCTCAGTTTAAAGAAATGAGATTTACTACTGATTGGAAACCTGTCTATTTCAAAAATAATCGAACTAGTTTCTATTGCACCGTTCCTCCTATTCTTCGAAATTTATTTTCATTTCATTTTCTTGTCTCTCGTCAAATAATTATGCATATAGATTAGTTAATTGATACGCTTGAAGGACATGGAAATTGGACTAAGTGGAAAAAGAAGATTAAAATTATCGTTGTAGTTTCACGATAGAGTCCTGAATATAACAATAATTTCTCATAATGTAAAAGAAAATCATACGGATTGAAGAACTTAAATTTCTCAAGATGAGGATTTCACTGCTACATAACGTATGTAACAAAAGTTTTGGCAAAAATTTGTGAAGACTAATACAAAGTATAAAATTAACAATATTGAAAATAATGAAATAGTATTACATTTTGTCACTAATCTAGAGCACATTTCAAGAACTACATCACTGACAAGGGTCCTCGGTCTTCGATTGCACGTAGTTTTGTCCTTACATGTTGCATCAACTTTTGGACAATTGGGTATTATCCCTTTTTTTGAAAATTACGTAAAATGAATCTTGAAGTGTATATATATCGTACGCCATGTTAAAAAATAGAAAAAAATATTTATAGATAGAGAATTTCAGGTCTGAAATTCGAATCTTAGGAGTCACCGCCAAAACGCTTCTATCCAAGGTTATTCAACTCGTGACGTCAAGTGTCATGTAAACATTACCGAGGAGCGTGCTGTTTAATGGTGTAGTATCAGTCTTGTATTGGAAAAGCTTTTGTGTGGTGTTTATTGAAAGGACGGTGTAAGCAGAGGTCGCACCAAAAAGTGATTTGTGTAGTTTTACAAGCATCTATTATGTATGGAAGACAAAACAAGTGTTGTTTTGTATATGGTTATAAAAGTACTTCAGTCAGTACCTACAGCTAACAAAATTTTTGTAACCGTTCCTAGAGATTATCAACGTAAAGTTGTTTAAGGCCACTAAACGTAATATGTCGAAATCACAGTTTGTTTTTTGGTTGTGAAGATCATCTCAATTCTTACTGTAAGTTTTATTATTATTTTTGGGGTTATAAGTGTTTACCATTCAGTTTCCATTTTGTTATAGCTTAAAGCGTTTTAAGTTGATAGAGGGAAATGTTATAATAAAGAACGACGTTGTTCCCCATATATTCGACTGTTAGCCAGTCCGGAAACGAGCCGCAAGAGCCCCGAAAATAAATGGCAATTTATATTTATTCTGACCTCTAAAATAAATGTCAAGTTTAGGGTACATTTTTGATTCTTACGTTTTTATGTTTACAAATAGTATGTTTCCAACAACCCACTGTGATCAAATTATCAATGCTACGTTAATTTGCTATAAAGTTCACTTATGCTGTTGCTTTTACGTTCCTTATCTCCGCCGTGTTGAACCGCTCGTCGCAGTACACAAATTCCTTAACAACGAACATGCCTTCAGAAGTCATAACACATAAATATTTCACTTTTTCTTGGCGTATTTTAATACGCTTGTCACAAAATGAACGCAAACAACAAACTGATAAATTGACGGGCTGAGGCTGACGCGTGACGCGCTGACCGCAGATGTAAACATGCGGCCATTTACAAGACACCTAACGTCACGGCCAATATGTTCGCGTTTTGGCGGTCCCTTTAAATATTCACATTTTTAATATTAAAAATACACCTTACTATCCATTTTTTCGAATTTATAAGCTGTCACAGCTGTTTTGCGGATTAGATGCTACCTATTAATATGCAATTTAATAAAACATAAATACATGGTAAATACCCAATTCTAATATCTATTTCACACACCTTTTAATAAATACGCCTTCGCAACTGCTCCTCTTTTTGAGCTTCCCAGCCATTATCATAAACCTTTCTACTTAGTAGACTCCATTATGATATGTTCTAATAAAATTTGATAATTTCCGCGTTCGCCAAAGTAAAATACTTTTCGTCGTCCATAACAATCACTTTGTTGTTTGCAAAGTGAACTGTCCGTAGCATTCGACAACATCGCGGTATCCTTTGCCACTGGACATTCGTATATTTAGGGCATTTTTGTCTTTTACGACATTTTAGACCATTTCTAGCAATTTCCCTATGGGAAACTTGAAATAGCCAACCTAACTTTCTACCAGAATCCAACTCTTTTTTTGCACTTTCTAGCACTCTGTTGACAACTTCTGGGGGCAAAACTCATGGAGAACCACTTTTTGATAGATTTATGAATTTATGGAATTCCTTGCTCACAATTCTTAATCGTGCGATAGATAGTTCTGATGGAAATATTTTGATTTTGAAATACGTGCATAATTTCCCTTTTGGGAAGTTGGCCAACTAACGTACAAATATTCTTACGTATATCTATTTTGTAAGACATTTTAAAGTGATTACAAACCAAACCACTACAGATGTCACAAGTATTGACTTTTATTATTTTTTGCATGCAATGATAATACGATAATGATAATACGATAATGCTAATACCATTCGAAAAATCCCGCAAAACATTTTGTGTCAAAACTTTTGTTACAAACGTTGTAATACAGTTGGAGAGTTTTGGAATAACCTGTCGTCAATCTATCAACAAAACCCTGATCAGAGGATAGATAGATTGATGAAGCAGTTTTTGTAGCTGCGAACATGTGATAGAGAGGATATTGTAATTTATAAGATTCATTTGTAGACTAAATGTGACGAAGCTTGTGCACACAAATGATTCAAGATGATCCAACTGTGTTGAGCTGACAAATGATATGAATTAGTGACGTCTTTTGTTATATGTTATATGTTTCACATGAGATTTATGGCCAAAGAACGTCCAATGAAATTGAAAAGGCAGTCGGCAAGAAAAAAATCAGCAAGCAAACATTATTTCCTTATGTATTATGTGTTTCCATTGCTTTAAACAGGTACAAATAGAGAACAGTGTAGTTAGTTTGGTATACGGACAAGAAATAGCGATTATGGGTATTTAATCATTTGAAAAATGTATATGATGTTCCAGAAATTGAACGAGACTTGCATATAATTGTATAAATTACAGACATAGCGACCAAAAGCTCAAATTTCTTTTTGAAGATATTCGTATTCAAGAAAAATAAGCAGAAGACACTAGAATTGTACAACCAGAAACATGAGCATTTAATAAAACGGAAATTTTGTCGTTATATTAAAGTAATAATGCCGACTGAAGGGAATATATCATAGAAGAGCGATGAACGGCAAGTGATAGCGTTGTAAGAAAATTGCTTTGAAATTGCAATGACGACTGAATGAAACGCGAAGGGGCAAGTAAAAACTAGCAATGGATGACGATACGCCTTCCCATTTGCTCTGTATAAAATTAAAATCACAACTCAAAGCAGTAAAGCGTGTTATTCAATACCTAAAAGAAAAGCTCAACATTAGGAAAAATTGCATGGTGTTTTGAGTGTGTGCAGTTTTTTGACAACATTTTGCTTGATATGTTGTTTTCCGTGCTGGTTCCCACGTTGGCTATTTGACCTTGACGTTTCGACACTCATGTCGGTGTCTTCCTCAGAAGTAGCTGAGTTTCAGAGAACCAGCCCGGAAAACAACATGTCATCGACAACAACCACGGAAGCCTTCAAACCAAAACAATTTGCTTGTCAGTATTGATTGCAAGTTTTACTCTAATGTTTAATGCTACTTATAAATTTGTATTTATCGCATCTTTAAAATATTTGTTCTTATTTTGTTTCCGACGCGTTATGTATTTTTTCAGGCCCCAATTCGTTCGATATTTCCCACGTACTGTTGTGAATAGAGAGAGAACTCCATTGTTAGCATTTAGATTACTACTACTACTGCGCTATAATTGAATTAAATTTATTTGGAGTGATCCCAAAAAAGAGGTATAGAAAAAACAATAATTGTACAGCTCAAACATGAAAAGAATGTCGTTGGACTTGAAAATTCGCAAAAAAATGGAAGACATTCCAAGTTCAGCAACTGTACCACCCTACCATATTCCTTCCTTTAGCGATAATAATTTCGATTTTAATCCAAAATAGGAGTACACAATAAAGACCTTTTCCCCAGCATATCGGGACACCCACCTGACCGGTAACAATTACATTACCAATGCAGTCCACTAAACCAATTCGCTAACATTTAAAACTTTTTCTGCACTTGTAGAATGTGGAATGGAGAATGTCCGGCTTTAGGTGTGGCTGCCAAGCGTGTTTACCCTTCGCGATTTTATAAAAACGAAATATCGAAAGTCGTTTCAACCTGATAATCGCACGCGATTGCAAAATGCGCGTACGAACGCCGTCGTGCATTTGCAAACGTTTGTGAAACCGAGCTATGGGCAAATTTGGAGGCGTACGCCCAGGGGAAGGAGCATTGATGTAATATTGTTGGCTGGAATGGGCTGCTGCTTGGAATGTAGGTTTTCGTAATAAATTTTTGTATGGGAACAATCCGTATTCTGAATACAGAACAGTAATTGTAATCAGGATTTGATTAAATACTGTCAATAATAATGTCGCTTCTTATTTGCTATTACTGTTATCTGTAAAAAATGTTTCGCAAAATATAAATACTTATGCAATAGAAGGAATTTCGAACCTTAATAATTTCGAAACGATATGAAATACATAGTAAGTACACCAGCAAACCAATAATAGTTACTAAATACATGACTTAAAAAATTTAGGCAAACAAATAATAGGGTTACTATATTACAGAAAACTTATTTTGGACCATAAACTTTTCTAATTTTTAATTAAATTAATTATCTTTACTCATCTCCCAAATTTCTAACGTCAGTATCGCGTACCTATCATAATTTCCTGTCAGATACACTTCGTAAAGAGTTGAAGAAGTATGTAACAGGGATTCAAAAAACTAGTCAAAAATTGTCCATGTCTCAAGACCATTCTTTATCTTTCCCATAGTAATTCACCTTTATTAAAAATGTTTTACAAACTGTTACTTTTTGTACATTTACTTACTTTGATAACTCACTTTTGGTTATTGATTTTTATGCAACTGATGAGCTCTATCAAACTGACCGCACCCACGATCAACAGTGTATAATATATTATTAGAATAGTATGCGAAGGAAAAGTGAAAGAAAACCTCAAGAATTTATCGAAAACAGAAAAAAAAAGCTGGAGTCAGATGTTGTATGTAATGTCGGACAGCCATTAAGAAAACTAGGTCGAAAATTTAAAATATCACATTCATGTGTGATAAATATTTTTAAAGAAAAAAAAACGTGACTTAGAAAACAACAATCTGCACCCAAATATAGACAAAAGCGGTTAGAAGAGCAAAGAAGTAATCTGCGAAAATTGCGTAACACTCATTTGAAACCTTCTAACGATAATTTTGTTATCATAGAAATTCAAACGTCATGCCAAGTCTCCAAGAAGGTTTTGGTATAGTTAGCATTCAGTTCAAAGGGAAGGTCCACTCCATAAATAATGCCTTCATGGCTAAGTATCAATCAAAATGTGTATCCTAACGAATGCGTTAGAAAAATACCAATTCCATTCATCAAAAAATAATTATATTTTTGTAAATGCTAATTTTTAATCAATTTCCTAACCAGTAGTTTAAAAAATAAACTTATTGCATTTGTACGGATTCTTTGTTTACACACCTTTATATATGCAGTATTGTTTTGATATTATTTAAAGATACTACTAAAATAGTTTTAACGAAAACCTAAATATCATCTGTGGTTAACTTTACCAATTTATCCAATCTTAAATCCAATCTAGATTTCTACCTGATATAATACGATTTTATTTCTTACATTTGAGATACTCATATTTTATTATTTAGCTATTTTTCATCGGGAGCTTATGATAGTACTTGTTCTTTAGTAATGATTGATTTTTTTCAGCAAAGTCCAAAATTTTTTTTAGGAAATGCTCAAATTAAAATTTTTAATAATTACAAATGTCTACATTATTCTTGATTTCAAAGCTGGCTTTTATCATTAAGTAATGTAATAACGATATGTCTTTCAACAGACACGAATCATAAAATTAATTCCAACATTTTTCATATTTATTTTTTCAAAATCCTTAACTATTTGTGCAGCAGATTCTTCTAATTTAAAAGAGGCAATATGACTACTCTTGTTTATCAGTTGTCATGCCTATTACCAGAGTGAACTTATATTGTGTGGATAAGAGAAATGTCATCTTGATATTCTACAATAATTTAAAATTTCTTTTCAGTGTATTTTTTTAAAATTTGGGGAAAAATAACGTACCTCGTTCCCTTGATGTATAATCTGCTATTTATTTATTTTGTGACATGTTTATTTTGCATTAGATATTTGACACTAACGTAAACGTAGGTATTAGGTACCAAATTTCGCCTACTTAAATAAGCGGCTTCGTTTCTTCTGTTCATTAACCCGTTCACCAAGTATTTAATCCAATTAAGTCCCGCTGCTCTTTCATTTTTGTAATTAATCCCCTATCTGCTGGTTCCATCCAACAGACGCAATACATCACGAGCGGGAACAAATTGGCAGCCGCTAATTGCGTGCAGCAAACTGCCTTTTTGCTCCTCGCTTTGCGTTGCGTAACCGCTCGTTACCGACGTGCAATTACACACAAATCCGAACGGACTCAAAAGAAGCGGATGTGCACTTTTGCTGCGGTTTGACATCAACGTGACCGTCGCCGTTCAAAGAAAGAAACTCGAGTATCCTGAGATATGTAATCGATAAGAGAGCCTTGTGTGAATGCACTTTCCATTCACAGAGCTGTCGAGAGAAATCTGAGAATTTCCTTGTAACGATTCGAGTATCTAAGAATTGTATCTGGGGGTTTCCTATCTTTGGTTTCATAGTAAATTCGCATGATAGCTATGGATGATCCGTTTTGAAATAATTTCATCGGTACCTATCAACGGTGTCATCAATGATTCTTCCAACTTCTTATGAAGTTATTTCTACATTCTCTATATAATAACAGTGGTTGAAATTACTTTATTTTTCGCTAATTTACTACTTCTCGCGTAATATTAGACGCTTATAAATGTGTCATCAGTCTGATCAAAGTAATTCCTACCTCTATTTGTGAAAATTCAATAATGCCTTCCAGTCTAACCCTGGAATTTTTTTAAGATTACTCCAGACATCCTAGTTGTTAGATCGGACAAATGGTTACACTTATTCACAGAGTGAACCTCTTAATGTTCAAATTCACGAATTAGTGGGTATAAAATCAGTTTTACTATTTACAGATATTCATAAAGCCTTTAGTAACCTATGCCACCATGCAATAATACACAAACTTAGTAAAACGGGATCTTTATGGTAGCTATTATTTACAATGAACATTAAGAGAGTTAAAAAACTTTTAATTTTGAGGTGGAACACCCAATATACGAGGCATGTTTTTTAAGTAAGCACCGTTTTGCGATTCCGCCGCCGCAGCGCTACAGTCGGCGTTCCGCGCATGCGCGCTGGTTACCTACATCTCTTGTCTACGCACTGACGCCATTACAGTTTGATTCTTCATTGTATACGTTGTTTACTGAGTGTTTAAGATGCCTCCGACAATCGTGAATCCCGCCGATTGTGAAGTACGGGCTGTTATACGATTTCTTAGTGCTAAAGGCGTAAAACCGATCGATATTCATCGTGAGATCTGTGAAGTTTACGGACAAAACATTATGAGTGATGGAATGGTAAGGAAATGGGTGAGAGCATTTAAAGATGGCCGCACAAATGTGCATGATGAAGAACGGAATGGGCGTCCTTCGGTCGTTAATGAAGATTTGGTGCAGAAAGTGAACGAAAAGGTGAGAGAAAACAGACGCTTTACAATTTCATCATTGTGCGACTGCTTTCCTCAATATTCTCGTAGTGTTTTGTATCGCATTGTGACCGAGAACTTGAATTATCTGAAATTGTGTTCACGTTGGGTTCCGAAAATGTTGACGGATTCGCACAAAACCCAACGTTTAGGCAGTGCATTGACTTTCCTTGAGCGGTACCACAATGAAGGTGAAGATTTTTTAGACCAAATTGTTACTGGTGACGAAACATGGGTGGCCTACGTCACACCAGAATCGAAACAACAATCCATGGAATGGCGACATTCATCATCACCCAAAAAAGTGAAGTTTAAGCAAACAATTTTTGCCCGGAAAATCATGTGCATAGTTTTTTGGGACAAAAAAGGAGTATTGCTAGTGGAGTTTCTGCCTCGTAATGAGACAATCAATGCAGCGTCTTATTGTAAGACATTGAACAATCTGCGTCGTACAATCCACAACAAAAGACGTGGCAAGTTGAGTAAGGGTATCGTTTTGCTGCATGACAATGCCCGTCCACATGTGGCTAATCGGACCAAAGATCTCATCAAATCTTTTAAATGGGAAACTCTAGCTCATCCTCCATACAGCCATGATCTGGCGCCCAGCGACTACCATTTGTTCCTGCACTTGAAGAAACACCTGGGTGGTCAGCGTCTTCAAGACGATAACGAAGTCGAAACATTTGTGATACAGTGGTTAACAAGTCAGGCGGCAGAATTTTATGAGGAGGGTATTCAAAAACTGGTGCCACGTTATGACAGGTGCCTCAATATTCACGGAAATTATGTAGAAAAGTAGATTAAGGTACAGGCTTTCATGTAAGATAAAATTATTGCGATATCTTTGCACGTCTTTTTTTAATTACAAAACGGGACTTACTTAAAAAACATGCCTCGTACATACGTTTATAGTTTTATTTAGGTCATAAATGCAGTCCATGTGCGAGTACAATCAACGTGCAACATTTCCATATAATAATTTTTACACCTTTTTTATAAATATTTGGAATGCAATAAAGTGCTACATTAATTATTATGTAAATGCCGCTTAACATTATCCGAAACAATAACTGTCGTAAATGTGCAAATCATGCAAACTTAAAAAAAATCCCAGGTTATATATTACTAGTTATTACTGATGGTTGCAATTAATGGACTTAAATATTATGAATTCATATGAAAAGCTAATAAGACATTCACTTTGTTTAAAAAAAGCAAGCTAATTCAAAATATAAAAAACGCAGTTAAAAACACATTGTTTGCTTGCGGTGTTCTTTGTTACCTTTATTCATAAGAGAAACAAAAATTGATTGATTCCGAAGTAGTAATGGCTATGTTATCCTGATTAATTTTTCTTAATTTGTAGTACCCAACGTGCAGTTATTTAACGCTACTGTTCATACAAGATTTTTTTCAACATTAATCTCACGTGTCTTTTGACTTTTTTCTTTGGTATGCAAATTGGTATGGTTTGGCGAATTTCAAACTATTCTCGTCGTACATTTAAAAATATATGGCCCTAGGAATTATTCTCTACGGATTCATAAATCGTTATCTCGATCATCCAGTTTCCCGGTTGTACTTTAAAGATTACATATATGAGATAACCCCATAAAAAATTCAACTTGTCAAATCGGGCGATCGTCCGGGGCATTCTATCGTGTCTCTCCTAAACCAACGCAATGATTGTAAAAACTCTAATTGCGCCAGTTCCATACGTTAAAGAGTGATGAGCCAGTGCCGCATCCTGCTGGAAACATTTTGTTTTTGTCCAGAAAGTCCAGTTATGAATTGGTCAATGACGTCCTCCAAGAATTCCAGATACACGTTACTATTTAAAGTTTTATCAGCAATAAATAAGGGACAAAAAAGCTCATCTCTAAGGATTTCAGCCCAAAGATCGCCAAAACAAACTTTTTATGTAAAATCTCTCATCCGCTTGCAAAATTCATATCTTTTTACAAGTTTTTTGTGCTTTGCAACAAGTTTTAAATCTGGCAACTTACGCCAGAATTATATTCTGTTTTTGTTAGTTTCCTCGATAATAATGAGTTTTACTACTTATTAACTATTTTAATGCATCAAAAAGTAGAACGCAAATCTGTCTCTGTCACTGAACGACGTGAAAATGTCTCCATAACAGCGTGTAAACACAAATATGTGCATTTCTCGAGAACACAACTGCTGTATAGGGACAAGTGTGTCGACACCGATATGCTTACGGAAGTCGAGTTCAAGGTTGATGTTAGCTGGAGGCCCTTTTTTGTCGCGACTTTCTCGTTCCGAACCTGTTTCGATAAGATTTACCTCGTATGTCAAACGATAAAAAACTCATTATATCAAGCCGATACACCTTATTCGGGACGTGGACCCCCAAAAACACCGACAACCAGACATGATGGAGGTAAGGAGCTAAATAGTACGCTGCGTAGCTAAGTAACGTTACGGCTTAGCTATGTAATATAGTTTATCTTATGTCAAATCGAAAATGTTAATTAAGACATCATACCGTTGTTGATGATTAAGAGGAGTTTCAAACTAGGTACTATCTTTGATTACAATATCCCATCGGAGTAATACAAAGAAGTATGGTATCAATGCCGTCGTTCAAAGTACACACACTGTTAATACTTCATACCTTTCGAAATATATTTTTTGTAGTACGTACAGAAACAAACTAATAATAATCGATAGATAAAACTCATTTAAAATAAAACATAAATAGAAATTATATTATAAATGACCTATATTAGAACGAATGAGAAGGATGGAAGTGGTTACATTCAGATGATAAATGAATAATTGGGTACCCTGGTTGTAAATTTTTATAAGAGATGCGATTCTATATATATCCAAAATGCTGTTCCTTTTATTCGACTTAATGTATAAGATGTTTTTTAGGACCTTTTCTATCAAAATCCGATAAACATGTTGCGTTTTCAACCAGAATGATGTTAAAGATGTGTTTTTAAAAAATCTCTAAAGTACCCTTCTTCTGCATACGATAAACTTTCTGATCTTGTTTTAATGTTCAACGAATATCTTATCCATTAAACAACTTTATTTAAATCAGCAAAAAAAATTTCCGGGCCTACTTATGGACTCCCTCAATGCTGTTATACATTTTTAGAGTACCAGACATGGACGTACCGAAGGAGGGGGGGGGGGGGGCAGCTGGCCCTCCCCCTGGACCTGGGTTGCCAACTCTGGGCCCTTCCAATTTAAAAAAAATATAGGCAAGTGTATTTCATAATTTTCATCCAGAACTCATATTTGACCCTTGCAAATGACCTTCTCTAATAAGTCGTTGTCAAATGGTTTTCAAGTTTAATCGATGCCGTCTGCTCTTTGAAGCTGTAATTGCAACATTCTTGTTTTTACGAATCGTTGTCTTAGGGCGGATATAGCTTTAAAAGATTATCTTGGTCAGGATGAGTCATAGCACGATTTCTGCTTAGTTCAGCTCTTCTACATTTTCCTATAAAGATTGTTCAACTAACTACTGTTATATGGAATCACATCAGAATCTGTCATATATTCGGTGATAACTCTAACTTTTGTACCAAATTTCTAAATTCACATTACATTTTAACAATTAATACAAAAAAAAACAAGAAAAAAACTAAAAATCCATCCTTACTCACGTTTATGAAAGTCAATTAAGTTTTAGGAATCCAGTAAAAGCA
Source organism: Rhyzopertha dominica (assembly GCA_025024175.1). Lineage (NCBI taxonomy): Eukaryota > Metazoa > Arthropoda > Insecta > Coleoptera > Bostrichidae > Rhyzopertha > Rhyzopertha dominica. Next base: position 6,909,750 of record QCXZ01000137.1, on the reverse strand, counting down.
TTATCAGCACGAATTAAAACCCGGTGTGTTGTTAAAAATCCAAATCCAAATATATTTCAGTTTATTTAAATGAAGCTTAATTTTGTTAAAATATTAAGTAGTCGGTTAATTTTTGAGAGCAATGCACTGACTATCTAAGAAGGTTGGCTTGACTCATAATGCTGAGGCATTTGTCATTCTGAGTTTTAATAATGTTAGTTATCCAGCAAGTCTCTTTCCCTGGGGAGTAAAAATTACTACAATTGTATCCTTAGGACCTATACATATGAACTCCCAGCTTAAATTTCTGAAGATTCTGGTGTAAGAAGTTGAAACTGTACTAAAACGCATCGGTTAATGCATTAGTCTTTGATATGTGTTAATTCTTAATCAGAAATCGTGCTCCTATTAGTAGAACTTTTAAGGTAAAATTTATGTTCCTTTGGTACTTCGTATGATATCGTTATACATTATGTGGATCACGGATCTTTGTTCTCCTAAATAAAATGTATCAACTCATTTTTTCTTAAACGCGAGAGCGATGCAACTGAATGCGCCTCACCTAACTGAGTTCATCAATAACGGAATTAGTAATAAATAAAGCAGCTTTGTATGATCAGTGTACATAGAAAGCATATACATAATTTGGGTCTTTATTTCACAGATGTTTTAAGTCGCCTTGCAGAAAATCCACGAAGATTATTCATGGAATAAATGCTTCATTAATTACTTAAGTACCTATATCTTATAAACATTTATTATTTCTATTTATGTTGAATTACGCTCTACAGGACATTCCTACTTTGCCCCCTCCCCCTAGACCAAAAGTTGGGTACGCCCATGGTATCAGATCAATAATTTTACTAACCAAACTTGACATAAACTCATGAAGAGAGAGAAACGAGTTCACTGCCATCTTTTGCCAATAAAATTAAAATAAATCTCTTAATATGTAATAAATGAATTGTAAAACGAAGTACATCCGGAACAGTTGCTTCATTAACATAGTATGTAACTTATCTTCACGCCATTTCGATGTTATATATGTTTTTAACATTTACAGGTATGTTTGCAGCATATGCAAAGAAATACGCGCAATTGGCCAAAAGTAAAGCAGTACTTTCAGATATCAAATAGACTGATTCATTCTAAACAAAAAAGATCTCTTGTAATTTTTTTCGTAAAGTTGTTCTTGAACTAATAAGTCATATGATTTGCATACACGGTGTAGAAATACAATCTCGTAGTGCACTATTTATTGAGTAGGATCATATTGATATTTTATAATGGCAGTTTAATAATTGCATAATTAATTTTTGATGGTGAATTTTCTTTTGCCTTAGTATGTTGATTTGTACAGGTTTCTACCCAATATTAAATTTAAAAAAAAACATTTTTACGAACGAAGAACTTACTTCCATATAACAAAAGAGATGTATAAAGCCGTCACTTACTATTTAGAAATCATTTATAATATAGGTAACTCAAAATAATAGTGAACGTTTAATTTAGAAAGAAAAACCAAAATTAAAGACCTCTAAAAATATTTTTTCAGTAATGTTCAACTCGTCATCCTTAAACTTCCATACATTTTTGGCACCTGAGTAGCACTTGTTCATGGATCGCTTTTCTTATTGATTCAGGGTTTAAATTTCTAATTTTATTCCTCGCTCGCCGTATGTAATCTCCCATAGTTGTTTTGGGAGTGTTATACACTCGATCTTTAACTGTACCCCAAATAAAAAAATCGAGCCCTGAAAGATCCGAGGAGTGGGGTGGCCTAAGAAAAGGACCATTGCTAGCTATCGATCGGTCATTAAAAGTATTTACTAAAAATTTATAGATTATTCACACCCTGTATATCTGAACTAAATGTTTTATTATAATTGATTCAGAGCGAGAGGGTAACCACTAAGAAAAAAATCTATCTCACTGATTTCAGATTACATAAGATTTGAATACATTACATGAAGATTCATGTAAACATTAAAGGTACTGATTACATTATGGATTTTATAAGATTACATTAAATTTATCCCAGTATTACACGAAGTGGTTACCCTCTCGATTCAGTGATCCCTCAAACAGTTTGTTTGAGTTGTTGTTGCTCCAGCTTTCTAAAAATACGCCTACATCAACATTCCAGATCTTCAAGATTGCAGGTCTTTCAGCTTCTCTAAATGCACTCTTGTCCAACCAAACGGACAAACACAACCACCCATGTAAAGTAAGCACATGTGCCGCGAACACAAACAAGCAAACTGCGTAGGAAATAAAAGCGATGCATTTACAGCAGTGGCATTTCCTGATGTTATTAAAGAGATCATTCATGAACTCACTGGCTCTGGTGAACAGAAGTTTCCGGAATGCACCACACCGCGATGCCGATAAATCAGCAAGAAACAAGTAATCCTGCCTCGTGCACGCTAATAAATGGTGCAACATTATTGTTAGTCATTAGAGCGATAAAGCGATGGTCGTCCAATTTCTGGGTGGTCGGGAGTATCAGCGTTTCGCAAAAATTCGAATGCTTTAAGTAAAATCGCTTAGGTGTTTTACACAGCGATAATTTCGAAACGACAGCGATAATTAATAAAGTCATTTACGTTAATGGGCGAACGTAATCGAGAGGAATTGCACGCACGATCGAAAATTTATAACGGGAAGATTGTCGGTGGAATTCTTGAATCAGTGTACTCACTGTTATTGATGCTGGCTCATCGGGCAGTTGTCTCATTAACCTAAAAATAAAAAAAAGTTGTTAGAAGCAAGCGGCACATTTTATTTTCCGCATCAATAGATTCAGAACCAAGTGAACTTTTTGCTCAGTATTAAATGTCAAAGATGAAGGTACAGAAATATGTGGGTATTATCACTTTTTTTGAAAATTACGTAAAATGAATCTTGAAGTGCATATATATCGTACGCCATGTTAAAAAAAAAACAAAAAAAATATTTGTAGGTAGAGAATTTCAGGTCTGAAATTCGTATCTTAGGAGTCGCCGCCGAAACGCTTCTATCCAAGGTTATTCAACTCGTGACGTCAACTGTCATGTAAACATTACCGAGGAGCGTGCTGTTTAATGATGTAGTATCATTCTTGTATTGGAAAAGCTTTTGTGTGGTGTTTATTGAAAGGATGGTATAAGAAGTCGCACCAAAAAGTGATTTGTGTAGTTTCACAAGCTTCTATTATGTATAAAACAAAACAGGTGTTTTGTTTTGTACATGGTTATAAAAGTACTTCACTCAGTACAGCTAACAAAATTTTTGTAACCGTTCCTCGAGATTATCAACGTATGAAAATGTTGTTTAAGGCCCCTAGACGTGATATGCCGAAATCRCAAAGTTTGTTTTTCTGTKGTCAAGATCATCTTAATTCTTACTGCAAGTTTTATTATTCTTTTTGGGGTTATAAGTGTTTACCATTCAGTTTCCATTTTGTTATAGCTTGAAGAGGATATGAAAAATTATATGCGTTTTAAGTTGATAAAGGGAAATGTTATAATAAAGAACGACGTTGTTCCCCATATATTGGACTATTAGCCAGAAACGAGCCGCAACAGCCCCGAAAATAAATGGCAATATATATTTATTCTGACCTCTAAAATAAATGTCAAGTTTAGGGTACATTTTTGATTATTACATTTTTTTATTTACAAACAGTATGTTTCCAACAACCCACTGTGATCAAATTATCAATGCTGCGTTAATTTGATAAAAAGTTCACTTATGCTGTTGTTTTTGCTTTTACGTTCCTCATCTCCGCCGCGTTGAACAGCTCGTCGCTGTACACAAATTCCGCAACAATGAACATGTCTTCACAAGTCATAACTCATAAGTATTTCACTTTTTCTTGGCGTATTTTAATTCGCTTGTCAAAAAATGAACGCAAACAACAAACTGATAAATTTGACTGCCTGAGGCTAACGCGTGACGCGCTGACCCCAGATGTAAACAAGCAGCCAATTACAAGACACCTGTTTCACGGCCAGTATGTTCGCGTTTTGGCGGTCCCTTTAAATATTCACTTTTTTAATATTAAAAATACATCTTAGGATCCATTTTTTCGAATTTATAAGCTATCACACCTGTTTTGTGGATTAGATGCTACCTATTAATATGCAATTTAATAAAAATTATTGTAGCACCTCGCGGCAATATTTACTGTTAAATGTATGAAAGTTGCTTGGCATTCAATTTTTCTTTTTAAATGGAAAACGTGCTAGAAATGTTGTATATTTAGCCAAAGTAGAAACCAGAAGCAACTGACTGTATATGGCCTACTTTGTATAAGTATCGATACTTTGCCCAGCCCTAGTCCCGATATGACACCCAGCGTCTATTACCAGTTTGAAAATTAAAAAGAATGGTGTTAGAAAAGTGAAAGCTTTATATTTGTAGGGGTCTGCACAGCTTTTTTCAAAAATGCTGTTTGTATAGCTGCAATTACTTCAAAATTTGATTCATATATCTTTCCAGTGAGAATGCTTGAAGATGGATTTATTATTAGATCATTATAATCATCATTAGCTCTCGGAATAGGTAAATTTTAGCTCAGTTCTATGGTACTAACCGAATTAATGTTTATTGTGTGGTATATGAAGACATTATTTGAGATTTATTACTTTTATTTCAAAAAATGTACAACTAGAAATATATAAAACTTTAGAATCTTAGATTAATTGTTGTACTATTTTTTATTGATGTAAGACAAGTTAATATTATATTAGGAAACGTCTTTCTTCGCTTTTATATAACTTTGCCCACTAAACCTACTACCTTTTATTTAATATATCATTTACAAATCGTTTTGACCGCCTACACTGTGCAGCGTTGAATCCAATCCACTTGAGAAGGGTCGCTTTAAGTACCAAACCGCGTCGTCTTCACTCATCCATTGTGAAGGTATCTGAGCCTATTTCCTGTCAGACATATCCGGAAGTTCCGTAATTAAACCCGACGTCAATTTCGCCTTGAGCTTTTTGTACCCACATAACGAGAAAACCTGGCCAGCTACCGAACTACCGTTTTGAAAAACTGGGAAAACAAACTCAGGAGCGTGCGGCATGCTTTCACCTGTTGATTTAATAACGATTAGGGGGTCGTCCATCACTGATGATGGTAAACATCTTTAGAAATCTGGAGTGTGCATTTTTTATCGCTTAGGAAAGTGTTCGAAAACGCGATCATCTCGTGAGAAGGCCGCGCCGCTATTGACAAGCAAACAACCTTAACGCCATGTGGTCAAACATTCACTTTCGAAAGATATATCGACAACCTGAATCTAGACGACGGCATTATTCTATTTCGAACAAATAATCCGTTATAATTTGCTGCGTGCATTAGTTTGCATTTTCTGTTGCGTTCCTGTGAAGGCTGCGCCCATAATTAGAAATATAAAACATAATATCAGGTGCTAGTTTTTGTTACTGAAGGTTGTATACGTCTGAAGTTATTTAAAATCGGAGCAGCTATTATAATTGCAAAATAAAAATTGTTATCCAATCTACAAGAACGGATAATCTTTTTAGGAATACTAGAAAAAAACGTTTTCAGTTTTAAGACCATTCACGAATTGTTGGGCGATATAAATATATGTGTCTTGATACTACGACGGAATATCATTAATTACGGTCCCTGACATAGAAAGACACAAAATATGAAAATAATTACATATATGTTTATTCTTCGACATAGTCTCCTTGAACATCGATGCATTTGGTCCAACGATGTTCCAATGCTCTGATTCTTCTAGAAAAGAATTCTTGTGGTTGGTCCTCTAATCAGTCGTTTACTGCTTTCATCACTTGATAATCATCGTCATATCTGGTCCCACGTAGATATTCTTTCAATTTTACAAGATGTAATCGCTGGGAGTTAGGTCTGGTGAATACGCTGGGTTTTCGTGCAGTTCAAATCCTGCGTCGTGAATAGCATTCATTGCAATATGGCTTTTGTGTACAGGAGTGTTGTCCTGATGGAACAAAATTCCTTTCCTCAATTTCCCTCGTCTTTTTCCTTGATTCGCTCGTGTAATTTTGAAATTAAGTTGGCATATAAAAACCTGTTATTGTGTATCCACGTTCTAAGAAATCAACCATTAAAATTCCGCCCGAATCCCAAAAATTGTGGCCATAATTTTACCAGCAGAGCACAGAACTCGAAATTTGCGTGGTGGAAGAGAACCTCTGTGATGCCACTGTATACACTATTGTTTTGACTCTGGGTCAAAGTGGTGGTTTTGTTTTGACTCTAGCTCAAAATGGTGTACCCATGTTTCATCAACAGTTACAAATCGAGAGAGAAACTCATCCGGGTCTGCTGAAAACTTTGCCAGACTGGCTTCAGAATGCAGGACTCCCGAACGTTTCTGATAAGGCGTCAACATTCTAGGGACCCAGCGTGCAGATAACTTTTTAAGACCTAAAATATCTGTCAATATTTTTTCTAATGTGCCATATGCAAAGTCTGTAATTTCAGCTATACGACGAATAGTCATTCGCCTATCTGCCATTACCATGTCATGTACACGGTTGACATTTTCCTGAATAGCGACAGTTACTGGTCGTCCAGCACCTTTTACATGTTCACACGTTTGTCTTCCCAATTTAAATTCTCGTGACTTGGTAAGAAGGAGCATCCACCAATTCTTCATGAATTTCTTTTGGCGACACCCTTTTCTTTTGCAAATATTTTATAACTGCGCGCATCTCAGATTTTTCCATCGTTGAAAATTATTCAAACACATTCGCGTAAATTCTAAATTATTTTAATAAACAACGAATGGAAACACTGGTATTGAACAGGTGTCACAACAAATAAGTCAACACCTACTCTATCAGGGGCCGTAAATAACAACCCAATACATGTTACAAATTGCAGTCTGGCTTATTTCGACTATATTACACTATACACTGTACAAATTACAAGATTATAAAATATCAACGTTTTTGAACGGTCTGGACACACCTCACACTCACTTCATTATCAAGATTATAGATGATAATGAATGTTTCAGGTATATCCATACCATTCAACAATACTTATATTTTATAATCTTGGAATTTGTGGTTTTATAATTCTTGTTCTCACTCCTTTTTGTATAATGTCCTGAAGATATACTTTAGCTCTGCCCTTTATTATAACTGCACCTCCAAATAGTTTCACCATTTTTTGGAGAGAACAATTTTTCACGAGCACTAGTTGCTACCATAGAGTTCAGTGTAGAAAATGTTCTAGGTTGACACATAACTACTAGGTGTCTCCAGAGTGAGTTACAGGAGGATAAAAATGTTTATCTTTGATCTCAAATCTGTTTTTTTAACCGTCATTTATTAAATAGGTTATTGTATTGTATTATTATGTAACTCGTGTAAAAGTCGTAACCGAGTAGAAGTAACATATTATTGACATTTTATTACTTTTTCTTGTTCCACTTGAACAAAATTTTTATTGTTTGTTGTGACGCAAAAAATAATACACATAACATTTTGTATCTGAGCGTTCCAGTGCGCAATGGTTGAACTAATAATATCAAAGGTAAGACACTTGCCCAGGTGCGATATGCGATCGTTTTTTATTAAAGTATTAACCATTTTAGGTATTTAAAAGTATTTGACTCTATCGTGCAGGCTTATTGAAAGCTGGTCTAATTCGATGCTTACTCAGTGTCTTATAGTCAATTTCAATGGATTTTTTTTAAATATTCCCATTTTAGTTATTTCAGCGATAATACAGCAATACTAATGTTGCACTGCCTTCTTAGACATTAATTTCTTTCTTCTATTATCAACAGGTCAAAAAAACATCAAATAATTAACACAGTACGCTTATAGAAATTCAATATGCTAATGAAATAATAAAAAACCTATTAGACAACAACCGGACAAAAATTTTCCACAATCTTTATCTATAATGCAAATGTTAGTTATGTGATGATCGCTATAAGCTTTCACCTTTCTGTGTTTCCTTCTACTGGACCAAAAGGTTGGTATTTAAACTAAATACCATCAGAGTCCTTTGAATGCAAGTTTATAAATGTTATCATCGATATTAAAAACTACAGTTGAAATAACAACAACCTTCACTTATTTCCCCGTCACGAGTAATAAAAAGTTCTAAAGTGGAACACTCACCAGTGTGGGTCGCATAAAAACCAGCATTTTTAAATTATTAATAAGTGAAAGAATGTGTCGAGAATCGGAACACTACCATGCATCTAGTGGGAATACTAAAACCCGAAGGGGATATTAATCACTAGTTTTGTCGTTAACCAGTTGACTTTCTACATAATAGTCAGGCTCAGCTTTGAGTACTAATCATAATTAAAGAACTGCACTCGACAAGAGTTTTTTTGTTCCCAGGAGATAATTTGCTGATGAGGAACGGTCATTAACATTTGGGGGTCACCGGTTATAACTGATTTAAAATGCGATTCCTTTTTGCATCACATTTATTATACTGGCAATTTCAGCTTCTCATACACTCCCAATATTTGGTCATCAGTCTTAAGATATGTGAAACCCCTTCATGCAGTTATAACGGTTCACTATTTAATAGCCATTTAAGTACTGTTCTGTAATTAGAACAAAGTAGTAAAACTAAGTAACCTCAAGCGGCGTTTGTTGTTCTGTTATCTTTCTGGGCGGATGTTTATGTTTGGAATCAAATATCTCGTGCGCCAAGCTGAATGTCAAAATATCTAATTCTCATAATCTCGTTTGGGTAAATAAATGTAAGATATCTATTCCATTTCTTGACACTATAACTTGCGTTTACTACCGATTAACAATAAAACACCAATCTGTACCGACACATCGAACGTAAGCATTTGTAAACATTTGTTCCTTTATGCATCATTCGTTATTTGGGTTACTAGATTGTCTATTATGAAATATAGTAGGTAAACACATACTTAATAATTCACTTGGTGCTGCTTTTGGTAAAGAGGCACCAAGGAATGTGAACAGTTAATACAATAAACCTTAATATTTTTGTTGCATTCCTTTTCTTAATACTAAAGGTAAAAAGCTGCCTAATCCACATGATTTTTTTTAAATTATGGACCTTTTTAGGATTATTGACATGAAAATATTGACAATTTGATTAATTTATTCATCAGCAATTTAAAAGAGTTTGTTCGTGAGTCGTAATTTTATCACTATCTGGATAACAACTTCTGAAGAAGACACCAATTTGTGTGTCGAAACGTTAGTGATTACTTTAGTTTCATTCCTCTCACCTCAATGTTAGAGACGATATTTAATGAACTAACCTCGTAGGTAAACGAATACTTACATATCTGTAGTTCTCTAAACAATCCATTGAAATAAAATTTTCTCGAAAATTGATAAGCGCATGTAGTAGTAAAAGCATTTAACGTTTTTAGTTGCGTTATTGATAAATATTTATCACAAATACAAACATTACCTTACCCGATCACTATCAATCTAGAAGAATCTTAAAAGGTCGATATCAAATGTAGTATAAAGCAAACATTACTCGAAGGAAAAAGAAATTCGAAAATTCCACTTAATTGTGTTGACTCAGTTTGTAAATATTGAGATAGTCCATAAGTTTGCTAATGCTGCTAAAGGTATAATTAAAAGGGCTGTAATTAATGTCCGGTAATTTAATGCAGTTTGCAGATTTAAAAAATACTAAATGCTCGATAAAAAAAGGATAAAATAATGGAAAGCGCGTTATATTTTTTATAAAATCACAGTATAAAATATCCTATTTCCACGCTAAGTTCTGGTCGGTATTTTACTGAAATATGCACTATAAAAATATATAATTGCTTGATAATTTACGTTCACTATTGAATTAAGTTTAGCATTTTAAAGCAATGCATTAGAAAAAAATATAAATGCTCGCTAAGTCATGTGCACTGTTAAATCAAATTTGCTTATTATATAATTTGAAATGCCTTATATTTCATCACAAATAAACAGCCACTTGTCGCGTCTATTTCCCAACGCTAATCCTTATTCTGTTCGGAGCAAAAAGCAAAAGCAATTCCAATTATCGTATTGGAAGAAAGAGACCGCATAGGCGGCCAGCCAAATGTAAAAGAGCTCTTTTAGTTCAATAGGTAAGCGATAGGTTAATATTTCCCTGATGTATCTTGTACATATGCCATTTTTATTTCAGACTGAAGTATTGTTAGTGTACCTACCAAACAATATTTTAAGTTCTTTGCTGCGAGTGCATTTTGTTTTCCAATTATGTAAACAGTTACCAAAAAAATGTGTTTGTTTAGTCCATTAAATATTTATTTTGTTTCACTTTTATCATTATCAATGAAAATATGTTGCTGTGTAGCTACTTCTTAAAGTTGATGGAGAAGCCATTTTTATTGAAGGCAAGTACCTATTGTTTCACATTCAATTTTCCATTTAACATTTACCGAAAATTTACTAATTGAGGAAGCATTCGAATCTGGTACTGAGCATTCCTAGAATTAATCAAACATCTATTATTTATTTAACGAATATTTTTAATAATTGAGGATACATTTGAATTTGTTACTCCATATTCGTTACATTCATCGAGTGTCTATTATATTTATCTAATATTTATTATTCTAACATGCATGTAAAATTTATACTGAACATTCATTATATTTACCGAGCGTCTATGTTTGTCGAGTATTTGTTATTTTAACATGCGTGAAAATTTTATATCGAGCATTCATTACATTTACCGAGCGTCTATGATATTTATCGAGTATTTATTATTTTAACCTGCGTGAACATTTTATATCGGAAATTCATTAGATTTATCGAGCGTCTATTACTTTTATCGAATATTTAGTTTTTTGTCATGCAATTGGATAAATTAACTAGAAAATGCAATATGCTTTGTAAATAAAATATTGAGCATTTAATTTGTTCACTAATTAAAATAGTTTGAATTGTATGTTACATTTGCACACTTGTGGCCGAATTTTATTATGGGCTGTTTTTTAAGTATAGTAGAAAATATGCCTACATACCCATTACTGCATATAAAACCCCAAAATTTTAATAAGTGGGATAAGTATAAAATTTTCGTCTTCAATGTTTCACATTCTGAAGCAATCCAGCTGCCGAAAATTTTCCCTTAAATTCCAAGACGTATGGATAGTTTTAGCTTTGTTAGTTGGGATTTTTACTATAAACATTAGATTTTAGTTATGACAATATAAAGTAGGTAAAGACCTGCAACTACATCTAACATTAAGAAAGTGGTCTTAGAATCTACAGTTATCAATCCTATTAACATGAATAACTGTGTTTTTAAAGTCAAACATTTCAAATATGTTGTAACAACATTCGAACATCTTATTTACATGGCATTCATTATTCGTTCAAACGCCGCGACAGTCCATCGTAGTCCACTTTCAGAGGTTCTACCGTTAGTTTGCCTTAATCATCATTCGTCACAAATAATTAATTTGGCAGTTGTGCTACTTTATCGCGAATACCTACTTAAGGTTAGCATAACACTTATGATTAGTAGAGTTTAACAATTAACGCTACTCAGTTGCCGCAACGGACCCGTATTTAGCTTATTTACACATATGCACATTTGCTTTACAAACATTAAAAGTAGCTTTCGAAATTCCAGCAGAAAACGTTCGGATCAAATAATAGCTGGCATTTATTAGCCTGTTTACCAGCTCTAAATAGCCATAAATACAGATTATCATAATGAGCTAAATATTTGGATGTCTTAAGTAACTTAATCGCCGCATTCCGCTGCAGAATTAAAGTACAGTCGCATAAATATGTTATCTGAAGATAACTCCAATACTTAGGTTAAAKTTGCAAATGCTTACATACTTATGTGATTTTCAGTTATTGGACAAATACATGCCCAAGTATGAGGTAACTGAACTTCAAAAACCAATTTTTACCGTCCCATCTATCGATATTGGTTTCCAGGAAATTCCCACGAGTCCAAAAATACTCAGCCAGTGAAAGGGGAAAATAAACGTGTGGATTGGGATGAATAGGTGGCGTTTTTAAGGCCTTATTTTTTTAAAACGTAACAGATGCTAGTATTGGCAGTTATTTTTCCAAACAACGAAAATGATGATCTTTCTCATAATCCTTGTATTGGACGCCGATGTGAAGTTACTTTAAGTGTCTATTATGAAAGACTAGATAATTTAAACGATGTACTGGTTTCAAGAAATTAATATTTTATTTTTTGAAGAAAAACTGTAGTTATATTTAAAAATGTCATGCAAGTTATTACTTTTTTATTACTGTTGAATATAGAATTGAAAAAATATCGAAAAGTGGAAAAAGTGGAGTTTATCACTTAAAGAAATCGATGGTGACATCAATTTTATATACAACTGACGCCATCGACAAATTTTTTATGTCAAAAGACAGTAATTTAAAAGTAAAAATCAAGCATGAATATAGGTAAATGGTTTATTAACGTAGCTGAAAACTCTACCTAGTAATTGAAATGTATTATGGAAATTTGTCAATGAAAACAGAGCAACCAGTGTTCCTGGTTCCACGATGCATGAAAGTAGTATGTTAAATAATCACAAGTGAAAAAAAAGATGACAATATACCTGCATTTTTGTCACTGTACGTGTATGTACCTACCTATTCGTTGCCTTTTGCTTTATGTACGTGATTTATTTAATTTAATGTTATCAACGTTGGTTTATCAAAGTAGAAAATAAATCAAATTTAATATAAAAAAAAGGTTTACGCTTTTGTATAAGTTTACTAGATTATTAGGCATTCATTTATTCACATCTAATTAGTAAAATAGTGTCACAACCAAATAACATAGATCAATTACACGCAAAATTTGACACAAAAATTGTTAAAAATTGTATTGTGGCAAATTACAAATTAACTTGGTATGTTCTCGTTCTCTTGTTTATTGTGGTAGTAATATTTTTTCTTATCATTTATCTGTACTGGTAACTTATAATGTCCATTTTGGGCACGCTGTTCGCTTCAATGAAATCTATTATTACTATTATAGCTCCGAATGAGAGCAACTCGAAATTAATGGCATTGAAATAAGAGGAGCAAAGCAACGAGATGTACTTCCGGCGGAGCTCAATTCCCTGCACACCAAGGGGTTGAGCCAAAAGTCTAAATCAGTCAACCCTCCAAAACAATTCTGTCGACCTCAACAGCCAACTGAAGTATATGCGACGGCACATTGATAGCGCCTAAGCAACAGGGCAAGGAAACAGGCCTCGTCTTAAAAAGAGTTCCGAAGTTTTGAAATTTACACAATTTAATAACCTAAACAACATACCTACTAGATTTGAGTTTTCGATCCATTAAAAAATGGGGGTCCAAAATCCACCCTAAAAGCGTCATAGAAATAATGTATATCACAAAGACTACATTCTTAATACTTTTGCAAAATAAATAGCTTTTGAAATAATCTCATGTGAAGTGTAGTATATTTTTACAACTACCTGCGTAAAGAAGTGTTCGATAGGTAAAAGATCAAGAGATCTTGGTGACCAAGACAACAAATTGGCAGTCTCCTAGAACCATCTTTATCTGTAAATGATAAACGGTTCTCTCGAAAACGATATGCAGAGCTTTTTTGCTCTAGATATACTGACAAGTGACAAATCAAACAAGCTTTTAGAAATGCCAGCCAGTCACAAAAAGTAGTATACTCCTATTTTGTTAAATGAAAGTGCATCTATCAAAACTAACATGTGTACCATAATATTTTCAAATAAAATTGGGTATTCGCGTATCTATGACATGTACAGTATACTACTAAAATATCCTATAGGTCTAAGCAAGGTTCGCTGATATTTATTTTTCTTTGTAAATTGTAAATCATTGTTATCATTTGTGAAAAGCTTTTATTTCCTGATAAACTTAAATTACATTTCACAGGTAGATATTTTGAGATAACCAAATAACCATTTATTTTATCGGAAAGGTTTAGTTAAAATTTTTACTATTTCATTGATTGGTATTAGGATTTTAAAAAATTTAAAGTTTCTATCAAACCTACACAACATTATCTTTGCCATGTAGGGATCAGAAAATCTAAGTTAAAACAATTTGGTGCTAAAACACTGCAATAAATATGTTACTAAAATAAATAACTACATTACTTGAACATTATACCATTTTGATAAAAAAGGGTTTGCGCCTGCTTTGATGTGGTATGTCAGAATGTGATTTTAAAATTTAGGGATTGTGGTTATTTTCGACTTCATTTCTGTCTATATACCTTCCTACACATATTACATTTTTTTATAATTTTCTCGATTTCTTCCTATTATCCTAAATTACGGGGTTCGACTTATATTTGAAAACAGATATATTGTTTTGTTGCCCAAAAAAGTAGTCTATACCTGTAAGCTGACTAAATTTATTGGAATAATCCTCTGTCAATATTGGCAGATCAATACTCGTAGAAATGTTAATTTACCTTAAATCACAGTTGGCTATTCATGAGCTTTGAAAATATTGAGATAGAACAGAATTTCCACCTGTTAAATTCGATTGCCGTGATTCTAACTATAAAAAAGAGCTAGTTCCTTAAACTATCAAGCGGCTCGCTTTTCCAGGAAGTGAACCATCACTTGTCGAACGACCAGTTTACGAGAAAGCATTGTGCAAACACTGTTCGTCCGTAAACCGGGCTTTTTTTATACCGGTCCGCAAAGTTCGTGAACTCGATGAAAATGTCGTATGCAAATCTGCCATTAGTATTCAAAATGGTACCCGCTCGCATGGCAGGCCGGTGAATCTCTCCTAATAAAGATATGTGCTCGACTTGATCTGAGATAATCGTCGTTGAATCATGGAATTATGCACCTGTTCTGTGGGTTCCTAAATGTGACGTCTATTAGTATAAAAAATTACTTATGAACCATACGTAACTTCAACTTCACCCATACTGATGGTATGCTCGGAATTTTCAAAACTGTCGAGGAAGCTGTCAAAAATTACATTTTTGAATAGCTATCTCCACATTATTAAAAATACAAGCTAGGATGAGATAAAGGACTGAAATGTAATCCAGTTTTGGAATTCTTCATTTAGCTCCAAGTGTTTGACAAAACAAAACGACAGAGTCTTGAAAGCATCAAGTTATCTGTTCTATTTTTATATTTTCCATATAAGCGAATAACAACCCTTCAACGTTACATCAAACAGACACATATTTTGAAACAAGATTAGTTTAGGACGAAATCCCACTCCAACGTTATTTAATCTCACTCTCATCTTCATCTTCTGGTAAGTGCATAATTATCTAAAAGTGAGGTGAAATTATGCCATTGAGCAGTTTTTACACGTTTTTAGTTGATCTACCAAAAGGAATGATTTTACCAGGTTAAAAATGGTCTTCACTAATTTCCTCGTGATCCTGATTTACATAAAACTATGTTTGTACTAATTCGTTGTTGTCGAATTGGTCCTCTTCTACGCATTTCTAACAGCTTTCTTTTAATGATCCCTTAGTAAACGATAAATAAAGGCTACAAAACATTTTTGAACTATATGACAGAACTTCGGCGAAGAGTAAACTTTATTGGAAGCCTAATGTTCCCAAAATAGACTTTTGAAAGACGTTGTCTTGATTGCAGCGATTAGATAATAAATTGCAAGCAAATTTTGACTTACTGTCATAAACATTTTGTCATTACTTTATGCGATGCTTTTCGCGGATAATCAACGAATTGTCGCAAACGATAAAGATGTTACGTATGATGCGCAAACTATATGAATTGAAAGAATAGATAGATACTCCATTCCTTTGCATAGGCGAATCATCTTCAGACGGTAGAAATGTTAAAAACTTACGTAACAGAGTCAGGCAAGGAATACCAGTAATACAAAGGATAAATAGTATACTATGGTCGACTAAAATAAAATTACAAATAAAGAAACACATCTATCGAAGTACAAAAACATATGCAACCCAAACATGGTGGTTTACCCAGCAGTGCAAGCAAAAACTATAGTAAACGGAAATGGACTTCCTTAGAAGGGGTCATGTCGAGCGTACAAATTGCAACACAGACCCAATAAAATAATTAAAAAGATGGCAGATGTATGCGACACTAAAACATAGGTCTACAATGATTTTCTCCCCTAAGACCTCAATAGCGTTTCTGGTAATTTTTGCTGAGCTGATGAGGAAAAAAACACGAGTAGTAAATAAATTCCATCACATCAGGATTTTTTATTTGGCATTTTTATTTTTTATCTTTTACTAAAGAAGGGATATTGTTAGCAAATAAAGAATTTTTAAGTATTAATTAAGGAAATTATGATTAAAAATTCTGCATTAGCTATTCTTCAAATTTCTAATTATTTATTCATTGCATTTTCGCTTTTTTATAATCAAGTAATAGTGCTAATAGTCAGTTAAGGAAAAGACAAACAAGATAATTTTTTTAATATCTTCCGTTTTTTATCAAAAAACATTATAAAGCCGTTGCTGCCAGAGTGTTTGACATAAAATATGATACCAACAACTGGAGATTGTTCAAAGATTCTTAAAAAAAAAAGTTGTTTCCTTGAACAACATTTTAAAAGAAAATCTTTGATTTGTTCTTTATTTGAAGACGTACCTTTGGCAGCAGTTTATCTCAAACCAATTTTCAAAAACTTCAGCCATCATATTTTTATGGTAATCTGCTTCTGCGTCCTTCGTATTTTTAGCAGGCAGGAATAATGCATCTTCCACCCATCCAGTTTTAAATCCCACATGTAGAATATTTATTATTTTACCATGTAACGCCGGTACATTCAACAAGCATTTGTTACTCTTTTCGCACCATCCTTTTTTCACAGTGTCATTAGTGGCGTACCGAGTTTCGTCACATATATTATGATTGATCTATCTTCATCTCGAAATTTTTTAATTTGGTTTAAGTAATTTACTTCCGTAAGCACTTGGCGTTTATTAATTTTCTTGTAATGAAACTCCATTTTTCTTAAAAAATTACGTACTCTCTTTACAGCAGTTGATTTTTAGCTCAGTTTAAATTTTTTGCGTACTTCATCAATTGTCAGTACAAAATTATTTTTCTATGACTCATAAATCATATGTTGTATTAAATTTGCGTGATCATCTTCGAAAACCCTCGACGAACCAACATCTTTTCGCATTTTTCTGTCCTGAATTCCATTTACAGCTATATTTCTAACAGTTGATTGTGAAATTTTGGTCATTCTATCGATTTTTGCGATGGCTCCACTTCCTCCTGCATTTTTGATGTATACATAAACATTTAAAACTATTTGTTTAGCTTCTGGTAGTAAATGATTACCATTTCGTTTAATGAAATTTGACTCTTCGGGTACATCATTTTCACCATTATTGTCAAAAACATCTTCCGCCATTTAGACCTTTTCAACAACTTATAGGTACGTTGATTTCACCTTCTTGTAGGTGGAAATAATCCATCACATATCACGGTCTCCACATTTTCATAATACCTAAGTAAGTGCTATAAGAATATTTCAATTTATAGTGTTTTTTACAAAATTAATTGCTATGTAAATGTATAGTTTTGAAATAAACTGTTTTGTTGAGAAATTATGCAACTAATAACAGGCAACAAACGAAAAACACGGGAAAATATTGGTTGACTCACATGAAGGAAATAATTGACACCGCACAAGACGGGATTAGAAGAGATGAAATAAATAAGTTCACAGGTAAATATTTTAGGGGAAGTTCTGCCGGTGCATGCAGGAGTTTTTAATACATATTTGCTTGGAAAAAAATTAAAAGTGGTTGCAAGTAAATCTGTTCAAATAGATAATTTGTGATTTGAAGGCTTCCGTGGTTGTTGTCGATGACATATTGTTTTCCGGGCTAGTTCCCACGTTGGTTATTTCAGAGCTACTTCTGAGGAAGACACCGACATGAGTGTCGAAACGTCAAGGTCAAATAACCAACGTGGGAACCAGCCCGGAAAACAACATGTCATAGATAATTTGTATTCATGTTAAAATTGATTACGGTCTATCCTCACAGATATCGTTTAAATCTGTTCTAATCAACTGGGCGTCAATACTTTCATGGAGGTTTATGGTGCTTAAACAATCAAAACCATATTCCCAGAATATTTCTGACCAATCTTTAACAAGATGGTTATACAAACCCGTGTTTCTTATGCGAGTTAAATATTTGAAATAGAGAACAATACTGGATTGAAAAAGAATAGCCGCCTATAAGTGATCCAATACCCGGAATAAAAAACGTAGTGTAAAAGAACTTGGTTCCCCGAGAAAAACTTTTGGTGCTTCATTTACATATCAAACTGGGTATTATAAAAAAATTGTTAAGGCTTTTCCCATCATTATTAAAAGTTAAAACAGAAGAATAAATTTTTTGTGGTAAGAAAACTTTGAAGGATGCAGGATTAAAAATTCCATGAAACACAAATATATCGAGTTAGAAGCATAAAAATTTTGTACGGAACAATAAAGCTTTGATTACAAAGAAATTGTGGCCAAAATTATTACCTATAGCTAAGAATACTAAAGAATCTAGGCGTGGTGGTGAAACATTGAGTCGAGTGAGGTTTGGGGAAGCATCAGAGATCGTAGGACCACCGCAATAAAAACATAAACATTTTGTTCGTTTTAATCTTGTAATAAGCGTAAGGCAAGTTAATTGGATAAATAAAATTTCCGGAATGTCACTTATACATACATAATCCTGAAATATGTCAATCTAGAAAGTGGTACAGCTCATAAAAAAACCAACTACTAATACCAACATTCATTATTGGCCAGCGTTTCTAAGAAAGTATGTCTCTTCAGCAAATGTGAAAACACAAGAAAGTGCAAACACGATTTCCGCATAGCAGCAAGCATCAGGTTGATTTCCCGATCAACTGCGGTTACCTGTCCGTCGAGTGAACTTTGACCGCACAACCGTTGCCGCCAAACCGGAATGCAGGTGGTTGTTTTTGTTAGTGTCAAGAACCGAAGAACAATACCTGCAAATGTCAGCTGGCTACTTTGTGCACTCGAGTCATAAATTTCAGCTTTTCATGATATTCAGAATATGAGCAATTTTTCTCAGGCACTTTCCATGGAGTAGATTGATCACGTAAATTTTGAATATTTATTTACGTACAACAACAGCCTAAGCCCATCATGGGGTAAGAAAAAAATACATAATAAGTACTACAGAAAGAAGTTACAATACATTACAGTTGACAATTTGTCGAATATTAGCTACAAAAAATATCTAATTCTTCACAAACATAATTGCACAAAAGGTGCATAGGAGAAGACTTAAGTATGTTAGAACGAATACTAGGAAAATAATATAGATCGCGACGAAACTTGAAAAGCCGATAAATCTAATACTGAAGCGCAGTTCACCCCTGTAGAAATTAGCTTTTACGATAACTGCACACAGTGAATGCATGCCATATCTCTAGAACAATATATTTGCATCTACAACTGGATATACACCTCCGGAAATAAAGAACTTATATTTAAGGAAACCTCGCTTAAAAATACGTTCTAAATTGATACAAGTATGAATTTAGATGGCAATGCCATCTATCAGCATTACACTGACATGATGACAAAGCCACCTAGCTGCCTTAACGGGTACTACTTCCTAAAGGAAGTGACCTGTAGCCTGACAAATTGGCATGCACCTGCAGTTGGTTGCGGTGCAGACAGGACAGCATAGACATGCATTTTAACGTTCTAGATTATTTACGCAATAACTATATCCAGGAGCCCACACGACGGAACAGTATTAACGTTTTGAAAAGATATGTGTAAAACACAATAATTTCAATGTATCAATAAAGCTTGTAGCATGTCTAACAATAAAAACCCGTTTCTTCGAGATCCCTATAGTTTCAGGCCGCGACAACTTCTTGTCACTTATGTAATAATCATAAACTACTGGACATTGGACACTAAAATATGAAAATGCAAAATATTTTCCTACGGTTATGGGCAATTTATTCACAAAGCATCAATTTTCAATTAATTTCAGATCGCTCTGTAGCCGACTTGCGTCCTCAAGTCATCAGCAGTTAGTAAATACCATTCAACAGCATATCCTTAACGATGTAGAGTCAAAGCCCCAAGATAGAGCCCTGGGAGACTCCAGAGGTAGCCTTAAAGGCTAAGGAGTTGAAACCGCGGTATTCAACATATTACACCCTTCCTAATAAGTAATATTAAACAAACATTAGAAGCGAGGGGTATAGTCCAAAATTAGAAAGTTTGAACAACAATACAGTATAATCAAAACGGTCGGCACCACTCGAAAAATCCATATAAATGGTCTGTCCAGAACGAGTTTTTCTCAGAGAAAATTTGTAGCGCACACTAAATTATTAGCAGTTGATCTACCAGCGATGAAGCCGTGTTGAGAATCCGGAAGTTATGATCGCACATGATGTTCCAAGTGTCTATGCGAAGCAATCGCGAATATTTTGGCAAAATTAGATATAATTGCGATAGGTTAATCTGCTTTTTTAAATATTGGGCAAAGTCTTGTTGTTTTCCAAATACTGGGAAAGGTGGTACTAGTACGCAAGCACAAACTATAAATAAGCAAAATGAAGACTTTTCAAATATGTTTAATCAAGCTCATTAAACTAATACTTTAATTAAGTCCTAAGGAGACTCCTACACATTTATTTCTGTAACCCATCTGTGAAATATTTCATTAGTTGCAAATCAAAATTTTTATATTATGTTCCTATTCCAATAAATATTTTTTTGCAGTTGACGTAAAGAAAAAGAAGATTAATGTGTCCTGTCCTGTCCACAGAATCCCAGTGATTTCATAAGTTTGGTAAGTTGTAATCATATCTGTATTAAATTATTATAAATGTCGTTTTCCGACTGAAGCTGAGGTCATTAATTTTAACCATACTTGAAAATAGAGTCATCTCCCAGCTCCATTCCGAAGCGTCGAATTTACTAGTTTATCTTCAATTGGCTACGTAATAGAAAACAGTTGCTTTCATAGTGGAGGCACTTGTAATTAGCCCCCCTAGCAATAAACCAACCAGACGCCGTACGTCTCCAATGCATGTTTTAAAAGGATTAATTAGTATTAGTGCATAGTGCCCGTACATATCTCCGACATTTTAAATCAAAAGCAGAAACCCATAATGTAGCAATCAACAGTTAACCATGCGAGATACGAATCAAAGCACTTAGAAGATTGGTAAGATTAAGACGTTAAGAATCAGGTGTGGATGTAAATGTTAGACGTTTCATTTGGAGTAGCACAGTTTACTCTGCTATAGGTCAAAGTACTAACCATTTAAATACCATGTAATCAGTGATATATGTGATAAATACTCGCCAATGGTCAGTGTTGTGAAATACTTGCGCCATATAAAGAGCATGCAATGAACATGTGAATGTTACCCCTATCTTGATAAAGTTGTAGGGACGCAAGCTTTTTTTATATAACAGTACTTACATTTATGAGATCATAAGTGGTTAATTATCGCTACAAGAGTCGGTGAATTTATCAATACTTCGCTTCCTATTATCCGTATAAATGTCTCGTACAACTTTTTCTTTGTTATGTACAGTCAGCAAAAATCATTTTGCAACTACTAGTTCTTACGGACACGTTTCTTTCTTCAGTTCTCCTTATCGCTAGACGGTGCTGTAGCAGATTTTTGCATCAAATGCCTAGAGAGGTGGACGTTAGCCAGCCGCATTGAACAATTCCCCCAGTAGTTAAAATTCGTTAAAAGGGCCATAACTATACCGCAATAAGATTGCAGACCCTAGTAGCAGCAGGCGAGCCTGACGAATTGTTTACAGTAATATCCTAGATACTAAAGACACACGATCCTGGTTTTCTTCAATGCAACTTATTTACAGATTTTAATTTAATTTTTTTATTGTTTATTTAGCGTTTGATTTACCTAACATAAGCGGTCAGGTTAATTCTCGTACATTATTTGTCGACAGCTTTTGTGAACACAAATATCACACAAGATATAATTACGTGTTAGCTATATGTATACTCCGCTGGGAGCAAAAAGTTCTTTACAGCAGTGACAGGACCAGAACATTATTATCCGAATTTTATAAAAAATAAGATTTTTAAGATATTTTTATCAGAAACTTGGTGCATAAATCATATTTTAATCGCACATACACGTTTTTGTTGCAAAACTTGTTTTTTTTTAAATTAAAATGCCACTTAACTTTTTATGTAAATTAAAATGTTTGATCATTTTTTGTACAATTATCCATAGTTTCTTTTTAACAGAAATATCACACAAGATATAATTACGTGTTAGCTATATGTATACTCCGCTGGGAGCAAAAAGTTCTTTACAGCAGTGACAGGACCAGAACATTATTATCCGAATTTTATAAAAAATAAGATTTTTAAGATATTTTTATCAGAAACTTGGTGCATAAATCATATTTTAATCGCACATACACGTTTTTGTTGCAAACTTGTCTTTTTAAATTAAAATGCCACTTAACTTTTTATGTAAATTAAAATGTTGTAACATTTCTTGTACATTTATCGATAGCTTATTTTGACACAAATATCACACAAGGTATAATTACGTGTTAGGTATATGTACACTCCGCTGCGAACAAAAAGTTCTATACAGCAGTGGCAGGACCAGAACATTTTTATTCGAATTTTATAAAAAAGAAGATTTTTAAGATATTTTTATCTGAAACTTGGTTGATAAATCTTATTTTAATCGCACATACACGTGATGGGGTGGCTATTCATAGAACTTTATAAAATTTGTTGGGGATTATTCGATAATGAGTTGACGTCCGCTTGATTTCTGTTATCTTAAATGAAAACTCCCTGTATAATTTTATATTTGAATTTGTGGCAGCTTTCAGAAAAAGTTAGCGTCTACATCACCATGTTTTTTCTTACATCATTTCAATTTGGACGGGTGTACAGTGAAAGAGGTCTACTGGGTCGTTTCCGATCTTATCTTTATAATAGGATTGTCACTTTCAAACCAAGACCAAAACGAGTGACCGAAAAGAACTGCGACACGCGTTTGTTCAGTTAATCCTAACAGTTCTTCCGAATCTCTTGGTTCCATCTTCAATCTTAATTAAAATAAATGCTCTCAGAGCAGGCTTTTGCCTAACTGTTGATGGAAGCCATCCACGAATAACTTTCACATTATTTAATCCTACCGACGCTAAACACGAGCACAATAATAACAATTGCAAACAGAAATAGCAGATGATGGGCATAAAGTGTTTCTTTCAGTGTGCCAGGTCCAATGACCTTGCAGTCATGCTCGCATGCATGATGCTCCATCGATTTTTGTGCTTTGGTCATTCGTGCATTGCATCCCTTTTGTTGGGTTTGCCATGTTGTTGGCGGTATTTAAATGTAACTGTTAATGTAACAATGGACGGTTATGACCGATTGTGCGCAAGGCTATAAAAATAAATTGGGAATTATGAGAGGATTATTTGTTAGGAATTCCATTCAAAAATCTGTACGGTAACTTGGGCGTGCGTTTACTTAATAGGATTTCGTTTAACGTTAGTTTTGACGGTAAATGCACTTTCCTTCTTATGGTTTGGTGAAAATATCTATAAGTGCCTTTGGAACAAAATCACTTTTATTACATGTTCGTATAACGTACACTATTTTTTCTACAAACTAGTAAAAGTACAAATCAACGCATTTCTTAGGTTACCGAATTTATAAAACATAATTTTGAAATAATTCTTTGTCTATTTGAAGCCTGTAGCCGAGAGAACTGCGCAACTTGACATGCAGAAATGCAAAGTGACGCAAAACCAATAGAATTAGCAATATGTATTATTACATTAAAACATTTCTAAATGCTTTATTCTGTCTTACACAAATAGGAAAAACCCGATTATGTATTACTATAAGGTAAGTGGACACATTCTACAAAGAACAGACAAATTTAAAGATTTAGGGATTTCTTTTGACAGTAAACTTCATTTGTTAATTACAAATATTGTTGATAGCCCTTTTAAAACTTAAGGATTTATCGAGGGGTCCCTCACTTAGCGGAATCGGTATACATTTAACCCGGGAATATCGCGGAATACGTGGAATATTAGGGGAATATGACGGAATATTGTGGAATACGTGGAGTAAAAGGGGAGTACTAGTGGAATTTAGGGGAGTACTAGCGGAATTTCAGGGATTACTGCGGGAATACTAGTGGAATACGAAATAATGCGCCTGTGCGTTTTTGTTTGTAATATAAGCTGTAAAACTGGGTCCACATGTTAGTAAAAATGAACGTTGTACACTAAAAAAATTTGTGAATATGGTATGGACGTGAGTGCGAACAAAAATCAACGCAAAAATAGGCAGTAGTCACGTACGACACGGGTTATCCATCGCTCCGCGGTTTTCTGACGAACGTCAATATAAACACAATGTAGATGTATGTAGGTTCAAAATCTACTTGAGAATTTGTGTTATTTCGTCAGGACATTTATTGGATCTTATTAACTCTAAAATTTCTAATGCATTTAGTAATTGGCCCTTTTCTTAATGTGTAAAATATCAACATTGTTATTAATTCCGAAATTGTGGTCTGTATCTCAAAGATTGTTTGCAAACAGCGAATAATTTTGTGCAATCGTGAAAATCATAAATTTTCTTTTATTCTTGTTTTAAAATTTCTAAAAATTCTTCCTCCTTATTGTACTTGCAATCTTTGTATCGTTGTTTGTATACTCCATATTTATCCATCGTTGGAACTATATCTTTATTATTAAATAGAGTTTTTTCCAAAGTTAAGGTAGCATTAAATGTAATAATTAATCTCTTCATTTTTTTTGCTAATGTTATCGACATAAATTGAATAACTTAGATTGGCACAAAATTATTCTCCGTTTGCAAACCATCTTTTAGATACAGACTACAGTTACAAAATTAATAGTAATGTTGATATTTTACATATTGAGCAAAAGGACCAATTATTAAATTAATTGAAAATTTTACAGATAATACGACCCAATAGAAGTTATGACGAAATAACACTTAATTCCCAAGTCAGTTTACAAAAAAAAGTTTGACGTTCAGGTGGCAATGATAATAATGTGAAATTGAAAACGCCAAAATGAGTTTATTGCAAGTTAAATCAATTGTAAAATTTAATTGTGTGCAGATTTATACCTCTTTCTTATTATCATAGATAGAGATTCGTTTAAATGGGAAAAGGTTTGCCTGGTACTCTGCATATTAGTTGATATCTTCTCATATTTAAAATGACACATACCATTTTCAAGTTATTACCAAAAAACTGAAAAATTCACAAATGGTTACCTGACCTGTGATCAAAAAATAGGAAGCACTTTGTTAGAACACTTTTTTATACTCTTCAAGCTGCTGCAGTTGTATTTTGCGGAAAACGTTTCGTTCAGGTTCATTTTTTTGTTGTGGCAGCCATATTGGATTATTTTGTTTTTCGGGATTTTTTTTGTTTGTCGGGTAACCGTAATCTCTATCTCTGATAATAAGAAAGCTACCCATGTTATGCTACCTTTTCGTTGTAGTTGTAGGGTATCTCGGTAACTATTAATGCCAAAGGGTTGCAGTTTGGACATTACTTTTTTGTTGTGAGTTAAGATGTACCATTGCCATTTTTGTATCGTCTTTTGTTTTAAAGCTACAGCCCAGTTTTGAAATTACCTATTTTTTTCAGATTAAGAAAATGTATGCAATGCTAGGTTTATTTTTACAAATTTTGTAAATAATAATTTTTTTAGTAATTTAATCAGATTTTATGTTTACATCCAGGAGGCTATGAAACAAAAACACAATATAATTTATATTATTAAGTAAAATATTATCTATGCATATTTGAATACATTCATAAGACTCCCGAAAGCGCTCATGCAGTTTTTTTTATCGGTAATCTAGATGCCCTGAAACTAATGAAAACTATTGTTTATCTGGAAATGAGTAGGTACTTATGCATTGTTTAACCTAACAATGTATACATTTTCTTAATCAGACAAAATAGATCTTTTCAACCATAGCAAAGACAACCATGGTTTCCAAAAAAGGGCAAGTTTGTGTTATATCTCTAAAATGTGACCCCCTAAAAAGATAGTGAGTAGGCAGTGGATTCAGAATAAAAATATCTATAAAAATATTTTCCACAACTTTTTTGTATCTACATATCCCATCGAGATATTAAAAACTGAAAAAATGTTACATTTTTGAAAAGTAGACTATAGCTTTAAAACAAAAGACGATACAAAAGGGTACAGCTCAACTCACAACAAAAAAGTAAGACAATAGTGTCAAAACTGCAACCTTCTAGCAGTAATACTCGTAGTTACCGAGATACCCTACAATTACAACAAAAATGGGACACCCTGTACATTAAGGTTCTATATTCATAAGAATTACTATTTGTAATAAAATTGACATGTGGTTGTGGAGTTTATCAAAGACGTAAGAAGTAGATGGAATACAGGGAGTAAGTGGAATAATTGGTGGAATACATGGAGTAAGGGGAATATTTAGTGGAATACAGGGAGTAAAGTGGAATAAATGAGGGAATAACGGGAATGAAGGAATAATACTAAAATATTCCACTAAATGAGGGAATCACTGTACATTTTTCGGTAAGTGAGGGACCCCTCGGTATTTATTTATCGCAATTGTAGAGTTTACCAACTTAAAAGTATTATTTTTTGCTCTTGTGCGTTCCAAGTTAGAATATTGTGCTCTCATTTGGTCATCTTTATATGCAACACACATACGAGTAAATCATATTGAATCTGTGCAAAGAAAATTAACTCTTTAGAACCCAGGATAATTATCTTAAGTACTGCACTTTTACATAAATTACTGAACAATAAGATTGATTGTATTAGTCTTCTTAATAGGATAATTTTCATGGTTCCTAGAATTAACTCACGGTATTTCCCGACTTTTTACTGTAGCAAATGCATTACGAAATTATGTTAAAATCACCTTTATACGTTATGTGAAGCAATTTAAACAAAATTGGCAGTAGCTGTGATAGCCATTATCATTCATTTAATTTTATCAAAAATGAAATACTTATTTTTTTTTGGGTGTTTAAGCAAAATTTTAAGTTTCTTTATTTCCTCTTCTTATATTATTATTAGTTGTCACATACAGCACGATTATTATGTTCATATTACGTATAACGTTTATATTAAATTTATATTGTAATTAATTTATTTTCTGTAATTGGGTGATTTTCCTGCTGCAAATAAATATATTATTATTATTATTATTTAGATCAGATTACGAAAACACAAAAGATGTAATATAATTTTTTATACGTTAATACGTAAATATGGTCTAATCCCAGAGAATTTCGAATAAACTTCTAATTAGCATATTTAATGACTTCTTCTTCTTACATTTAAGACATGACATGTGATACATGTATACAAAGTAATCAGAAATAGAATATATAAAAGTTTAACATGGCGGCCATAAAACAAACGAAAGGTTGTATCATTTTTCGAAAATCATTGGATTAAAGGAATTGAAACCTGCGCATTTAAAAGTAGAATAATATAATAACAACCTATTTCTTTACAATACAAAAGTGAGATTTCCTGACAGTTTTTTTTACTGGAATTAAAATTTTGACTTTCTCTCTTTCGCAAATTTGTACGAAATGATAATATTCTTGAACGATGGCGAAAAAGTTAATTTTTCTAATTATAACATACCAACTTCAGACACTCATAGATGCCATACTGAACAAGAGTTTAGTGTATGTACATTTGTTTTGTTTTTTGTTACAGGTAAGTTCCATACACGCATGTGATCTGTGGTAGGGAGCTAAGACGTCAAATATTGAGTAAGTCTAACGATCACAGGCATTTCTAATTCGACCAAAAAAAGTGTTGATGCAATGTTGGCGTCCGTTAAACCACATTATATACTGACTCATATAAAGAAGTGAAATAGTTAAATTATCGCCATTATATGCCAAGGCGTTTGCTAATATTAATAACAATTGCGGCAACATTAGGTACGTGTGTGTTTTAAAGAATAAAATTTCTTTGCTTCGGAAGAATCTTTGGCATATTGTTGTATGGCATTTGACTCGATAACACCGCTATGTAAATAATTTTAGTTATCTAAATACTACATTTTATTTTAACTAATCGCTAAATCAGTTTTGTCTCTTGTATAAATTTTGCCTCAACTGTCTAAAAGCATCGGTATTAAAACATGCAAGAAAATTAATGCAACAATTGCTATTTTTTAAACACTGAAATATTACGACCACTAAGACTTATAGAATTTAATATAAATTAGTTTGTCCACTTTGATATTGAAAGAGTTGTTCTGTAATATTTTTTTGAGCCAGATCTCAATCATCAAGCTGTTTTCTATTGTTTTAATTCTGCATCTAACCATATAAAAATATTGGTACTGTTCTGTTAAAAAGAAAATAATAATAGTAAAATAAAAAATTAATTAGTATAGATTGCATTCTGTATATCATGCCAATCGCTGAAGCGAAAATACCAAAACGGTCACTAATTCATTCAGTTTAGATCAAAAAATATTCAGAGACGCTTATCCTATAGAAATTGAAGGTGACAAGATTTTGGCTTTTCGCCATCAAAACTTATGTGTATAGAATATTAAATCACTCAGATCAAATCATCTTTAAGTTAACATAATAAGTATTTATTTAAATTGAAAAAAACATTATGCAACCATAAAATAACAGTCCCAAAACCAGTTCCAACTTAAACAATTAAAACAAAATATTTGATAATTAAAAACAGTTGTCATAATTGCTTCTTTTATAAAAAAAACACACTTTGTCTTAACATAATATATCGAAATATTCATTTTAAATTGAGATCACTATACCATTTGTTGACCATCTGTCAGCTGTTTTTGTATACCCTTCTAGATGCAATGTTATTATTAATCTTGCCCATTTACTTCCACATATCAAATAATACCTAATCATAATGATAAGTTTCCCACAACACAAGATGTTCATTCGCCTTTCTACCTGTGATAAATCATTCGCCCAACCGAGAAGAGCACGCCGGTACGAGAAAAAAAAACACCAAAGATAGGTCAGTAACAGCTGGTTTAACTTACCTAAAACTTTATCCACGTGGGTAAAAGTTCCATAACAAAATCAAAACTCAAGTTTGAACAATAATCACAAACAACCCGAACTATAGACTATAGACGAGACCGAACGTGACGTAAAAGTTAAAATGCGGACTGCACTCGCAAGTCGTAACAGTACGGACGATGTCAGACCGAATACCGGCCTAAAAATCTACTTCTCGTGTTATCCTCTCCAGTTTCCCAGTCAATGGTTACTACTCCCACCATGAGTTCTTTCACATTGCACGGTTTACGTTGGGGACAGAATTTTGACAAAAAGCTCGTCTTAAAAACTTGGAAAGTTCCGCTAAAATCGCACGTTTCTTCGATGTGTCACAAATGTAAATAAATTAATCGGAATTCCGATATTACTATCGTTGTTTAAAGTGTAAATACTGGTTTTAAATTTGAAGACTATAAAAATAAGTGATTGCTGTTTACTAGTACACTTGCGCGCATAGTGGTAAGTAAAATGAACATTACGATTTTGAATTAAAAAAAAATAATGTTAACGCTTTTAAGTTGCCGCAACTTTTGAATCTACCTCCGCGGTGGTGATTGGTTAAACTAAGAAACTAACCATCGGACGGTAAGGAAGATGTCTATTTCTGACCGGGGCGAAGAGGATTTTAAATTGGTTTGTAACAAACGCAGAGGGAATAAAAAAGTGCAAAACCATTCCGCAGACTACCCATTAATTAATATTAACAGTTCCCCTTGTGTTAGTACAGACACAGCAGCAAGGTAAGCGTAAGCGGTAACAGACCACCATATCCTTTTTTCTAACCTTACTTTTTCTAGGAGAGTACAATCTGCCAAAGAAGATCTGCTCTCATCAGACGTATACGCTTCTTTTAAAGCATCTTTGCGAGAAGCTTTTGGTATTTTACAAAATCCAAATATCAAAGAAATAGTTTGTTTCGGGTTGGGTAGATTTGGTGAGTGTATAATATCACGTTACCAGCTGGCGCTGTTATTATGTTTAAAAGACTTGTTGGGAGTAAATGTGTCGGTATTTGATCCCGTATTCACATCATTTGAGCACTTAGTTTTGAGAGAATTTGACTGTAACATATTAACAGAAAATTCTGAAGGAAAATATCCAGTTAAAGATACAGGAACGACAATTTTTTTTCTTCCGCATTGTCCAAAACAGTTATGTAACAATCTTTTATGGTCTAACTGGGGACTACAGCTTAGTTACTGTGTCATCATTTCAAACAGTTTTAATTTAATTTTAGAATCAAACTCTGTGAGACAATTAGCGAATAGCGCTGAATACATACTAAACATTTCACCTTACGTAGAAGAACTGGCTGTGATAAATAATTTCAAGTTTTATGACATCTTCAATGACACCGCCATCCATATTTTCCCACCGAATAAGATAAACCTCGTTTCTGACGATATTTGGAAGTCAAACAAAGAACCTACTTACACAGAATCTGATGCCGAATTCATAACAAAATCCGTCGTCTCGTTGAGGATAAACTCGGATTCTGACTGAGAATTTTTGCTTCAGATTGTAAATAATGTCCAACGTTTCGGTTTTAAGACAGATAATCTCCGAGTTAAGACAGGCAACGCCACCTGGTCACTTAAAAGATAACCTGGCCATACAGTATCTCATCAGCCAGTTCAGAAGATTCAAAACGACAGACGAGCAGCTGTGTAGGGCTCGTGAAGAGATGAAATTCGTCGCTAACACTTACCTGACGTACTTGCGCAGCACACGGCTCAGAAACCAGCTGTGCGATGAGTTCCATGGGAAAGGTGAAAGAACCGTAGCCGAAACAGCAAAGATGGTCGGTTTTAAGTTGCCACACGATCCGAAATGAATGTTTTAATGTTTTACGTAGTTTTATAATATACATGTAAATTCTGTACATAGAAGAGTAAAATGTTAGTTGAAAGCAAGAAAATGTTTTTTTACATCATGCATATTCCTTTTCTATGTATTTTGCAATGGTTGAGAGCTGTATATTGTATGTTCCTTCGTATATGCTTCCCACTTTGCAGTCTCTGTAGTATTTCTCCTGTATGAAGTCTTTGGTGAATCCAACCCCACCCATCCAGTCTATGCATTTGATTGTTGTTTGTTGTGCTACTTCAGCTGCATAGTATTTCGCCATTGATGCTTGTTTGACAAAAGGTTCACCTGCTTCTACTAAACGAGCTGCATTATATACCAACAAACGTGCACACTCTAGTTGAGTTGCTATCTGCGCAATTTGGTGTTGCATCGTCTAAAAACAACAAGTTGTAGGATTAGTTTTTTAAAATACAGTATCAAACTGCTGAAAGTTCTAGTTTAGAGAATAACGAAGGATAAAGAATTAAAATATATAACATATGAAGATAGGGAACCAATAGAAAATTTGTATAAGTATTTAGTTTAAAATGTGACTCGAAGGGTATTAGCAAATATAATTGACGACACAAGTCTTTGTACCGTAAGTTCAGATTTCAATTCCGGAACATGGTCTTAGTACTTAAATTGTGTATCAAAGTCATCAAGTCAAAACTATAATATATCTGTGCGTCATGAAGACAAAGATGTAGTTTTTAATATTTAATATATTTTAACAGGCTACATGTATTAATAGCTACCAACAACGACCCGGGACTTGACCCCTGAGACACACCATATAATGACAATTTTGCATCTACGTAATGTCTACCGTCAAACCAGTAACTCATTAATAGCTTTACAAAACAGTAAGGTATGATAGTACTAAAGCATTCATCTTTTCTGCACCTTTGCCAGTAATAATATCATCCTTAGTGGAAAATAACGCTATTGTCATTACTATTATTGTCAGGTAACATATTAAAGGTGTTGGACAATTTGAGTGTACATGCAATATACTAAGTACCCCTAAATCTTTGTATAATTAAGATTCTTTCAATCTTTCAAGTTATTAGGAAATATGCAATGCAACAAACGACAAGGACAAAAGAAAAATAGATTGACCATCATTTAATCCATTTTTTCAAATTCCTTGCATTTAATTTTATGTTGTTTGAATATTATAATCGGATTTCTGTCGATTGAAATTGATTTTTGTGCATTGAATGAATTAATTTTGTATGTGTAACAGATCACTTAAGTATTATATAGGTAGGTACAGTCAACTTCACAATGCAACAAATTCTAATGATTGTTAAGCTATTGTGCAGTTTTTTAATTAAATCTCTATTAGCAGAAACTTTTATTCTATGTACAATTTTTTTATTGCAATAATAAAACTATTTTATGTAATTTATGAGGTATATCCCTAAAAAGCTGAAAGGTATTCTATATCTTTTGTTTAGTATAACACAGTGTACTATTTGCTTTACTTGTCACCCAGGGAGCATGAAGTTTGCACTAAGGCATTTTAGTTAATTTTGATCTGATCTGATATATGTTTTCAAGGAAATTAGATATTTTATTGATTTTTTAGAACATACTAAAGTGCACTTCACTCAAAGCTTACAAAAAATACTAGTAGTCTTCATATTTAAAAATAAACTTGCTAAATCTAGGCTAAGCAAGGCACTTTACTATATGCAATAAAAATAGGTGTAAATATTTTCAAGTTCTATATTAAGGATGAAAAGTTATAAACCTATTATTATTGTATTTAAAGATTTTTCAGTATTAGACCCTAATTACTTTAGAGCTCACCAAAGTAATTTTTAAGTTGTATCTGCTTAATTTTCTATAAAATGCTTACTTGAAATTTAAAAATAGGGCTTCCAAACTGCGTTCTTTCCAACGTATACGGAATCGTTGCATCAAAACATCCTTGTGCCAATCCCAACATTTGAGCAGCGATTCCAATCCTCCCCTCATTTAGGAATCCGGCCGCAATTTTATATCCTTGTCCTAGTTCTCCCAAAATAGCACTTTCAGGAACTCGAACATTATCAAAATTCAACATGCAAGTTCCCGAAGCGCAGAGACCCAATTTTTTTTCCGGTTTTGCCACCGAGAACCCCGGAGTGTCTCTTTCAACTATGAAACACGTTATACCCCTATAACCCTGAAAATCTATGTTATTATAAATGCTTATGAGGATTTCACTTAAATTTTACGGCTGAGGGATTTGCATTTGCCATCACTAAAAACAAGCCTCCTACATCGGCATTGGATATCCACATTTTCGATCCGTTCAGGATGAAATCGGTTCCGTCTCTTGTGGCGGTAGTTTTCAGAGAGAAGGCGTCTGAACCGGACGTCGTCTCGCTTAATGCAAAACATGCACACTACCCTATAGGGTAAGATGAATAAAATATGCAATTATAAATTTGTTACCGTGTTTGTTGCGAGCCTTGGGAGATATTTGTCTTTTTGTTCTTGGGTGCCTAATTTTTTTATGACTGCATTTACTAGAGTATTTTGTATGTCGACCAGCAGCGAGACAGAAGGGTCTACTTTGGAGAGTTCTTCTATGACAAGTACTGTGGTCATAAAATTGCAACCTGCTCCTCCATATTTGGTGTCTATTTCTACTCCAAGAAGCTGCAAGCAAAATATTATTTGCCTGTTGATAAAGGCATTCTTTGATTTAATACTGCTATCGAAACATTTAAAACAATAATTAGCTTTATAGATATTTAGTTCTAACATTTTCCTGGGAATCTTAATTTATCTAAAAAATACAATGTTCTAACATTACATGTTGTAGCAAAAATACATCTTTTTTTGCTTCTGTAAAGGAGAGACATAGTTATGATACAAAAAATATTTGCTATAAATTCTTGCATTGGTGTATCAAATACAATCACATTTTGAGATCTGTGCCCTCGTTATTGAGTTACAGCTTCTTGAAGATGAACGGTAAAGAATAGTTTTTTGCAATATTTTTTTTTAATTTTTACCGATGTTTGAAGTAGTGCTACCTTGAACTGTACAATTAGAATTTTAATCCCTATCATGGGGGTGAGGGCTTAACTACCCTTAATGGTTTTTGGTTTAGAAGTTTTGTGCGAATAAATTTTTGAATGGTTTGATAACATTTTTTGAATCTATGGCCCTTATTTAAAGGAATACTCCCTTTTATGTTGTTTAACAAAAATGCACCATTTAAAGTAATAAATACTGTATCCATATTTATCTAGTTGGTGTAAGACAGTAAGTAATTTATGTAACCGAGTTGATATAAAACCCAATTTAATAATGTGTTAAAAGTAAAACTTTATGTTCAAAATTTCACTAAGTACAGGACAGTTTGCTGTCCAAAAATTGTTGGACACAAGTTTATACAAAATGTTAACAAAATTGTCACCAAATAAACTGTAAAAAAAGAAAGAAAAAGGGGTTGCACACACACATTGGGACAATCCATTGTGTAACTCTATGATGTCTACTAATGTATATAAAAAACCCTTGATCCTTAATAAAGTTGTGAACTGTTGCATTGGTATAATCATATGTTAACTTTATTTTAGTTATGAATAGTACCTAATAAATAATATATTTTTAAATTATTTTTTATAAAATTTAATGTATTATTTCTATTAAGTTTCCAAAAAACAATTATGTATATTATTGTTAAAGAACATAAATTTTTCTTTAATTTTTTTAAAGAAAAACGTTACTTTTCTTTACTTATTATAATACAAATAACTATTCCCTATTTGTATATTTTTTTTACTAGTCAAACCTTCAGTATCTACACTCGCCTTGTTTGCATAAACATTATCATGATCATTATTTTCTCCGTCCTGCTCTTCTGCTATATAAAAAAATACAGATTCTGTTTTGTAGAACACCATATAAAAAATCAAATTCTTCAAAACTCATTTAGCTGTTGCATTAAATGTTATTTTTGTATAAAAATTTAATTGATTCACTCTATGTATTTTGTGTATACAGTTTATGCAAAGGTTACTGAATTTAAATTGTTCTAATCAACATACAATTGATGCTTACATTCATTTCTTAAACGTACGAATTTCCGTGACAGAGGCAGTTTCCAATATATGCAAAAAATAATTTTTGGTTCACAGAAATAATGTCAATTGTCAATAGGATTAATGATCGATTTTCATTGCATTCGAATTTTGACTAACTTTTATTGATTTGAATTACTGATGCATGATGGCTTAAAAATTAATCTTGAAATACAAATTTATTGAAAACTTTATATATTCAAATTTTAATCACACTTAAATATTTATTTAATGTCAAAAACTCTCTTCTTTATACCGCAGCATAAATAATTTTTGAAATATATCTTTGCTTTATGTTGTGTGTAATCTTTGTTTTATTTTTTAACTTACTCCATTTTGAAATAGGGCGTCTATGATACCAGACTTTAATTTTCCCTCATTCTCCATTTCTCTGACGTAGGGACTTATTTGTTCTTTGGCAAATCTTGCAACTGTAAATAACAAAAAATTACTATACAAATAATATTGTGAAATGCAGATAACATTTATGAGACAAACACATACGTATTATGATTATGTGACCATACCTTAAATTACAAGCTTAGCGTGATACTAACCTGTATCTTTCATAGCTTTTTCATCTTCACTCAGTAGAGTTAGCGGTGTATGTTGGCATGAATTTGAAATTTCCGTTTCTACATGAATTTGTTTTTCCGTTGAACAAGTGGATAACTGCTTTAACCACGTCCTGGACGCGGCCTAAAAACAAAAGATGAATAAAAACTTTTTAATCGTTACTTAACTAATGTTTAGTTGCCTTTTTTCTGAAAACGCAGCGTATACTGTTCATTTTACTCCGTTAAATATCTTTTGCTCTGTACAGCATTGTTTAAACTGGTTCGAAAGCAACAAAAGTAGAAAATTATCATCGAATGCGATAACGCTTCACAGAGCGACTTGTGTTATTATTTATTTCTTGTATATTTTCAATGAAGGTCATAGTAAATAACGTATTTCTTGTTGACATGTCCTTTAGATTTACTTAATTACTTACGAAGCGGCATGTAACAACAAATGAGAGTGGATGTACTCATTTTGTTGCTAAATATAATCCTAAAAAGCCAATTGCTCATGTGACTGCAGTGTATTTAAGTTCATTAAGTTTATGTTGGCCATCCTGCTGTAACGCATGCGCCAACTTTCTTTTCCGGTGCGAAATTGGTGCTGTTGTCGGTAAGTACGCTTTTATGAAACAATCTGATTTCATCGAGTGAAATTAAGTAATCCATTACATTTTTGTGAACATAGAAATGATCAGCATTGCTTTATTCATAATATTAAGGGTTTATTTGTATTTTATATCCACCCGACAAGTGAATACATTCGCACATAACCTAACTTTCCCCGCAGTGTGTACACGTTGATTTATGAATGCGTATGTTTTTTTAGGAGTTAGGAAAACAGCACGATGAAACTGAACAAGTTTGTAACATCCTCAAGGAGGAAAAACAGGAAACGTCATTTCACAGCTCCGTCCCATGTGAGACGTCGTCTTATGTCTGCACCTCTATCAAAAGAGCTTAGACAAAAATACAACGTTAGAACTATGCCCATTCGTAAAGATGATGAAGTTCAGGTATGTCAGAAAGGCTTTGTTGAGAGCTTTTGTTAATGTCCAGTGTTTTTAGGTTGTAAGAGGTCATTACAAAGGACAACAGGTGGGAAAAGTAGTACAAGTCTACAGAAAGAAATTCGTAATATACATTGAAAGAATCCAAAGGGAAAAAGCCAATGGAGCTAGTGTTTATGTTGGAATCCACCCTTCGAAGGTAAACAATTATTTTCACGCAAATTTTTAATACAATTGATGATGTATGTTAGTAATCGCAGTGCAGGTCGTAATGTTTTCAATATTTGCTTTGTTTTTAATGCTAAAACTCACAAAACCTTGAACACGAATGTAAAGTTCATGGATAATTATTTACTATAGCGTCCCATCACCTATCGAGCTGAAATTGTGCATACCTCTAGAAAGCGACCTCTTGAACATAAATGTGGGTAATTATGCACATTACCGGACCTTCGCCAAATTTTACAAAATTTTGCACACTGCTAGAACACGGCCTCCTAAACACGAATCTGTCATCTGTTTCTTGCGGTCTTGTCTAGTTTTTGAGAAATAAATGTTTACACTCGGAACTACTTTACTATGCGCGGTGTTCTTCTGTATGCCGACCGATGTCGCATGTTCCTTTACGTCCGGTCTTCCTACGCGACTGTGTTTTCCAGCTGATTTGGGGGTTTGCTTTTATTACTGCCCGATTTTTGAGGCGGTTAGGCCGTGTTTTTTGCGTGCGGCGCAAAAATCGCGTGGTAATAAAAGCAAACACCCAAATCAGCTGGTAAGCACTCGCGTAGGAAGACCCGACATACAGGAGCTTGTGACACTGTGCGCCATAGGGGAGAATACTCCGCGCGATAAAATAGTTCCAATTGAAACATTAGTTTAAAAAAAAACTAGACGTGACCGCAAGAAACCGATTTCAGATTCATGTTCAGGAGGTCGTGTTTTAGGAGTGTGCAAAATTTCATGTAATTTGGGGTAGGTCCGGTAATATGCATAATTACCTAAATATGAAATCCGTTTCTTGTGATGCGCCTAGTCTATTAAAAATTAATGTTTCAATTTGGAACTACTTTTCGACGAGGAGTGTTCTCCTTTATGCTGCCCATTGTTGGATGCTCTTTAACGCCCGGTTGTCCCACAAGAGTGCGTTTTCAAGCAGATTTGAGTTTTTTTACCACGTGATTTTAGAGGCGTTTATGCCGTGTTTTTCGTATGCTGTGCAGCGTCACATACTCCTTAAAGTCTGGTCGTCCTACGCATGTGCGTTTTAAGAAGATTTGGGGGTTGCTTTTTTACATTGCGATTTTTGAGGCGGATTAGGCCATGTTTTTTGCACATTTGAATATACAAGCACCCTTACAACAATTTAAAATTGTGTTAAGTATGCAAATAAATCAAATAAAAAGCAGAACTACTTGTAACTACTAAATTGGAATTATTAATATTAACTTTCTTAAATGAAATAAACTTTCATCCATACTTGAACCATAGATGAACCTTTAGTTTAGTTTTAATTAAATGCTAATGTATATATTGAATATTCACAATGCATTTTGTCTATTAGACATTTATAGTTTTTGTACTCATTCCATAAAATCGTTAGAACTTATTTTTCATTAAGAGAATGATGCCTCGAAAGAAGTTATTTATATTTCTTTGATGATTATTACAAACCATTCGTAGAGAACGGAATTTGGTCCTTACACTGCGATTGTTGTCAAGGTTCTCTTGATTAATTTTTCTAGGTGTATTGTTCCATCCGTTCTATGACAAAAACTTGGTTCTGATTTGTAAACTTTAATACCTCATGAGTTATTTTGTTTTGCAGTTTTTTAATGTTGCTTTATTTCAGGTTGTAATAGTTAAACTTAAGATGGACAAAGACAGAAAGAAAATCATCGACAGAAGAGCCAAAGGACGTTTGGCTGCATTGGGCAAAGACAAAGGAAAGTACACTGAAGAATCGGCATCTGCCGCGGCAGTAGATGCCTCATAAACCTTTTTGTATTAATCAAATACAATAAAACAAGTTATTACAAATATGTCATTTTATTTAGAAACTTATTTGTCGTTAACAGTTTGTTCTGAGAATTTTTTACGTATAATGTCATTAATTCCTTCTCTATTTCTAGCTAATTCTATGGCGTAAAACTGTATTCGTATAACAAGTATTGAATTTTCTTCACTGTAAGCTTTCGAAGCGTCCGACCTTAGCAAGGTCCCGTAACTGTAATCTTCAACGATGTTTTTGAACTTTTCACAGTACGGTCTCCATTTAGATTTTCCCTCGGAGCTTTTCAGTTCGTCTTCGTTTATGACGGTTACGTCTAAGTCGGGGAATTCATCGCGGAAAGTCTTGTAGATAAGGTCGTCGTGGGGAGTTAGTCGTAAATATTTTGGGTCCACTGAACATAAGAGCTGCAAAAAAAATTTAGAATAAAACATTTTAACGGACGGATGGTGCTAACACATTTGATCTTGCTTTGCTACATATTATTCTGTAACCGCACAGTTTGTACGTTTGGTTGATTGTCTGTAGTGGTTTTACTAACAGAAATTGTTGAAAACATAACTTAAACTGACAGACTTAATGGTGTTAAAGAAACATTAGGGCAATTTTACATGAAGTGGACATCAAAAATAATTTTTTTCTTTAGGTATGTTTTACCTACATCAAAAAATAAATTTGATAGTAATGGTCAGCGACAAACAGTATTGATATTTTCGATAATATTAAGTTTCAAAAATTTTCGAAATATTGAATAACTTTATTTACGGATATAATATTTCAAACACTGATCGTTTGGTTATAGTTAGGTGATAACTTACACCACAGTCTTAGTTTACACAATATAATATTCTAGTCCATATTTTTTTATTACAGAAGATGAATTCAAATTAAAAAATAATGACCCATATTTTAATTTTTCCAAAATTGTCACATTTATGCACAAATAAAGGTAAAGGATCCTGCGATGTTAGCCATAACTGGTTCATGGTGGCAGTGTGATGATGGCATCATGTCTAAACGTAAATAAAGCGTGTCACATGCAATATTTGAATTTGACAGAAAACGTTTACAGGAAAAGAAATAAGGCAGTTTTGTAAGATTTATTTAAATTGCGTAACAGCTCAGTGGATTCGGTTCCCAATGTAAAAATTTCTACACTAACACTCGCAAAAAATATAAAAAGTATAAGCAACTTTTATTAGGTAACATTGAAAATCTGATAGTTGTTTACAGTATGCAATGAGATTCCAAACGAACGATGACATGTTTAATGAGACAACTACGTTTTACAGGAGACTTATTGTACATCTGTGCCTACCTCTTTGGCCTGTGTTTAAATCTTTCAAATATGTACTACTTATCCAAATAAAAATATTTAAAAAACTGAAATTTTTGGGATTCGTGTGAGATGCTGCATTTTATATATAATATTATAATATAATTTAATAATTAAAACACTTGGTAATGTGATTATTTACACAAATACAATTATTGTCAACATATTATTGAGATATTAGTATATTATGATACAAGTGTATAAGAGGGCCTTTAAAGCGCGACATATTTAAAAACGCGACACGCAGCGGAGTGTTTTGTAAGTCGCAAGGGCTTTAAAGGCTTCTTATTTATACACGCGTATCATACGCTATTTTTTATTACGAATGCATCATAAGCTCAAAAATGTTTTAAACATTAAACATTCTCTTTTACAATTTTGTAATTATTTTTAGTAGGCTTAAATCATAATTGAAATATCTAAAAATACAAATTGTACAATCAATGTTTATTTAAAATAAGAGTATTATAGTTACTTAGAATAAAGAAATGTTGTTTTTAAAAGTGTTCGTTCATTTTGATATGGGTACAAAAGGTATACCTAGTAATTTAAACGGCAGGTAAATATCTAGGTAATAAAAAAGTAGGCGCATCATAATCATCATTTTACACACGCTGCAGCGTGCGATAATTGTTGATTATGATGCATGCGTAATAAAAAATTATTAATAAGCAGTTTACACTTTTGTTTTTAAAATGGCAGGTAAATGGGGCTCTTTCTGCCTACGTCTTTTCTCACAAGCATGGTTGACTCATGATAATAAGCTTTGTAAAATCGCTGGTTAACGGTAAGGTTTGGTTCAATTGACTTGAATATAGCATTCCGACTTTGATAACATCTCTTTTTCAAAATTATTTTATTTAACGATCTCGAAACTCCAATGCAATTATATGGGCACACATTAAAAAGTACGTGTTGCATCATTTTCAATTTAACTACTTCAATAAACATGCAGCCTGACTTACGTTGAAATAAATCTCGGCATGCTCGAAAGCTTTTTCCGCCCAGAGTGTTTCGAGCGATTCAACATTCCCAAATTCTTCAGCCGGTCTCGATAAAATGTCCTTAAACAAACACATAAATATAATTTTCTTTATTAAAGAATGTGCATTATTTACCATTGTTTCAGTAGTTGAAAAACGGTTGTAACATGTAACAGTCTTCTCTCACTGCAGAATTGCTATACTACTTATTTCTAAATTACCAACAAATAGCGCTGCTTTTTGTGTTTTAAAGTATCTTTTGTGCCATTTATTATACGACCGCGTTTTGAAATGTAATCAATCAACATGAGAACTTCTAGGTTCAAGAATTTTGGAGGTTATATTGACATTGACGTGCGTCATTTTTTATGTGGTACAGTAGCTGCTACAATCATTCCGTGTGAAAAGTACAGTCTATTAAAAATACAATTTTTTCAGGATAGTCAACACTCTTATCTGTAGTGCTTTGCATTGTTCCTATAAATCCAATATTCTACCTATTGTTTTAAAGTTAAACGACCCTTTTGATTGGGTTTATCACAAATATAGCGTGTGATATAGGTATTTGTTTTTCCAAAATTATTGGAGGACCAATGAACCCGCCCTAGCCAGATAACATTCAAACACCTTTTTGTATCTTATTTCAGCTGTTGACTGTATAGTTATTAATTTCCCTTTATATGTACAGGTTGTATTTACATATAGAATTTATATAGGTAGCGCATACATCCAAATTCCAAATGCAGCTACTTTTTAAATGATGCAGAAATAAAAAATGCAGCAAACGTGTATAGATTTTACATGTGTTTGAGTAAGGTATCTAAATAGAAACATTTAAATCAACTCTAATAGCTAAAAACGATTTGATGATGAATCATTCAGTGTTTTCGTTGACATAGGTATGTTGATAAATACTCAAATGGTTTATTTCTATTTTATCCAGTCAATGAATTTTACGTTTACTATTTAATGTAAAGTAGGTATTTTATACCTTTGGAGATACGGGTAATTATGCTTCCACGTTTTTGTCGAGGTTGAAATATTACGTTTACGTTTGCAAAATCACAGGTACGCTTTCCAAACATCAGTTTGTGGGTTTATTGTTTGTTTGTAGGTATTTTATTAAACAAACGAGCGCAAATCTTCATTTAACTCCCCTTATTTTAAATTTGCGACTAACCCTATTTTTGTATGACGGTCTATCTCATTTTTAAATATCGGAACAAATCTGATTGGTCGTTGGATTTAACGCACCAATCGGAGCGCTCAAACGCCTTGAGGATTTCTGCGAGTTTGCGGCTTTTCTTCGTCGCATCCCCTGACTCATTAGCGCCATTTTTAGTCGATGTTCTTTCGTTTGATCGCTTGCATTTGCAGTACAAGTGAATTGTTTTCGGATATGGATCTTACAGCGGCCATCAAAAATTCCATCATCAAGGGCAGTGATGTACAGTATATAACAGAGAGGCCTTATTCTGAGACTGAAAGGGTGGTTCTGATCAAGAAGGAAATCACCGCACATCTCCTGTGCGTGGAAACAACCAGAAAAACAAGTAAGTGCCGAAAACGTGATCAACTTCGCAAGTCAACCCTAAATACGTCCCGATTCCTGGTTTAATGCAGGAATGGCCAACAGGGAGCTAGAATTTTTGCTCAACGGAAGAGACATCACTCAAGCATCTAAAGAACTCGTTAAGCCTGCAAGTCTTCGTCGTCCTTAAAAGAAAAATTATGATTGTCTTTGCCTTGTATGCAGGTGTTGTTCAAATAAAATATTACGAAGGATAAAATGGTGTTTGTGATGAAAGGGGTGAAATGGTTACGGCAAAAATAGACTTCGAAAAACGAAAATATATCTACCGCCAGTAGCGCCACAAATCGCTCGCTAGCTAAATGTCACGGGAAGGCGCCAAAATTTAAATTCAAAATCGAATACAATTTAAATTATTACATTATAAATTAGCAATTGATGGAAACTGGAGCATAATTACATAAATAAAATTACCTAACTATAAATAAAAATTATAATCGTGATTTTTATCTAAGTTAACAAAGATATTGGTTGATCAGTTTAGCTACTGCTTGATAGGTACAATTGATAGATGCGGATAATAAATTTTGCATTTTGTCCGGTTACTAATTACGAATGCACTTGTTGCTACTTATCATACTGGTCTCATTCTATTTGATTGCAGTCTGGATATACATTTTTTTCTTTATAATTAGATGTTGCATACATTTTGTTAGTTGCAAAAGTTAATAATTTTAAGGCAGTTTACTAGTAATCTAATAAAGATTGAGTATAAATAACGCACCTATTATTATAGATGTTATTATACAGTTTTTCTCTGAAACTAAACTATATTCCCTGTATGTATTAACAAAAAAAATACACGTTACATCATTTTTAGTAGTACATCGGTTAACCGGCGTTTTAAGATGTAAATAAGATTTAAAGAACACTGTACCTACTAATCTGCACCCATGTAGCACTAATTTTCGTTTAACAAAGAATGCACTAACGTGATAAAATTAATAGTAAAAAAGTCATATTCTATAGCTTATAATATGCCCTAAATATAGGAAACTATAGTATCTTAGCATTCTAAATTTTGAGAAAACCTCTACATATCCATTTCGCGTAGACATACATGGGAGTGGGAAGTTTTGAAAATGTTACTATTTCATTACTATGCATAGGTTGCAGCGGATTTGTTTGACAAATTATCTATCATTTAATGCAAAACAATGTTCTTTTGCGATTAAAAAATAAAAAATAATGATTTTGTGGTCGCAGCACAGTAGGAATTTCGAATTACTTTCAACATTGCTCTTTACGGGAAAGCTCCATCTGGCCATGCCATAAAGGAGTCTGTTCGTAAATTTGAAGATACTGGATCAGCTGAAAATGTCCAACAGAAGTGTCAGATGTCCTGAAAACATTCATCGCGTTAGAGCACCTGTAGAGCGCAGTTCAAAACAGTCGAAAACAAATCCAAACCTTGAGCTTATCCAGGACTACTTTTTTTAGAATTTTACACAAGGATTTCAATTTTCATCCTTACAAAATCCAGATTGTCTAAGCATTGAAACCAATAGATCTTCCTGTTCGCCTAAATTTTGCTGGAGTGATGCTGCAGCATGAACTTATTGACATTCCCAATTTATGGACGTCTCTAATGACTACACCAACAAACAAAAAAGCCGCAAGAGCATCAATGGATTCCGTACCAAGATTGTTTCCAGCTCGTGTTATCTCCAGGCACTGAGACATTCTGTGGTCCCCAAGATCTCCAGATCTTACGCCATGCGACTACTTTTTGTTGGGCTATCTAAAAAGAAAGGTTTTCATTGACAAAGCACGAGATATTGGGAAGCTGAAAGTGGAAATTCGGGAAGAAATTGCTAATATTCCGTAAGATATGTTATTCAGAATTTCAGTGCTCGACTTCAGGAGTATATGGAGAGAAGACGAGGCCATTTAGCCGGCTTAATGTTTAAGAAATAAAAGTGGTACACAATTATCTTGTTATTGCTATACTTTGTTTTAATTAAATACGGTCACTTTCGGAAATACGTGGTTKTACTATCGACTTTAAATATGTGTTATTGTGTAACGTCCACTGCTACTTTCTTGTGTAAATTTCAATTTTGCAATTATTACGTAGAAATTGTTCGAAGCGGTATCCCTCAATATATTTATTAGATCACCCAACACGCTATCAGTGGTCTCTGAACCTGAGCAACTTGTCAGACTGCTATTTGACCTAGTAATGTGTAATTGTTGACTGGAGTGAAGCTACGAATGCTAGGTATTTATCGCTGAAGCTGAACATATCTCAATTTATCAAAAACAAAAAATAACACACATAAGTTATCGAACAATTGTAATTAATAAATAGGTACCGGTTAAATCGTGCATAAATAGCAAATAAACATAAAAATAGGTTTATGTAAACACAATACATA
The DNA here is from genome assembly GCA_025024175.1 of Rhyzopertha dominica. Taxonomy (NCBI): domain Eukaryota; kingdom Metazoa; phylum Arthropoda; class Insecta; order Coleoptera; family Bostrichidae; genus Rhyzopertha; species Rhyzopertha dominica. The sequence goes on along the minus strand of QCXZ01000137.1, from coordinate 6,864,853 downwards.
CATTAGTGAAAACTACAGCTGGTCGTTTTCTTGGTATAACACGTTTTCTTATCACTGTACTGATAAATTGCAGGTGTTCACTTTCAACGCTTTATAACACAAACAAGAGGTGCATCTAAAACTTTTATGAACTCTTTTCAGTTTATTTTCACAACAGAATAGATGCCTAATTAGTTCGCTCAAGTGTGTTATAATGCAAGTTTTGATATCATTTTTAAAGAGCGAAAAAAGAAAACACATTTTTATTTATACTTGTTTGTGCTTTTTCAGAATGCATTGTGTAATATAAAACATTTTTCGTATTGAATACTTTTAGTATCGTATTTGCAGAACGCGTTCCTGTTTTGGACATTATCTGTTGCTTTGAAGTTGTGGTTTGTAGGTGTGGTATTTATAATTTCAGTTTTAATTTAAATACAGCACTGAAAGCATTTAAGAGGGAAAATAAAATCTTGTACAATGCATTTGTAAGAAGAACAGGCCATATAAACATATGTGTTTTGCGTCAAAAGGGTTTAGATATAGGAAACGTTTATCCCAGATGTCAGAAACACAGAAACTTATTATTACGAACTATTCTAAACAGAAAGGAATTTGCGGCAAAGGAAATATGCACGAGAACTGTTTTGTAAGAAAAAGATGAACAAGATGTATATGATTTCAAAGTTTCTTTTGGACTCTTACTTTACCATATTTAAAAGAAATTAGTATTAAGTATCTGTCAGGAAGTCAGGATATTACTTACAGTCGCTCCAATAGACAGAAAGTTTCTAAAACTCGTCGATCTTGATTTAATTGTATAGCAGGAGATCAGGTCTGAATTAAAACAGTAATATTTGTGCATGTACCTATGTAGCCATGATTAAAATGGTGTTTTAAGGTACTCATAAGAATTTTATGATACAAGACAACCTATTGGATCTTATACCTACATTTGACGGGCAGAAATTACGTTCATATGAAACTTAAAAGTCTGTTATTAGTAAGTGTATCAACGTTTACTGTAATCACAGAAACGTGCATTTATAAAAAAAAATAGAACTGGTTTACCTACAAACATCAAATTCGGCAGATGCAACTGTGAATGTCGTAATTTTACATGACCACACATTTAGTTTTATACTGTTTTTATAATCACTGCAAAAATAACTGCGCTGCGCTTTTATAATACCAACAGACAAAATAAACATTTTCGGATAATATATTTTTTTGAACGGGACGTCGCGTTTACACGTTATGACAATATAAAGCTTAAAAAACGCCTGCAAATCGAATTCATCGGCTAAAAGATCGATTTTTAACTCCGATCTTCAGCACATTGCGATTTTTTGTCAGTTTGCCTTTTTAACTGTATAATGGTTTCTGTTTGTAACCCCGAAAACAATAATTAGAGGAGCTGGAGCACTTTGGTATTGTGGTCGATAGTGAACAACATTTAAATTTGTCAAAAAAGTAACACAAGAATATAATTAAGCTTCAGTTTTATAGAAACAAAATACATACTACAATAGTAGAAACAGCTGCATTTGGTATAAACATATTTTCGTAATACTATTTATTATATTATAATTATAACATTCAAGAGTAGTCTAGTAATTTTGCTTAACTTTTTGGGTTAGCAGCGATTGTATTTTTTCAGTCTATTATTAAGAAAGTTCTCGGCATCGCAACACCTTCAGTTTGGCTGCCATCTTGAAATAATAGCGCGAATGGTTTGTTTAACAATATCTCGGTAACTTTAAGTCATATCAAAAATTTTCGGTAGAGGTTTTTGTAGACAGATAAACAGCCAACAACCTTTGCTAAACACATTTTCGTGTAAAATTAATAATGAACATGTTACAAGCTGTGAAAAGCGAAAACTGCTGATCAAAATTATTTTATACGCTGTTTTTACAAAAAAAATACATGGTAGCTTTTTTATACAAAATCTTTTGTCAATTAAATTTACAGAATCTTTTTTCCAATCATCTTTATTTTAAGGGTCTTGCCGTATCACAATCGAAATGCAATAAAATTCCGCACACAAGGGTTTTTCGATTTAGGTAAACTAATTCTTTCATATACTTTCGTTTAAAACTGTTTCGCCTGCGTAATTATTACTTTTTCATGACAATATACTTAAACTACATTCATTTGCATGGTAAAAAGTTATATTCTTATTAAAAGTTGGAGAGCACTGCATAAATTCTGAAGAACACATTGTAGAAATGTTTTGAGATACTGCATTAAAAAAAATCAAAGTAACAAAACCTATTTTAAAATGGGCTCCTCTGGCATCGACATAATTAAATAATTAAATTTAGCTAACCATTTACAAGATCCCTAAAAATTGACAATATCACTGTATGTAGAGTAGCGGCCAAAAATTTATCACAATTTAGTTTTTCTTACAAATCTTACTAAAATTTTAATGCAAATTTTAGAATTGGACATTCCTGTCAAACATTAATCTTAATAAGGCATGCCGCTTGTTGCTCTTGCTGAACAAATTAATTTTTTTGTTTCTGCCGCGGCATTTTTAAAGGATAATAATTTAGGGAGGTATATTGAAGAAAAGAAGTAATGGTAGACCGAAAATTGTCTCCTCATTAACTCAAGACAAAATATTTGATTAAGTGCTGTTGACATTTTTCGGGAAATACAAATACGAAAAGAAAAGCTCCAGTTGAAGCTGGACCTGGTACGCTAGATCAGTGAGATCTAATTTGGGGCAACGAAAGCAAATTTATGCTTTTTGAAAGTAATGGAATGCATGTGCGAGCCTATTTTTTGGCAAAGGGTTTGTTTTTCAGTAGCATATAACAACAAATGGTTGAGTTTAAAAAAGCTGCAATAAAACTTCGTATTGTGATACATTTTTTGTCAATGCTGTACAAGCATTACACGTGCCCTGTTGACTGCCTATCGGTTGTGATGCTGTAAAACCGTAAAAAAAGTTTTGAAACGTTCAAGATGGCGACCAGATGGATGGTTTGCGATGCCGCGAACTTTATTTTATAGTCACTTCTTGACCCCCCCCCCCCCCAACATACGGGGGCCGTCATTGCTCTGGCATTCTTCTGGATGTTCTTTTTTCTACGGGGTGTTTTATTTTTGCTGCATATCTCACTACTCTTATTTTAAATGGAACTTCCGCATATTATTGCATTTTCGATTTTCTCGTTGAAAATGAGGGACGCTTTGTTTTGAGCGTACAGTTCCGTTCCGGCATTATTTCAGGTTTTATTTCGAAAAAATTGACGTCTGCAGCTTATTCTAAAATGAAAATAGATAGCAACATATGCGGCTTTCGCCATTCGATAGAGCAATAAAAAATCAATCAAAATATACAAAAAGAAACAAATTAATTTTAGATTTTCTGAATAAATGGATGACGATTTTTTTAAACGCGAAGTTACAATTTAATAGCAGACGCGGGTTTTTCTCTTTCGATTTTATTAATTCACATATGGGCCTATCAAAAAGAAAATGTAAAATAGAAAATCATGTAAAAAGATATATCTTTCTATTTGAGAAATTGGATGACTTATCCAAGATAATGTTTTCAGAAAATCAACAATGTATTTCAAAAATATTTTTTTAATAATTTTTTTCGTGTTGTACTGAATCACTTGTGGAGACATTAGTCATTTTTGAACAGGCTACCATAAAATTTTTCAAAAAAGTGAAATAACGGCGAAACGGTCGACGTAGTCAATCCATTCCTACACTTATCACTGTATGTTTATAAAATAAAAGGCATAATTATGGAGATTGTCACATTTTATTTTCAAACTGCAAAATCTAAAGAATGAAAATATTTGTGATTTATGTATTCACCTGTTATTGTTTATAGGAACTTGATGAGAATATAATTATGTGACTGAAAATATACATAAATGTAAACTTGGAAACCAACATAATATTACTTGAATATGTAATATTTCAAATAAATATTTGTGAAATGTTGCTTTTGAGGACATTTATACATTTATATATATTTCACTGATGTTTCAGATATATTACGAAATGTATCTGCCACATTGAAATAATACAAAAATTTATATCTGAAATATTTTTGAAGTGCTTGTGTGGGATGTATTCTTAACAAAGTGCTTCTTATTTTTAAGAAGAAATAAAAAACTGCAATAACATACTGGGTTGGATCCGGTGCAGCAAAAATCGAATGCGCTCTAGAAATGATGATTAATGAAAACCAAGGTGGAGTACTGCAGAAGAATGCCACGGCAATTAAACTCGATATTGAGTATAGCTATTGGTTAGTTCCAAAACAGAATAACAGTAATATAGATAAACGCGACTGTTTACCTACCTTGAAATGTTGTTTTATATCTGTGTATTTACAGACAATTACGCTGATTACGTTTATCATGATAAGTCTTTGGCATTAACGCTAATCACTTAGTTATATATACACGTTGCTAGGTACAGTATAACAATTATAAATAATATTCAGGTACATTATTTCCCCGAATAGTTATTGACCCCAGGCGTTATCTTCAATCGAACCACGGGTTTTACGCTCGTATACATAGAAAAAAACCAAAAAAACGATAATAACACCTCGCGTGATTCATACATCACTCCTTCACCGAGTTAGTCACACATTGTTTAGTCACAAAACACCCATCTCTTTATTGCGCTCTTATGGTGCTTCCCCTGCTGTACCTCACCGAGGAATCGTACTGCCACGAAGTCTTCCCGCTCAGCGGGGCCGAGCCCCTAGCAGTCCTCTTCGTGTCTCCGTTCTGGTAGTCCTTCCTCAGAGCGCTGCGTCTCATCCACTCCAAAATAGAGAACCCCAACGCACCCATCAACACCACCAGACCGATGAGGGCCAGCAGGATGATCTTGCGGATCTCCCCGTCCAGCAGGAAGTGGACGCAGACGCCGGCGGCCACGATCACCAGGATAAGCGTGATGCTTATCACGAGCACGACCACGCTCTTGGTCCGATCTATAGCAAAATCGCGAACCAGTTTGACGAGAGAAAAGAGAAGTCAATGAATAACTCACCGCTCATTTTCCGTGGGCTATCGATTCCATGGTGCACTTCGTGCACTGCACGTTGCTGTGGCCGTTTTTTCCGTGCAACGGATTAGATAACGAACGCAAATAAATGTTCTTGGCCGATAAATTCGCGCCGTTTATCGCGGATGATACGATGATGCGAAGTCGTGTAGTAATCGAAGTGATCGGTGATTGGGGGGAGCCTTGAGCGGCATCGTCGTTAAGGTGCGCTATTCAGCATCGGTAATGGGCAATACCTATCTGCCTTCCTAATTAGATGTGGGTGCTTTGGCGGTGAAAGTTGAAAATGATTTGATTTTGTAGGCGCGAAGCGGTAGGCAACCTGTTGCGCATTTGCGGTGCCAGATTACCAAATATTGTCACCCCGCTCATTATAATTCTTAAAAATAAAAATGAGAGTTAAAGACTGGTCCTGGAAACATTTTGTACCTGCACTTTGCATTTTAGGAATAAAAACATTTCAATAACTGGATCCGACATATTTACACAGTTTACATAATTATATTATTATTTATAATTAATTACAACTCATCTTCGGAGTCCGAAGAATAATCATTAACGTTAATAATATCACAGGTCAGCGATGAAAAAGTTTTTTACATAATTTCGAATATGAATTTAGTTTTTKTGTATAACGTCACGTTTTTTTTTGATGATGGATACTTGTTTTTATTAAATAGCAGCAATTACAGTGAATGAATAATTCCATCTCTTTTGAACGACACATCATATATACAACTTTCTCTTTCTTTCTCGTCCCCATGTTTTTTGTTATATATATGAACAATATGTACTTTAGTGAAACAAAGAAAAATCATAACAGACTTTGTAAAAGATTCTTATTTTGCTTACTTCAAAATTCAGTTAGGACAACAAGATAAACAGTGGGTACCACATAAAGCATGTTGTTTTTGCCTTGAAACACTGAGACAATGGATTTACGCTATACCAAAATCATTGCCATTTGGAACTCCTATGGTGTGGCGGGAGCAAACAAATCTTACTAACGATTGCTATTTTTGTTTGAGCAATCTAACGAGATATAACTCCAAAAACCGTCACTAAATCGTCTATCCTAATGTTTTATCGGTAACAAAGCCAATTCGACGTGGCATTGAGTACAAAATACAAGATGGAGGCTATTTATAGACTCTTCAAAAAAAAGCCTGAAAGCTGTTCTTCTACATATTGTCCATAAATATGCGTTAATACCTGTCACACATTTAGTTCAACTTAAAGAAATTTATGCCAACTTAAAGTGTTTTGAAAAAAATAAATTAGATTAAACACAATTGGCTGATTTGTGATGACTTAAAAATTTTGTACATACTTCTTGGTTTACAACAAGGCTAAAATTTCCATCAGAAAAAAAAACAGACTAGCCACTTTGGAAAAAAATTGAAGTTGTTATTCATGCCAATTTGATAGATCATGAGAAGATATTGCTTCCACCACTGCACATTAAACTTAAATTGATGAAACAATTTGCCAAGGCATTACCAAAAGATGGAAACACTTTCATATATCTGTTCGTGTTATACTAATTTATTTAATATCAAAAAACTAATTGAAGAGGAACATTTTGATAATGTTAGACAAATTTAGAAAGAAGAACCTTGGAATTCCTTTAAAAATATTATCTCTAATTTTCTTCATTAGACGTGTGAACCTAATGCCCATTTCATGTTTTTTTGCTAAATTGTCAAGATAATAGAATTTTGATCTAGTATAGTAAACGAGGCTGAGATGATACACAAGTGGAAAAATTCGTCTTTTTACCATAAAGCAAAGTATTTTGTCAAAAAAAAATTTTTGTTTTTGTTTGTTTTCCCTGTGCATTATCCATAACAATAACAATTTCGTTGGCAAATTGAATAAAGTATTTGGATCCATCTTCTTATACCTCACAAGTCTTAATGACATTAGGTGTCTCAAAAACAAATGACTGTAGGGTAGTGGTACCTCATTACTTTTTAGTTTAATTTGACACCCTTAATCGAATGCACGATAAAAAAAATGTGGTCAATATATTAAAAATAACAAACTTGTACTCTGTATCTTGGTCAGTTGATGTTCAATAATTTTTTTGTAAACACCACATTATTCTTCTCAATTATTAATTAAATATGATTAATCATCAAGGCTATTGAATTTTGCATAAAACATGGTAGTCAAATGCTTCAATAAATCGCTGGATAGTGCATGAACTTGCACATTACAATTTAACTATTCAGATATGTATTAACTGATTAATGTGACATTAGTAACTGTTGACCCGTTGTTATCAAGTTCATGTGAAAATACTGTTAATTGTTAAAGTGTAGCCTAAGTTATTGCTGAAATATATACTTACCTTTTTATGATGTACAAATGTACCTTGAAATTTTTGTATGTATGCAAAATTTATAAAATCAAATTTACTATACACTTGTATTATACATATTATTATAAAATGTATTGAGTACTAGGGAGCAACTAAAACTCTAAATCTGCTTGGCACATATGCAATTTATTGATTATACTTTTCTTTACACATTTCTCCAAAGGAATTAACAATATCATCCGTATTATACATATAGCCATTTACACCGTAACAGTCTTTATAATATTGTAAGGAGCTAATTTCAACAGACTGTATCTTCATTGAGTATAACTTTAAAATTTCCATTTAAGGCGTTCATAAATATATAAATATTTAAAATATTGCATAGAAGCCTGAACAACATCTGTTAGCTGCTTCCGTAAAAGTCACAACGCATACACTTTAGCCGATATGAATTCTTGCATGACGTAAGCCACATTGCAACAACTTTCGTTAAACTGCTCAAATGAACTACAAATTTCTTTGTACCTCAATCTGATCACAGCACAGATCAGCATTCCAATATAAATAAATTGCACAAAAATATATATTACGTATTTCATGTAAAGCACGTTTCGATGTATGTATAATAAAATTGTATACGTTTCTGCTAGTTTTAGTAAAGTCACAATGAATAAATAGATTGGCTAGCAAAAATGAACACTGCACATTTTGTCCTAATAGATTTGGTGCTGTAGGCAAACCACGCAAGTGTACCCACACTGTGATAAGGAACTGATTGAATGTGTGAGTCAGTAGTACTTCGCTTAAGCTGTTTCACTTTTTCCTTTTAATGTACAGCCCAATTCTGTTGCTAAATTAAATTTTCCAGGACATGAAACAAACAAGAAAAAATATTTATGACAACTGAAGATACTTAATATTAAAAACACATTATTTTCACTTATAAGGAGTTATTTCATATTAAAAAATAACCTTTGCAGCACTTCTGTAAAATTTGAATTGTTCTATCCTTTTTATTTTTGTAAAATGTTTATTTTTCCAGAATTAGAAGCAATTTTTTCCCATTTTATCAACATGATGTATTTGAACATAATGACCTAATAATTTGGTTGTCATAACAAAAAACATTTATTATTAGTAACATTAGTCATTAAATCAGTTATTGTAAAGAAAACAACTGATTGTTTGCAAGCTATACTGTTCTAGTGTTAAATTAGCGTGTCAATAGCATAAGAATTGCATCCTTATTATCTTTTTTTGTTTTAATGATAATTTTTACAAGTGATCTGCAAGTGTTTTTAGAGTAGTCAACAAAGTGACCTCAATTCAACTGGAAATCCAAAAATGTAAAAAAATTTATCACTTATAATCTGAAAGAGATAATAGATATATAGATAATACTACTACTAGTTCTGATTTATTTTCCAGAGATGTTTATTACAATAATTGTACATTTGATGTAAGGGATTTGTTTTGTTCAGTTATGTAATTTAATAAAATTCAACATCTTTGACAGCAAAAAAATTTTCACGTATTAATCACAGTTAGGTTGGTCTAACTACAAAAAATTCCATTGTGTTATCTTGATGTCGTACGATTTTTAATTTGAGTACAGTAGAGAAAAATGTAAGACCCTGTATAAATGGAAATCATTTTAAAATGTAATGATGATTTGGTTAATACCTGATAAAAAAATAATATCTTTAAATTTATTTAAAAAATGTATATATAATAGGTACACAGATAAAAATTTTCTAGGAAAAAAATTCTGTAACTTGTGAATAAAAACATTCACTTGTAGGTTGCCTTATTTCAATTTTTTTGCTGATAGAATGCAACACTAAATAAAATTTGCTAATATTTTTAAGAAGTGTTTTTGTCTCCTTTTTATAGTTTTTTTTCTCTACTATGTATAGCAGAAAAAATTATTTTCTAAATTTGTTATGAAAAAAACTATTAATACAAATATTGTGCATTTAGTTTCTCCCCACATGTAGACTTTTGAACATGTTAAGCCAACAGGTTTGGATGAAATCTGGGTAAGAGACCTACTATTGTAGGTGATTTTTTTTCAAAATACTACTGACCCACTTACAGTGAACTCTTAACTATCTAATTAAAAAAAGGAACTATTTACAACTTAGGCTAAAGAAATAAMTACATACAAAAGACAAGAGATCGAAAATTAGTATAAAAAGAAATCCACAGCTACTAAATGCATCGAGTTTCAATAAATACTCTTAAATAATACTATACAGTGGTTTCAACTTTATCGCTAATATCATCACTGCAAGTGGCGGTTCGTCTGAGCCTAACGTCCCGAACGCAAACGTTTATCTCCGAATCGGATCGACTCGGACTATGCCGGTGTCTGTGGGGACTTTTATGCGACCGTCTGTACATCGGACCGCACTTGATCTGCTGATAAAGCTCGTCGAGCTCGCTGGCGGAAACGCTGCTCGTTCTGCTCTGCACGGATTTCGCGAACACGATGTCGTGCGAGGGATTCACGTAAATCCTAGGACCCGACACGCTGCTAGCGGTCGAATCCGCGCACCACTTGGAGCCCCCTTCGATTTTGCAATAGTGAGATTCTTCTGTGTAGGCGGGGCTGTTTTCCCTTCTCAGGCATTCTTTTTCCAAGTTGAACATTTCTATCGCGGGTTTTTCCGGGCTCGTTCGGTCTAGAATCGAGTCGGAGATGGTTTCCGAGCTGTACTCTAAGGTGCACTGTTGGGATACGGATCTCATGTTGTTTTCTCTGGGTGGGGATTCTTTGAGGGGAACGTTTTGTTTCTTTTTTGTTCTGTGTCGCATCAGGTCACGTCGGCGCAGTCTTTCCGCGTTTATAACGATTTTTTCTACGGGGATGTTCGTTATGGCTTCATATTCGTCGCAGCTATCCGACAGTATGTTCGGGTTTCGATGTTTTGATTTGCGTACATGCTCCACATGAATATTAGTGTTGTTAACCTTTGAATTATTCCCAAATATTGACCTATCCATGCTGGAACCATTCCTGATCGGTCTAGAACATGATATGATGGAAGTATTGTCGCTGTTTACTTCTCGTGGTATAATTGGTGCTAAATTGTTTCGTTTCATGATATGACGTTTTTGTTTCTTGAAGAATTTGCGAGCCACGGTACTCTGATGGGGATTGTAGAACATTTCCGCTGTACTAGTCGGGTTTTCAATTAAATTAGGAACCGTGTGATGTGAACGATATTGCTGCCGATGCAACACAACCAAATTGACATTGTTAATTTTCGCTCCACACACTTCGCTGTACACAGATCCATTCAGATCAACAGCTGCCTTCAGTATGTTGGAAGTGTGAGAATTCGTCTTGGTATGGCTAGAACTGCGACTGCTCGATCTCGAAACCACCTGTTGAATTTCCTGAAGGGGATTGTTTATGGGTGGGGTTATTTGAATTTGAGTGACATTAGCAGGCGTGTCAGACACGTTTCTGGTGCGAAAACAGAGATTTCTTCGTTTGAAGTTGCGTGCGAATACCATCCATTGTGTTCGAACATCGTTTCTCGCTATGCAATAAAAGAAAAGTGTAAACATGCCCAAAATAAAAGCGCAAACAGCGAAAATGATACTGAAGAGATCTTCTTTGAACCAAAATGGTTTGAAAGGTTGAACCGTGGCTAAGGCACAGCTCAACCAAGTCAGGATGTAGATGACCAAGAATAACATGTAGGCCTTTAATTGGGCGGCAGGCGCGTGTTCTGGGTCTTCGACTTCTGTAGACGCAGTTTTTGTAGAATTAGTGCGTAAACTTCGGGAATCTACATTAGGAAAATTAGGTTCGAGCAAATCCAAATCTACGTTTTCTGTAGCCTGAGTCCCTTCACTCAAATGTCCGTTGGTGTCTACATTGTAAATCGCGCACCGTATCAGAAGGAAGAATATGAAAAGAAACACTAAAAGTATGGAAAACGGGATTATCAATGCACTTAATGCGGGCCCTGAGTTTAAAAAACAGTACGAGTGTGAAGCGTATTCTTTCATGTTCACCGCACCCGATATCCCGCAAATTATAAGCGCAATACCCCACCCAACGAGGTACAATCCCAAAATTGGTTTCTGCACCGGCTGATCGGAAGGCAACTCGTCGTCCTGCAATCCAATACTATCGTTCTTCGTCAGTCGTTTATACATATAATTGACACCGACACACATCCAAAGCAACGAGCACAAAGTAAAGTAATGCAACATCAGCCCAACGGATTGGCACAACTTCACGTTTTCCGTCTGATAAATGCCGAAAACGTACAAAAAACACAGTAACGAGATCGCTATCCAAATATTAATCACGGAATGCTTGGCCTTCTTCGGCATTTGAATGGCGTTGTAGCAAAACAAGTAGGTCATGATCGCTATCAACAGCAGCACGATCAACAGGGAGCTTCCGACATAAATGGCGGGATGTGAGAATTTGAACCGCGCACCGGCTTGCATGCTGTGGAAATTCGTTATGTCCTGCATGAGGCCGTAGTATCCCAAGTGCTTGCAATAGAAAACTAAATTTTCTTGTACTTCGTGGCTTAATTGACATCCCTCCGTCGACCAATCACCTCTGCCGTTGTTGAGGGTGGTGTCCCACCACACTGGTGTTGGGCGGGTTAAGTCCTGCCCTGATATCGGTGGACTTCTCAACATGAGGTATATCGGGTCTGTTAGGTTGACCACAGTCATGTTAACTGAAAAAGTTTGATAAAATAATAATAATAATAATAATTTTTGCAGTAGAGAATATTCTTTTATTTAGCCAAATATGAATACATTTCTTCAATTCTCAATATCTTGCTTAGGAATCTAGATACAAAAATCTGCAGACATTTTTGATGTATATGGTTATTTTCAATCCATTGGCATACTCAGAATTTTTTTTGGGGGTCATATTTTTTCATTATAACACAAAGTTGCATTTTTTAAATGGAAACCGTAGTTGGCTTTGCTACAGTCAAGAAGACCTATTTTTTTTTAATTAAGAAAATATATACATTGTTGGGTTCATTTTCAACAATTCTGATAAATTTTTTTAGTAATTTAATCAGAATTTACGATTACGTCTGGGAGGCTATGGAACAAGAAAACACAAAACAATTTATATTATTAAGTAAAAATTTTAATTGCATAAAAAGAATATAATATACCCATTTGGATACATAAGTAAGATTAATGCAATATTCTTGTTGGTAATCAAGGATGCCATGTAACTAATGATGTTTATTTGGAATTCAGTACCTATGCATTGTTTTACATCACATTATTTACATCCATTTTGACAAAAAACTCAACAATAATGCGTATACATTTTCATAAACAGAAAAAAAATGGGTTTTTCAGCCATAGCAAAGCTAACTACGGTTTGTTTTATTTCAAAAATGTGACCCCCTACAAAAATTATGAATACGCCACTGGATTCAAAATAAAAATATCTGTCAAAAATGTCTTCACAGTTTTTTTTTTGTATCTACACACCAAAGCGAGATATTAAGGAATGAAGAAATGTTGCATTGTTCAAAAGTTGGATATAGCTTTAAAACAAAAGACGATTTAAAAAAATGGTGATGGTACAGTTCAGTTCTATTGCTTTTGCTTGCTGTCAACAACGTTTTGGTGGTTTTTGGTTTTTCCCGCCTTCTTCAGKTCACAATTTCTTTATTGTTWTCTGCATTCWAGTATCTTTTTCTTCTTAGACTATTTTGTACCTGTATTTTTATTTCTACATGTTAATTTTGATATTGCATTTGGCATGTCCAAATATATCTAAAATTTTTAGCACAAAGAATGTAATATGAAAAAGGCAGTAAAAAGGAAAAAACTGCCAATGTGAAGTGTTAGTTATTGGAAAAGTGAAATTTTCTGACTAATGGTTGTTCAAAGTCTCAAAAATTTCTCAAATTCAAAAGAAAATCTACCTGCTCTATCAGTACTGTTACAAACAACAAACTCACCTAACTTTACTCCAACAACAGCCGATGTAACATCATCCTTCTTCCTCCTTTGTTCATTTACAGGAAAAAACTTATTGTTCTTATACATCACAACCGAGATATGTTGTATGTTGTGACTCAGAATGATATCCTGATCTTCCAACTGTTGAAATAATGTTGCGGGAATCTGTACCGAAGAATCCAAAACCTTGTCATTCAAAGTAAGAGGTTTAGTATGGTTTGTGGTACCACAATACAGTTCCCTTTCTTGATTGTTTGCCCCACCAACATACCAAGTGCATGTTATACCTGTAAAGCCGTCCTGCTTTACTGGAAACTGTTCAGCCACAATGTTGTTCTGAAAAAAAAAATTGACTCAAGTTTTATACTTTTCTGATATTGAAAATATGTGTTCATGAAAAAACGGGTCAAGTAAGCCAGTGAAGGTTTTTGTAGTCATGTTGCAGTGGTGGTGCAACAAACTGACCTGTATGTCGGTCGTTAATGAGTTTCATTATTCCAATCTTTTTCTGTGTTTTATTACAAAATGAGATTAGCTTAGTTCAGAACTTCTCATTTTTATTTGTGGGCTGCAATACTTTTTACTGTAGAACACAAAACATTCATAGTTGAAGCCTATTTTCACAATGAAGCAGGTTAAAAAAATAAAATTATGGCTTGCTTGATCCGTTATTATTTTACTGTTACTGTTTATTATTATTACCAATTTATCAATTATTACTTTTATATTCCTATGGCAGTTTTCTTGCTGACAAAATATGCTTTAAACAGAAATATTACCTTGTGCAATGTTGTTAATGGTGCATGCCCAGAAAGAACTTCAACTGCCTTAACCATCTTCCCACAACTACCATCAACAATATCAGCATCMGCAATGAAAGACCTGGCCATATTCATCACACCATTCAAAATGTCCATCAAAATTCCCACAAGCTCCTTATCAAAATCCAAGTATTCCAAATAATTCTGTATAGTCCTCACAACAAACACCAGATCCATGACATCTTTAAGAGCAGCCAAATTTGAAGTCTGATTTTTGAAATGTTTCGCGCTCTCCAAGATATTCTCCTTTGTGAAGGTCAAATTTACTTTAGAGAACTGCTCGAGGATTTTCGTGGTACTGGATACGTATGGACATGCTGAGGTGTTTAGATTTTCCCATTGTCCTTCGGGGGAACAAAAATAAGACGCTTTTTGATGGGCAACTTCGCTGTTCAACTGTATAGATTCACAAGAAGTTGTAACAGTGAAGTTTACTATGGTGTGTGGCCAACTATATGTTCCCTTATTGTTGCTGGTAACTTCGATCGGGCAATACTCAGTTTCATCGGAGATTACGACRACGGTAATCCCCTTTGTGTAATTCCCCTGACTCGAAATCAACAGACAATTCCATATGCCTGTGTGATTCCCCTCGAGCCTGTTTATAGTTAGGGAACTCCGAATTATACCATTTTCCGGTAGGAATCGATTTTCTATGTTGATATTTTTGAAATGATCCTGTGGGTTTGAATCCAACCACGTCCATTCGAGGTGTGTATCTCTGGATTCGATTGGGTCATAAGCATCTATTATGCTGGGAGCACCACACTCGATTTTAAATGGATCTCCTTCGAATACCACCTGATTGTGGGCTGGGTGCAGATCTACCACCAGCAATTCTCTGTTGCTCGCTCGCGATTTGCAGTGGATGTCCACACCGACCTTTAATTTTCGCAGCGATACGCCCTTAAATGTTGGGGGATTGTTGCACTTTGGGTTCGAAATGAGCTTGACTGAGGCTTTGGAAGACCAGTCTAAAAGCCACAGAAGCTCGCAGTCACATGCCAAAGGATTGTTTGATATGTCCCTGGAAACAAAATGTGACTCTATGGAAAAATTTGGATATTATCGAACGACAATGAACAACACATTATGTTATTATTTGGAAGTCTTAAAACTTAAAAAACTAACATTTTCAAATCTCGAGTAATGGTCTATAGCTTGGTATTTAACGTATGAATGTCTAAGAAATAAAACTCATAAATGGCATATAATATTTTGAACATTCGGCAAAAATTTTGCTCATGGATATTAATATTAGAGATGAATTGTATAAATTGTATGTGCAGAATATAATAGAATATATTTGAAATTTTCAGAGAATAAAGAAAAAATATACATCATGCTCACAGAAAGGATATGTCTGTCTAGTGATACTGACAATTTTAAGTGAATATTTAAACAATAAAATAGTATCTTATGATGCTGCATATTAATTAGGCATACATTTTATATCGGTTACTCTTATTTGCATTTTAAAAATGAAAATGTATCATTATGGCAATATGTGTAGAAACATCCCATTATTGAGTTTTGCAATATATTTAATAAAATGTCAAATTGTTGCTTTCTACATCATTGAAATACTTTTTTTTATTTAGAGTACTATATTTTCACACATATTTGTAGCAATAATAAAAAAACATTTAAACTGTAGTTAAAGTTATCAATTATTATACTGCCACTATTATTTTTCCCCTTAATTGAGCTAAATACCTACATACTATATAATACTTACAGTTGCTTTAAAGAATACAAAGGCTTAAATGTCCCTTTATAAATAGTACTAATCTGATTTTGGTTTAATTTCAGTCGTTCAAGGTCTCGCAGTCCGTTAAATGCTAGCACTTCGATATGCTTTATGCTGTTTCCCGATACGTCCAGTCTCCTTAAGCTTGGCACTTTCTCGAATTGATCGTTTTGTAAAATACTCAAGCCGTTTCTACTTAAATCTCTGCAAACATGACAAAACACTTCTTGCTGCAGTTATGGTAAAACTATTTTAGGTACTTACAGTTTTTGTAACGCTAGTAATTGTATATTTGGCCTAAACACACTTAAGTGATTATTTGACAGATTCCTGCAAAACAAATGGAAGTGAAGTCATAAAAGCGTAACTGGGTGGGGTTTAGTCAGATTACTTACAACTGAACAGTTTCATTTGCTATAATCAACAAATTTATTTCGTCTAAACTTTGAATCTTCTCCGTATCACCACATCTGACTTTCATCATGGGTTTTATCCAGTTCGCACTGTCTTTAGTGCTGCTCTTGCACACACATTTCGAAGGGCAGTCTTCGTCACTTCTAGCCACCAGGGCTAGGTACACCAGAATTAAATACCTGAATATCCTGTTCATTTCTGCTTAATAACTAGTTACTTCAGTGTGAATTGGAATTTTTGGCGTTTTCTTAGCGTCTTACTAAACATCTTTCGTATATTAACGTGCACACGTATAAATACAAACTTATGAATGAAATAAACCAGAAAGAAAGTTTTCACGTTCGTTTTTCGATGCTATTTTTACTCAGGCGTTGTAATTTTTACTATTTGTTTATTCAATTGTTTTACAAACAGAAAAGGTGACATAAAACTGACATAACGATGCTGTCTTGTTTTGGGTGTTGTTGTCAGTAATCTGTAATTAAACCGCTGGTGGTAGAGACATCTGTCGGTTAAAAAAAACTAAATTATTTATGTGAAACGTAGATGTCGCTGTAGTATGAATTTCTACCTAGATAATAGAAACGACATTTTTGATTTTTTTGAACAATATTAATAACATGAAAACGTGGTTAAAACTTATTTTTAAGGTATATAGGAATAATTTTTTTATTTACATTTTGTATGTCTAATTGCTAATGTTTGTTTCAGATGACTTAGAACTGTGCTGTGAATGCTAAAATGCTTCATATTGAAGAGTCAGTCTACCAAATTGTTATGGAGCTACATTTTAGAATGAAGTGAGAAGTTGGTAAGTTTATTATTGATCTGTGTTGACCATTATTTTGGTTATTTTGATATATAGGTGTTTTGTTTGCACGATTAAAAGCAAATACCTTACACCTTAATTAATGACAAACTCAATAAGACAGATTTATTCTGAAAGAAACTGCTTTTACAAATGTAAAACAACTTATTTACATGACATTTCCATAGATACAGAAATAGATATAATATTCACATATTCATAGGTACAGGTTCGAATGAATCGGTAATTATTTACTATAGCGTCCCATCACCTATCGAGCTCAAATTGTGCGTACCCCTAGAAAGTGGCCTCCTGAACATGAATATGAAATCCGTTTCTTGCGGTCGCGCTTAGTTTTCAAGAAATAAATATTTCAATTTGGAACTACTTTACGACGCGGAGTGTTCTCTCTTATGCCGCGCAGTGCTGCATGCTCCTTAACGTCCGGTTGTCCTACGTGAGTGCGTTTTCAAGCAGATTTAGAAATTGTTTTTTTACTGAGCGATTTTTGAGGCATTTAGGCCGTGTTTTTGGCGACACTCGGTGTTCTTCGTATTTTGTGATGAGGTGTCGCATACTCATCGGCCGGACGTCCTACGCGTATGCGTGTTTTCAAGCAGATTTGGGGGTTGTTTTTTTACCGCGCGATTTTTGAGGCGTTTAGGCCGTGTTTTTTGCGCGCGGCGCAGGAGCATGCGACACCGGCCGGCATACGGGACAACACTCCGCGTCGTAAAGTAGTTCCAAATTAAAATATTAATTTCTTGAAAACTAGCCGCGACCGCAAGAAACGGATTTCATATTCGTGTTCAGGAGGCCACTTTCTATAGGTACGCACAATTTGAACTCGATAGGTGATGGGACGCTATAGTAAATAATTACCCATGAATCAATCAAAGATAACGAAAATAAAGCCTCTTATGAAACTATACTGTTGACAGATTTTTCTATTATGGCAGCTGCTTCTTCGATTTCATCCTTGTTGATAGTTAATGGTGGTGAAAGCCTGATGATATCTTCATGAGTATGCTTGGCTATCAAACCATTCTCTTTCATTTTTAAACAAATATCCCACGCATCAGCAAAATCTGAAACAGCAGGACATAATTACATAAGTTTAGCGAAGAACCACATGTGTACTACTCTTACTTGAATTTATCACAATAGCATTCATTAATCCTTTTCCTCTTACTTCAATAACAACCTTGTTGTTTAATCGTTTCTGGAGTAGTTCCCTGAATAATTGGCCCATTTTATATGAATTTTCCGATAGTTTTTCGTCCTCTAAGACTCGTAACGCTGCAATTGCTACTTTCGATCCTAACGGGTTACCACCAAAAGTAGAACCATGTGTACCTGCAAAAGTTTTATGCATACTTAAACATGCAGCTGGACACATCAATGCAAGTTTTTGTTGAAATATAAGTGACCATTCTAGTGATAATTATTAGTTTATTTGCAATAAAATATACAAATGGTGCGTTCCATGTGAAGCAGACAGGTAAATAAACTCGATGTTTCTTATTTCAATAATATTTGAGTATTTTTCTTATTGTATTTATTTGTAGGTTCTGGCTCCTTTTTTTTAATAAATTAAAGACACTTTTTTCTAATAATATAACGTTTCGACCTATAATTTAGGTCTTTGTCGAATATTTTTATTTTGTAGATTGACAAATTATTATGAAAATCAATATGGCATTTACAATTTTGATATTATAATATAAAATGTACCTTCAAGTTTGTTCCTTTGCTATCATTGTGGATGGTAAATGTGACGGTGAGAGGGTCATTTAAACACACCCTCTCACCGTCACATTTACCATCCACAATGATAGCAAAGGAACAAACTTGAAGGTACATTTTATATTAATATCAAAATTGTAAATGTCATATTGATTTTCATAATAATTTGTCAATCTACAAAGTAAAAATATTCGACAAAGACCTAAATTATAGGTCGAAACGTTATATTATTAGAAAAAAGTGTCTTTAATTTATAAAAAAAAAGGAGCCAGAACCTACAAATAAATACAATAAGAAAAATTAACACAAAAGGACTCCACAAAATAAACATCAACATCTATATTTGAGTATGTTCTACCTATACATGTCCTTGATACATGTACCAAATATTTTTGTAGTAAAATCACTGGTTAAGGAGTTAAGGGACTTTGATTTTTTGATGAACCGGTGGGCATGCTGTACTTCACAGCCGATTACCAAGTCAAAAAATTATAGATTAAAATAATTAAACCACTGGATTTATTACTTCATTTAATACCCATTTATTCGTAGTAGTAGATGGATAAGCGAACTATTTAATGATTTTTTTAATATTTTCTCTAGTCTCTTTATGTGAAATAAGCATATAAAATAAGTTAATTTCTTAATCATTCTTACCAGGTTCCATGACTAGCATAACATCATCATTAGCGAGACAGGCAGAAACTGGATATACCCCTCCCCCTAATGCCTTGCCGAGCACCAGTATGTCCGGCCTGACATTTTCATAATCTACTGCCAAAAGTTTTCCTGTTCTTCCCAAACCTGTCTGAATTTCATCTGCTATCCACAAAACGTTGTACTTTGTGCACAAATCCCTGACACCCTTGAGGTAGCCTTCAGAGGGAATCTTTATACCAGCCTCACCCTGGATGGGTTCCACCATAAAACCGCATACTAATGGGTCAGAGAGTGCTTTCTGAAACAAAATTTTGTGCACTACTTGAATAAGCAAACACTACTTTTTTGTTTTGGGTTTTTGCAGGTTTGTTCTAATTCTCTTGAGACTGTTTTAGCATGTTTTAGGGTTTTTCCCATCTTCAGCCCACTATTTGTTTATTATTGGGTACATATTCATTTTTAATGTTTTTTTTTCTGTTTTTGTCTTGATTTTTTCATGTTAATTGAAGCATTTTGTGAGCTGCATCAAACACAAGTGAAGTTTTTCCTGAAATTGTTAATTATATTTGGAACTCAAAAGTAATGAAAAGGAAAATGATATATAGGGTAGCCTCAATTTAAGGTATAGCTACAGGTTGTAGAATTTCAGTGATGTACTATAAGGTAGTTAAACTACTCCTAACAGACACCAGAGCAGACTGACTTTTAAAACATATAGCCTGTCATACCATAGAGCTAGGGTACTTGCTGTGTGGCATCATAAAGCAAACTATGTTTTGCCAGTAGGTAAAATTGTCAAGGTATTTCATAATTATTGTCATGACTTTTTGTATGTGATAATAATAACTGCAATACTTGTGCTTTGTTAAGAACTGATTTAACAACTTATTTAAGTATGACATATATATTACAAGTCATAAAGTTTTGAATAGATAAAATCAAAGTAGATAGTTCAGTTAAAGATTCCCTACAGTTTATTGCAGAAAATTAAAAAGCATTAAACTTCAGGAGATTGAGATGCTCATCTTATCTGAAGTAACATCATTATTTGCTAGTGTAGGTTAATCAGCATAACTTCAGATACTGGAGCGGAGTTAATCCTCACTTGATGGGTAAAGTGTATACCCAGATACCAAAAAATTTAATGTATGGGGATAGGGCAGTAGGTGATTGTATCATAGATTCCAAAGTGTACAAAATCTTGTACTGAAATTATATAGTTATCATCATATTCCCACTGTATACGGCATGTTGTTCTCTTACATTTAGATGAAATGTTCCAAGAAAAATTGATAGAACAAATAGGTGCTGTGACACCCAACGAAATCACCTGACTTCGCGTCTATAAACCTTTTTCTTTAGCCTATCTGAAAAAGTAGGAATTGACATATTGCGAGGGTCATGTCATAATTCCTGCACATATCAAACTGGCGATTATGGTGAAAAAACAAGTGCTGTTGAATTGTAAAAGTCTATCATTGGGACATCACTTAGCTATAATATAAGTATAGAGTACGGGTAGTTCACTTAGTATATGTGTAAAGGTAGTTTGATGCAATGGAACGCGTCATTGTAGCGGATTAATAATAAATTGCCGAAATTCACGGTGCGTTACAAGAAGCTTGCAGGAGTCCTCTAGTATAGTTGAACAGTAACTTGATGGAGTACGCGTTCCAGTGGGTTGGACTAGTGATAAAGACGACCACAGAAGTTGGAGACCTCATACTGCTACCGATAACACTTTTGCTGCTATTGTGGCTATAATAATTGAAGAAGACCGCATGGATAAACAAGCAGTAGACAAATACCAAAAAGACAAATGTATTTGTCTTCTTTGTAGAAAATTTAAATGCATGATTCCAAAAGTGTGAACGAGATATGAAAAACAGCGGCGTAATCCTCCTGCACGATAACGCTTGATCAGTCAAAGGAGTTTGAGAGAAAAACTGCTGTGAAATTCTTCCACATCCCACGTTTAGTCCCGGCATGAGTCCTCCAGATTTTTTCTGTTCCTCCAGTGGAAAGGAGAATTTCGTGAAGTGCGATTTATTGACTTGGAAGGATAAAAGCCCTGAAACAGCATATGGGCTCCAATGGGGTCGTCCCATATTTTTTTTTATTTTACATTTAAAATGTACATAAAAATTGAAGCACAAAGACATTTTTTTGCGATTTTTTCCGGTTCTTCTTTGGCGAGAAAAAAATGTGAAAGTATGGATTTTTCAATATGAGTTTCAAATGCCTCGATATACCGCCACGGAGATGACGTAAAAGGTTCGCATGCTTACGAAAGCGAGAAACACCAATAATAGCCAGTGCCAATGTTGCCAGGCCTTGCTTCATAAATTATGGTATCAACTCCAAAATATTATGGTATTTTGGCACAAATTATGGTATATGCATTATCGTTGGTTGACGATCAACGACATATACAGGGTCCGCCACTTACAACTCCCCAGGCTCGTATTTTCTTTATTTTTTTACGTACAACTTTAAGCTATATGTCAAATTGTAGGTCTTTTTAATCTCTTTGAAGATAGTTTGGTGGGTGTTCAAAAATTTTTTTTGCAGATTATCATATTTGGTATTTAAAATTCATTTTTTTAACCTTACCTCGTATAATAAATATTGCTTCACAGTTGAATGCCGACTTTTGTCTTCTTCAATTTGTGTCATTGCCATGTATGCGTAATTTTTACCCCTTCTTAGGGAAAACAAGAAAAACTAGTCGCCGCCATTTTCTTTAAATAGGGTTGTTCAGAATTTTTAGGTGTTAGTTTAGTAGCTTATTACAGTACAAGTTGTGCCTACATACCCATCGCTGTACAAAAAAACCCCAAAATTTTAAGTAACTTTTGAATAAATCAAGTACAAAGTTTGCTCTAAGGAGAGAGAGGCTAAGAAATGAAACCCTGTGTCGAGGCTAGTACGCGATGTAGAAAACCAAGCTTGCCGTGATGGAATTTTTGTGTTATAGAAAAAAACTGAAATTGACTCTGTGCAAATTATGGTAAAATGTGGATACCATAATAATTTATTATGGTATATGGTATTTGTCATACCATTATGGTATATATACCATAATTATGGTATGGATGGCAACACTGGCCAGTGCTCTAGCGGCATTGCAAGCAATATTTGTTTACATATTTTTGAGCTGCGTCGCGTTGCCAATGTGGGCAAATTTTCGCGATACCGTGAGGAATGTACTCGTAAACTGGCATTGTGACATTGATACCTAGGTCAACTTAAGGCGTATTTGTGAAAATAACTTAAATCATCCTTCAATCAGTTTATTCTATAATGAACAGTTCAATATAATAAGCGCATTCACTGGCCTTTTGYTGAAATACGAAAGCACTTTAACCATCGAACCTGCTTTAGAACGAATGTTTGTATTATGAGGAATTAAATGACGCTTGAAGCTTGATAATGTTTAGTTTGTATACTTTCGTATGACAACGATATGATAAATTTTGAAACTGTCAGGACGATCTCTGCCCGTCGTTAGGAAGAAAACGGTAAAGTACCGCTGACAACATCGCATGTTCGCACGTGCTGTATGTGTCACATGTGTAACGAATAACCCCAACAACTCTAGCCATGCGTTTTTGTTTACATAGTTTGGTCAAACTTTCGAGTTTCGTATTTGTCAGATTAAGTGGTGGAGCAAGATGTCGAAGTATTTGGGTATACTGTTGTTTTTTAAATGTCAGATTGGCTTACGTTAAGAAGTGTTTTGTTCAGTGTTGTAAGAATACTACTGGTGATGAACAGTTAGAGGTTATTCCTATTCCTACGTTTACATTATAATTATAATATTGACGTTGACGGTTATACTTATACCTTTGCCCTTCTCTCTCACTCCCATTGCACTATTTGTATTTCTCTGGCTATTTATAAAACTGGCAACAGTGAACACCTAGTTACCTAGGGAGCTGTAACAGTGCGCATGACGGAAATTAGGAACCTTTTGCGTAGTTTTTGGCGGATTTAAGAAAATGTTTGAAACACGGTAATTTTTCTACCGCCGTTTGTTACGAGTTGAATTAATCTGAAAGCAAAATAGATGCGTGGCACTAGTATTCATGATGTAAGCAATAAAAGGCATGGGTTAAAACTATCAAATTTTAATGTGCGGGACCCTAATTAACAAAAATGACATTACATTACTGCCGAAGCGTTGGCAACGTGTTTTGGATATGCAAGGGGATTATACTGAACGATTTTATTGCAGTTTTTTTAAATATACGTTTCATTTGCGAGCTATGTTTTTGTATGCAGGAATTTTCACATGACCCTCGTATATAAAGGAAATGTCGAAAACCATTTATTCACGACTTAGCAGTTTATTGATATACGTGGTTGCGTTGAACTTTTGATAATTTTGTGCCGATTTAAATTTGTTTCTATTGCTATTTTCCACTACATTATGCAAATCGAACCTCTTATCTGTCTACGCATGAACTTACGACACAGTTTCAGCGAAGATGCGAAAAATTCCACTTTTGATATCATTACGAAATAACCCCTGTCATGCCGTGCGTTTGGGTCAAAAGGCCCGATAGATATCCTATCGGACGTAATAGAAACATGTTGTCTTCAATGACCTACCTCTAGCGCTTGAAGATCATCGTACGGGACGCAGCTGAAACCTGGCATGAACGGGCCATAATCTTCAAAACTTAGGGGATCTGTGGAAGCAGAAACGGCGGCTAGCGAACGCCCCCAAAAGTTGTCGCTGCAAAATATGAGCTTGGCGTTGTTTTTGGGGATTTTCTTTTTTCTGTAGCCCCATTTTCTGGCTAATTTACAGGCAGTGTCGTCGGCTTCCACACCTGAAATCAATTAGCTATATACAGAGTGTTTCAGGAGTTAACGACAATAATTTGTAGGACGATAGTACATGTAATTCTAAACAAAAAAGTTTATATGAAGACACATCCTGTATTGCTTTGTTTTAGATATATATCGTTAAAGTTTTTACTTCTAAAATACCTTAAGTTGATCTGTGAATACTTAAGATTCATATTTTGGGTATTATTGGAGCCCATAGTTCATTCGTTCAATTTTTTCATAATTTTCAGTAAACTGTAGGACTGAAAAGCAGAGCCTAAGCAATATGTTTTTACACTTGTATGTATTTGCGATTATAATATTATTTTAAATTCTTGCATAAAACCTGAGAAACTGCCGTTTTAGAGAAAATAGACATTTTGTTAGAAGAGATACACATTTATGCAATAGTTAATTAAGAAATTGTATCAGGAGGACCTAAACATCTAGCTTTAACTATTCCATTTAACCTTTCCAAAATAAAAAAAAATAGCCACAAGAAATAATACATTATGAAAAAGTTAAACGAACCAATCAGCCCAAGTTTTGCCTTACTGCATTCACCAAGAATATTCTTTTGTGTTCTTATAAAAAGCATTTGTAGCATTCCGCATCGCACATCGTAATTTGAAATTGTTTATTTGAATATGGTCTTAGTCTTCGGACTAATTGGTTATGGGTGTAACTCTTGCAAATTTTCTGGTTTTTATCACTTTTTAAATGACCCCATAGGAAAAAAATCAATGGACTTAAAACAGGCGACCTAGCAAGGCATTCCATAGTTCTCCTTTATCCTATTCACCGACATAGGAAGACGTTATCCAGATGCAGGCGAACTTCAACTCCAAAATGTGGCAGAGCCCAATTTCACATGTTCTGACCTTGCAATATCTTTTACTTGTCCACTTTCTTCAAATTTTTTAAATAACTGTAACTTTTGACAATAGGATTTTTTCTGCAGATGTACGTTATTTGTCAGTGACCATAGTCATCCATCATTAGTTCTGTTTCACTAAGTTTCACCAAGTTTGGAGGTTAAATTGAAGCTGCTGCTATTAAATTAACCTTTAACTTTACATTGAAATGCGTTGACGTAAAAAAAAACAAAAAAGTATGTAAAAGGATGAAAAATTTTTAGCAAAAAACCGCTGTCAAGGACACTGTTATAGCGTTCATATTTACAGAAATCGGTTGTTCCACACTGTTTAGTAACCCTATATATATATATATATATATATATATATATATATATACATATACATACATCAATATATTATTCCTGAACCAATTGACTTTAGCTAAAATCCTGAACCATCCTTAAATCAGGCTCAAACCAAATATTTTATTGAGTATATTTTTTAATTATTTACTATCACTGTCAATTTACTAAATTATACGCGACAAAATCACAAAATTAATTTTAATTTTTATACAAAGAATTTTGTATGTTCCTGATCCTATTGATCAATCCGGTCCTGAACCAGTATGTATGTTCATCAAGACATCCTGATCCATGTGGTGGGGGAAGTAGACGTAAGACCAAATAGTTGCCCGGTCAGCCATGAGCCCTTAGTATCTGACTACATAGAATTAATGAATAATAATAAATGTCAATGCTCATTCTTTTAATAATCATAATTGCAGTAATATATAGGTAATACAATTTTGTTGATTTTTTAATTATTAAAATAAATTACACTATAAATTTGGTGAATGAACAAAATACTATTTTTGATTATATTATGGCCAAATATGGTTCCAATTAAAAACAGACAGTTTGACCAGTACATCAGAAAAAACCATTATTTTAAAATACTGAAGTAGACTTAAAGAAAAGACAACGAGTTAGTGTAAAATATTTCTGTAAAATTGGACCCCCTGTACTGTACAGTTAGAAAGACTTTTGTATAGTTTTTTTTTTGTAGTATAGCTGGTCAAATAATTTTACTTCCGCATCCAATGGATATGGAAGCACTGTATCGGGAAAAAAAATTTCAAAAATTTTAATTTGCTCGATCGCTTTAAAATGTTCGAAAACGTCCACAAACAAATTTTGAGCAAAAAAATTTTCTCGTCTGTGTGTGTACTCCATAACTTTCGAAAGACTTAACATATGAACTTGAAATTTGGCACTCAACTACCCAAACTGTTTATAAGTTATTTGCAAAAAACAGTCACTTAAAAAAACGGTTTTTTCTAAATATTTCCGAAAATACTTAACATATTCAAAAAGTAAAAGTACCATCAGATAGGAAATAATATTTTTCACCAAAAGTATTATAAAAAGTTTTTCCAAAATTTTGATATTTTTGAAATATTTCAAAGAAACTGGATTTTGGACCCCGTCCACACGATTTTCTTTTAAATTTTGCTATTATGTAGAAAATCAAATTTACGATCGAAAAGCACTCTTGCAATTTTTTTGTTATGTTAATAATTTTCGAGTTATTTAGAAAAATCTGATTTTACAAACTTATGGATTTTTGCTAATATCGCGAAAACCGTTTGTCGTAGAAAAAATGTGTAGAGAAAAAAATGCTCAAAACCTCATAATTGATGGTATAATATAAGAAATAAAAGTGTAAATGTCATTTTGACAATTTGATGTCGAAGCAGGTGGAAGTATTGCTTCAATTTGCAGCGGTTTTTAGATATAGCATAGTGCGAATTGAAAACAGAAATTAAAACTGCTAAATCGTATGAATGCCTAACTTAGGATTCGCAAAGCATTTTCCATTTCATTTATGGATAAAAGGCGTATCTAGCTCGTTGAATAAACGTTGACCTAGAGATGACATGTTTAGCTCTTTATAAGATATCTATCTTGTATACTTAAAATGAAATTGAATACATTCTGACAATACATGAAGCGGCACCTTTGATCTTTTCGATTAGGTTTCAATGACCTTGAACAACTAGTCCCTTTAAATGAATTGTGCATTTTGCCCGCGAAGTTCAATTTGATGAACTGTTATGGGAATTCTGTCCGCAGTGTCCGGCCGGATAAACATCAAAATCAGCTGGCTTGCAATAAGAAGGCGCCAGGATGTCAATTTTAATTTAACCAACAGCTGTATAGTATCAGCGGAATACTAACAAATAGGTATGTGAACATACCGAAGAGTCCTTTAAGTGGGTTGTGTCAGTTCATCTGTCTCTAATTTTAAGCTTCCTTTTTCAAGTGTCACCTATTGTTAGGATAATTACCCTTTAATTATGGCTTGTTCAGGTTGTTTCAAATTTTAGAGTAAATTTAGTGATACATTTAATGAATATAATTCTTAATTTTTTATAAAAGGATGTAATGTCTACATCTTCGACAAGGAATATGGCTGCAACATGAAGATGTGCCTCTTAACAAGTACACGAAGTTTTTAAAACCAACAATACTAACACAAAGGAATCGGTAGAGGTTGAGCAATAAATTGCGGCCACCCAGGTTCCCAGATTTATCAAGACTATGCTTTTTATGAGGATGCATACAACACCTACGCCTTCTATATGTTTATTTTTCAATACTGATAGTTGACGTACCTAATTTAGATTTATGAATAAATAATTGATTTTATAAATACCTTATTTCTGCATCAGCATATGTTTCTATTTGCTATTTTACAAAAAAATATAAAAAATAATAAAAAGATAAAGAATAAGCTGATAAAGGAATAAAAATTAGCCATTTGCGCATGTAAAAAATTATACTTTTCTATTAAAAAAGTAATGTATCAGTGATATGACTTAATGAAATTTAAAAAGTGTCCAGTAGATTTTATTCCCTGATGACAATGCCAAAGTAGTTGTAAAAGTTGCTATTTATTTTTTTTTAATTTTGGTTCTGACGGTGGCTTTTAGGTAGCAGAAAACGCTCTAAATTAAATTAAATCAAAATATTTTAATTCAATCAATAGCATATCATAAGTTATAGCCCGCAATTCTCCTCTCAACGTAGCCTCCCCTACGCGCCCTCCCTTCTTCGACTCACAGTCCCCGCACAGAATTATAGGAGTAAAATTGTTGTTGGTTCAGGATGATTATTATACAGATATACACCCGCGGTGGCGACTACAGCGCCACCATCGGCTCCGTGCTAAAACGGTGGAACTACGAAATGGAGATTCGTCTAAACATGAGCCATTTTGAAATTCATTCTACGGGCATTAGAGGTCACCATGGAAGCGTGCGTACGGTTTGAAAACCTGAACCACATATATGGATCAGGTTTTCCAGAGTGGTTCAGGTTTTTGCATTCAGAAACATACATTTGGTTCAGGAACATACTATTCCGCTATATATATATATATATATATATATATATATATATATATATATATATATATATATATATATATTTCATTGACAGTTTTAAAACAACTTATACAGACAGTTAGGATTTTCATGCCGTTTTATAGCTTCTTTGAGACTAACTTAGTGCTATGGCATATCGCAAAATATTCCGGCTTATCTGGTATTACTACTTATTATAACACTAGCATGGCTAATTTCATTGAACATAAAATTATAAATGTGTGCTTTCTGTTTTAGTAGTTATTGTATGTCGTAAAAATAATACCTACTAATTTGTTAATCTTTATCAATCACGTTTCTGCCACTTAACAATGCTTACCTGTATTCATGGGTAATACTTTGTCGTATCCAAACACCCTTGTAACGTATTCTGCATATTCTCCTAAAACATCGGTGTAAAAGGCTCGTGATGTATGATGAATTACACCAGATTGCTGTTGCAAGGCCTGTAGTATCTTTGGATGGCAGTGACCAAAATTGTTGGCTGAATAACCACTAAGAAAGTCGAAATACCTTTTCCCCTCTACATCCCACACGTAGACACCTGAGAACAACATAAAAATGGATAATGTTTTAATTTTCAAGTGCTTACATGAAATCAAGCAAGTTGTTATGCTTTAATGATTTAAAATTCCCATTAAGTGTTGCTAGAACAATGGAGCAATTCAAACTGTCAGCGTCTTACAGAAAACAATAAAAATAGATTCGATGAACAACAAATGTGTTAGAATCACATTGATGATAAAACCATTAAGCAGTACAAAATGCTTCCTTAATTAACGAATTACGTATTGAATAAGAAAATTCCGTTTCCCTGGCGTTCAGTTAAAAGTAAACTGTTTAAAAAAGTGTAAACAGATTTCACTTGTGTTGCGTAATGTCTAACGGCATTTTCTTTAGGGTGAAAGTGCGTTTGCTATATGACAGTGAACACATGGTCCGCGCCAGGTTTAAATAATACGAAGTCTTTTAATTGCAGTTAGTCACACATCCTTGAATATACAGTGAAGTAAAGTATGTAACAGCGTTAATTTCCTAGATCGTTTCTCAATAAAAAAAACAATTGTTTGATGTCTTATTAAAGTTGATTTTTTTAATAGATATTTTTAGATTACCGATTCCTTTTATCGCATTTACTTGCCTTGTCCTTTGGATAGAGCCACTGGAAGAGGATGGTAATTATGTGCAGCAAACCTCTGCTCTCTATTAATAACTTCCTTCGTGCTAATGTTTCTTATCGAGTTGCTACTTTTCGAAACTTCTTCGATCTTATATCCGATCCTTCCGAACTTTCTGAGTTTGGAGAACATCTGAAACAATTTTTTCAATGAGCAACCATCAATTGTAACTTGTATGCAGTGCGCAAGGCTACTGCTAATCATCTGTTAATAACTGAATAAGGACAACATTAATTTGATCGAGCTATATGCGACAGCTCTTAAGTGATATTGCTTTGAATATCGAACATGATTACTTTAAAGAATATATAACTTTTGAATTTAGAAATAAGAATAATTAATTTCTACATAACTTAGTTCTAGTCATATAAGTAAAATAGAGAAAGCTTAAGGAAAGTTAACTGTAAGTAATAAAAACAGATTAGGGCGCAACATAAAGCAATGGGGAAAGAAAAGAAAAAATACACATGCAATTTTCCGTTTCTTTCTTTCATACCATACTTTGTCAATATGTAAAGCGTTGAGTTTTAAGAACATTCAAATTTGCTATAGTTAAATTGATTTGTTGGTAAAATTGGCCTCGTCTGATATTTCCGATATTTTGTTCTTCCTGAAGTGTTGTATAAGTCTATTATTCTGTTTGAAAATCACGCCGTATACTTTTTTTATAGACGTTATTTTCCTTTACCTAATGCCTTTTATTTATTTTTGCATGTTACAAGTATTTCTGAACATGAATGAATGTGGACAGCCATTGGGTGACTAAGCAATAATATAACAATGGACGTAAAAGGACTGAAAAAAGCAAAACAATGTTGGTACAAGTGTGTGGTTTATTGTTAAGGGTCCATAAATATTGAAAGAAATTATAGTTTTTTTTTAGTGGCAATATTAGAGTTCTAGCTGTTGTCTGCGGCTTTACTCGCATAGAAGGTAATCGTACTACCTAATATAAGATACCGAAATTAAAATATATAAAACAAATGCTAGATATCAAATAGGGATTGTATTTAGAAAGTAAGAATTTAGGATGGCAATGCCATCTGTCAGCATTACACTGACATAATGACAAAGCCACCTAGCTGCCTTAACGGGAACTACTTCATGTCAGTGTAATGCTGACAGATGGCATTGCCATCCTAAATTCTTACTTTCTTCATACCATTGCTTTGGTATTATAAGCAAAACCAGTTCTATGCCGTGTTGTCTACACTAGACCTAAACTGCACTGATGAGCTGTAATGACAGTGAAATAGTACTATCTGCAGTTGGCTAAGGTGTAGACAGCACAGCATAGACATGCATTTTAAGGGATTGTATACGAGGGTGAATGCTTTCAGCGTCCATAAATATAAGATAATATTTTGTCGGATAGATCGCTGTCACTTGAAAACACTGACAAAAAGTTAATAGTCTGACGTTTCGATTACACCTGTAATCTTTGTCAAAGCGATCTATCCGACAAAATATTATCTTATATTAAGGGATTGTATTTTTTAACCAACTTAAATTTTTAACTAAAAGCCTAAATGTTTAAATATTACTACTCAAACAATGAAAAGCCCATACTCACACCCCCTTCTCACCCTTCAGGGGAGTTATTTCCATAAAACAGTAAAAAAGTACATGTATATGTTACTTTCTCACCAAAGGACTGAATATAAAATTTCATGTTTATTTATTTCTATTAATTTATAAATAACGGAAATTACATACGAATCTTCATCTCCCTTTTCACAACTTTAAGGGGGAATTTCCAAAATAGTTAAATAGATGTGTATTAATTTTTAAACAATAGCCTAAATACCTAATTCATGTTATTTGCCGCAGAGGTAGAATTTTTAAAAACGTTGAAACACGTAACCCAAATAATAAGGTTTCATGAATTTAACTCTAATTATCTTCAAACATGGCGGATCTCCTACACACTTTCATCCCCTATTTCACACGCTTTAGAGTGGAAGTTTCAAAAATGGGGGCCACCTGTTTATTTATTTCTAACCAATAGCCTCAAAATAAAGTTTCATGCTTCTAGCCTCAAAAATGACGGACTCCCATTAAAACTTTCATCCTATATTTGACCCCCTTAGGGTTAGAATTTCCAAAAATCCTTCCTGAGCGTTAGTTATGAAACGACTCTATTGTCCAAATTTTATGTCTAGCTCCAACAGGTTTATAACTGTAGAAATAATGGCACAGGCTATTGCAGGGGCGGATCCACGGGGAGGGAACTGCGGGAGAGTCCCCCCCCAAAGTTGTACGTTATACATTTTTTCCAATGAGACACCGAAAATCGTAAAAAATCAACAATTGAACATTTAACAATAAAATTATCGATAATGTTTTAATATATAAGTTACCGCATTTCCATCATAAATGACGCTCTGCGAAGGAAAGGACTTTTGAGTTGCTAATCAATTTCATTTACCCTATAAGGATTCATTTGAAAATAAGCGTATTTCCGCGTGGGCGCGTTCTCAACAAAAGAGATAGTGGTAGATTTGATACTATGAAATACATGTTGAAATATGTATCAAAAATAAATCTATGGTTTACATTAACACATTTCTTAAATAAAGTACAAAATTATGTAGTTCCCCATCAAAATCCTACTCTGGAKCCGCCCCTGGGCTATTGTCATAGCCATAGGAACAGTAGAAAAACAGACCACACTAATTGACATTGCAGGAAAAACATCCGAATTAACAGTGAGGAGCAAGAATGGAGATTGGTATTGGTTCTTGTCGATTTTTTAAAAGGTTAGCCAACAATAAAGAAGTAGATACAATACTAGTTATGCACCCATTGCAAATTGAAGACATCTATATTGAAAAGAAGTCTTAGATACTTCAATATAACAAACTCCATAAACTATAGAAAAAATCCCAACCTCTCTAGTACCGTACAACTTGGTAAGCTAAGGTTACTGGTACTGACAAAATATGTGCTAAAATAATCAACATCAGATCAAATATCTGCGTTCAACAGTCATAAATATGGGTATGTCAACAAAACACTATAATTTCTGAGTAAAACGAATTGGAGGTTTGAATTTCCAAGACTTTTAATGCGAAAAACAACATAATTTTGCACTTTCAAATGTGAAATAAAACTTCCTTATTTGTATCACACATATGGGGTATTCAAATTTAAAAATCTCCAGATTCAGTCCGGCTATGTGGATGAGTTCCATCTTGTTGAAATTACGCGGAACATAGTCACTAGAATATCTAATAACAATTTGTTAATTTTTTGATTTAATATCTCTTTGATTTAAAACTTATTGCACAATTTCGCGCACATTTCAATCGTCATTTATTCACAAAATTTTGAATAATTTAGGAATGGTACATTTCAGATCTAGTGCATGGTTAATAAGTGACATTTTCCGGTAAAACAGGATACGGGAAGTCGGCCATCTTTGAAAATAATTTTAGGTTGTACTCAAAAGTACATGTGTAAAACAGTTTTCTATATTTTCAACGATTATAGAGTTAAGGAAAATATACGAAGGTCATGTCAAAATTCTTACACAAAAAGACACAGCTCGCAAATGAAACGTATACTTTAAAAAATTTCATTGTGGTCGTTCAATATAATCCCCTTGCATATCCAAAACACGTTGTCATCGCTTCGGCAGTGATGTAATGTCGTCAAATATGCCATTTTTGTCAAGATGTTTCAGCAGTTGGAATAAATATGCTGTTGCAGGGCTTTTATCCTTCCAAGTCAATAAATCGGACTTCGCGAAATTCTCCTTTCCACTGGAGGAACAGAACAAAATCTGGATGACTCATATCAGAGTTGCACGGGGGATGTGGGAGAATTGCACAGCAGTTCTTCTCGCAAACTCTTTTGAATGACACTGCTTTATGCGATCAAGCGTTATCGTTCAAGAGGATTACGCCGCAGTCTTTCATATCTCGTCTACCCTTTTGGAATCATGCATTAAAGTTTTCTACAAAGAAGACAAATACATTTGTCTTTTGGCATTTGTCTATTGCTTGTTTGTTCATGCGCTCTTCTTCCATTATTGTAGCCACAATAGCAGCGTGTTGTCGGTAGCAGTCTGCAACTTCTGTGGTCGTCTTTAACACTAGCCCAACGCTCTGAAACGCTTACTCTATCAAGTTACTGTTGAACTATCCACATACGTCTCTTGGCAAGCTTCTTGTAACGCACCGTGAATTTGCTTGAATTTTGATATACACATATTAATCCGCTACAGTGACGCGTTTCATTGCATCAGACCACCCCGATTTCAGAATTTTTTGCACATACACTGAGTGAACTACTCGCACTCTATATATAGCCAAGTTATGTCCCAATGATAGACTTTTATAATTTGACATCACTTGTTTTTTTTCACCATCGCCAGTTCAGCGCTAGCTTGATTTGTACAGGAATTATGACATGACCCTCCTACTACGTTTACTTGGCCTACCCTGTAGATATTGGCGTTCTTGCTTTGATAACCGCCACACAAAATCAGGTTTGTTTAGTATTTAGGAATTAATCTTGCCTCGAATCAAAACTGTCTTTTTTATGTAACACTAATTAAATAAATTCCATGACTGCGCCACAGTTTGGTATAATTCCCTTCACTGGTTGAGAACCTTTCAAAAGTAACTGATATTTGTTGAAAATAGACTCATGGACCTACATTTACATTTTTTTTACCCTGAAGTACATTCTCTTATTCTCTTACTAGCACTTGATTTACTTTTGATACTCACATTCAAAATCCTTTAAAAACACCTTCCAAAAATCCAAAATTTTGGCGCTGTCCTCCCGGAAACTACACACACTCAACACCGAAAGTCGACGGCGCAAAACGTAAACAACTCAGTGCACCAGGTTCGTGTCCTTCACTTCTCCAATCGTCATGCAGACGATGGGAAAAAGCGTTTGTTTACCAAGTGGAACTGGAAACGACGATGGGAGGAAACGCACTCGTTGATATCGCCGCCGGTTCGACTAAATCCGCTCACGATAACTATCCAGTTTACATGGTAGTTGCAATCGTCATCCAGATGTTTATTCGTTTGTTGACGGCCTTCGTTTAAATGCAAATACAGAACGCCATGAATACTTAATTGTTTGGTGCACCCGATTGTGAACGTGATGACTGTGGAATTTTACAGAATTGAAAGCTATTTTAAGGAAAATCTTTCAAAACTTGGTTGTATACTAATTATTATTATCGGACGCCTCAAGATTATCTGACCTGTTGTCCCTGTTAAAATGAGTAGCATGCAGGCCCAATGTATTTTTTTCCATAGAATTTGTCATTTGG
The DNA here is from genome assembly GCA_025024175.1 of Rhyzopertha dominica. NCBI lineage: Eukaryota > Metazoa > Arthropoda > Insecta > Coleoptera > Bostrichidae > Rhyzopertha > Rhyzopertha dominica. Next base: position 6,829,703 of record QCXZ01000137.1, on the reverse strand, counting down.
GGCAATGAACTGCATATGTTCCAAGGTATTTTAACGAACATGTCATACCTTTCAAATACTTTAGAATGTACAATAAGAACAATTTATCGTTCCACAATTTATTCGTATAGGTAATTTCACGAATGATAATGAGCCTGGTGCGAATAAAGATGCAACCCAAAATACATTTGCAGAGGTATCGGTTATAATTAATAATTACATCAATTGTTTCTTTCAATTAAATGAAATATTATTTTTGAACAATTTGTATTCAATAACATTAATGATTAGTAAACAAGTTGTTACTAATCTTCGATGGTTCCACCCCACATGTAATAATTACAATAGATTTATAGGAGTTATTAAAGCAGCAGCGAAAAGAACTTATCCTCGGGGTTTTCGTGCAAATTATATCCCATGCTGGTCGAAAGAATGTCAACATGAACAATTTAAGGTATTAGAAGAGAAATTAATTGACGATCTGTCAACTATGAACAACTATTTTGAAGAGCGGTGATTACGTTTAAATTTTTCGAATACCGAAATCTGTTGCTTTCATTTGGCCAATAATCATAAAAATTTGGAATCAAAGGTGGTTCTCAGTGACATAAAACTCAAACACAGTTTCTACCAAAATACCTTGGTGTTATTTTGGACACGTCTTTAACTTTTAAGACACATATTCAAAAAGTAACACAGAAAATAAAGACAGGGAACAACATATTGTATAAATTAGCTGGATTGGCTTGGGGTGCTAACGCAAAAACACTGCAAATGTCTGCATTGACCTTAGTTTATTCATCGGCGGAATACTGCTGTCCTGTTTGGATGAATAGTGCACATGTTTCCAAAGTAAACTCACATCTTTACACTGCAATGAGAATCATTTCTGGCACTATTAAATCTACTCCTTTACCTTGGCTGACTGTTTTAGCAAATATCACTCCTCCAATTATAATAAAAAGAACTCCTCAAACACCATATTATGCCTAATTTATGTCCAGTTTCACAAGATCTTGCAGAATGTACCTCCTAACCGCCTGTGTTCCCGAAAGCCAATTTGGAAAGAGATTTTTCGAGAATCTTTTCTACTGATGATTTTTGGAGGATATCCTGGGCAATGGAAAATTCATTTATAGCCAAAACAAGTACTGGTCAAAATTCGTGCCCAAAACGACCTTTTAACACGTCTGGAGTGACGGATCTACATAAGTAGATAATTATTTCCTTTTCAGCCATCACGAAAAAAAATAAATCCGAATGATTTGATTGCTCAATAATCCGCACCAGCCATCCAACGCGGATTTTCTAGCAACAAGTAATGCACATTGTAGCACTTTATTAACATACATGACATTTTACTTACTTTGTCCTAACACCTTTCTTTAATAATGGATATAAAAAATATAAAACATGACCTCACGAACTTAGAAAAAAATATGTTAAATTCTCCGGTATTCGCTTAAATCTTTTCCGTCTTGCTAAGTCTTCCATTGTATCCCGACTATTTGAATTATCTTCGTTAAGGATAACTTCTGCCTTCGTATCTTTTCTTAGTAGAATGTGAATGTGCCTGTTATTTCTGCGTATTATACTGTCATCTTCCATCTTAATAAATCTGACCGAAATTGGGTAGCTTCTTCTGTTACTTTCCCTTCTTGTTGTATATTAATAATCCAAACTCTATCGCTTTTTCTTGGTTTTTCTTTTTCAACTACTCTGTGTCTTCTATCACAGTTCATCTTTTGCTTATCTTTCTCGTCTTTTATTCTTTGTCATGACTTTTGGTATTAATTTTTGCCCTTACGTATGAATTGTATCTTTTAGTTTAGTGATCTTCCATTGAGATAACTGTCATTCTCAGGATTTTTTTTGTATTCATTCGATTGAATAGAAATGTTGTAGCACAACTATGATGTGAGCTAATACTGGATTGAGTGAGCGGTAAAATGTTGTATTTTGATATATAATTTTTAATCTGTACACACATAATTTTTTCAAGAATTTTGGATAATGTAGGTCGTATGCTAATAGGACTAAAATCATTAAAGTTTGTTGAATTATTTACTTTCGGTAATGGAATTATATTTGAATTCTTGCTGTATAGCTGACTTTATAAAATGTGTTATGACGGGAGTGATGACTAGACAGCATTAATTAATAATAGAAATACCTATACCATCACAACCAACTGCACGTGTTTTAATGTTATTTAACATCCTAGTAACCTCATCTTCTGACGTTAATTCAGATTTAAACGTATCGTCAAAGTGTGTAAAATAATTGGTATTATAGAAGTCCAAAGTGCGTTGGTCACAAGGTAAATTAGAATTTGCTGCCTGAATATAATACATATTGTGATTGAAAGCATTTGTATTTGCTGGGAGAGCACAAGACTTTTTTTAATGATATTAAGTTCCTTTAGCCACCGCCATAAAGGTTTGCTATTAGACAACAACTGAATGTTATTTAGAAAGCATTTCTATTAATTCTGCATAATTGATGTTACAAGAGTGTTTTGTAGTAATTCCAATTAGCATTGTTTTTTGTCCATTTAAAGGTAAACAATGCTTTATCACGCAAAGCCACCATGAATTTTAGTTTATCTGTTAACCACGTTTGTTTTTGTTTTGTTATCCTTACTGTGCGAAATGGTGTATGGAGATCAAAAAGCAAATTTAAATAATCGTTAAACATTTCAACTTTAGCATCAATATTGTCTATACTATAAATACAGCGAACATCTGAAATACTATGTACTGAAAGAACTTCCATATTCGATTTGTTGCTTCATATTATTATCGAACAGCCTCACAGCGTGGTTATTTGCACATACACACTTATTTAAGTTGTTAGTTACACACTTGATACCATGTAGCATTTTATTTACAGACCTTACATGATATTCTTTTCTAGCCTACTTTGTCGTAACACATTTCCTTAAATACTGCATATGCCACACATATTACACATTATTACAAAACCTTGCTTCGCCTGAGAAACAAATGTTGCAGGTTTTGATTTTCTCGAAAAAAGTTACAAAAAGCTAGTCTTTTAGCATTATTCGTATCTGTTGCTGTTCTTTCTCTTGACTGTTGCAGTGGTGGCTAGTTTGTCCTTAAAGTTAATTCATATCKCTTACAAATTGCAAATTTGCCTGACGAGCAGCAGCAGAAGCATTTTTATTGCATTTGCCATAAATTGAAATCCTATCTATTTTTCGCTATTTGAATAAATTAGATTTTTAATAAATGTTGTAATTAGCAAAAATAAAGTAACCAAGACAATGCTAATATTTTGTATTAAGTGGAAATTGCAGTTTATACCGATTGTAATCATACAGCTGTATTCACTGCTATTTTGTTTGGATGTAACTATGTTCTTATCTAGAAAAAACCTCAACACCTAAGTAAAATACTGTCATTTTGCAAAAATTGCAGATAGTTTACTGCCTAGATGTTATTGTCGTATAAGTACTTACAATTTCCATCATGTTTCTCTGGCAAACTATAAAACCTACTGGGACATAATACTAGTTTGCACCTCTAATTTATGAGTGTGCTCAATTTACACAGAATTTTTTCGGACAATAGACCAGAAGATGGTTAGCAACTACCATATAATTACTGTCGTTTTGTAATGTAATTGATTATTGAGTGTTGACAACCTTACCTAAGCAAGGAACGGCTCTATCATGCAAAATACCTAGATTCGAATGAAAATAATAATTTGTCAAATACCTTCCACAAATAGTGGAAACCATCTTGTCATGTACAACATAATGTTGCATGAGTTTGAATCAGCTGTTTACATCTCATCATAATTTTATTAACACGTTGTTTCTAATCATAGTCGAAATTATGATCCATGCGATTTTTTTTGTTTTGTAATTTGTATTTTCGGCGAAATGAGCTAACGTAAGCGATTGCTAATTACAGGTGCCAATAGCAGGAGAATATACACTGCAAGTGTATATTGTGTATGCGAGCACAAGTAAAAAAAATTATTTTTAACTGTAAGAATTTTTTAAATTATGGTGGATACATTACCACATAGATGAAAATTATACATGTTACCAAAGCTAAAATGTACCCAAAGATATACGTTGCCTACGATTTAATATAGTATTTAACTTTCACTAACTTTTATGAAGGTCCAACCGCATTTTGACAACTGATTAACTAACTATAGTGATGTAGGTCAACAAGAGGTACTCTTGCGCTCTGAGAGTGGACATCACCCATGTCCAAAGATCGTGCTATACTGCGAATCACAGTTGACGAAAGCGTTTTTTAAAGAATAATGGTTTTTCGAAGTACAACTTTCATAAAGCCAATATTAAAGATTTGTATATGGCAATAGGAAATAAAAATGTACCACGATAAAGTTCTGTTCCAAAATCTGTTCAATATCCAATGGGCTTTACTAGGTCCGTAATTACAAAGTCAAAGTTGAGAATAAATCTTGGAATCGATATAGTAAATCTAAACTTCAGTATCATTTTGATATTGTCAAGAAATTACATCGTCAAATAAATCGTGAAGTTTGTGAAGAATATAGACACTCCGTTAGTAAAAAAATTAGGAATTTATCAACCAAAAGAAAGCCAGGGTTCGTGAATTACGGTGGTAATTCACTGGACTAACAAGAGGAAATAGTTAATGCGTTTGCTGATCATTTTGCGAGTGTGCACAATACGATCCAATTAGTAATCTTTGGGATAACAAATATGAAAAGATCTTCTGTAAAAAATGTGTCAACATTGGCATCGGAACAGCATCAGTGACATTATCTTTACATAGTCCCACTTGCTTAATTGAATGCTACGTACTAGTGTTTAGTCGGCAATGTGGAAATTGAATCGAGTCAACCCAGTATTTAAATTTGACGATAGAACGTTGATGAGAATCATATCGCTTTTATGCAACTTTGCCAGGGTTTTTGAATGTATTTAATCAAAGGCATTTACTTAAATGTAACTACTAGGATAGTGCCTAAACAACATGGCTTCATGAAAGGCAAACCTACTGTTCCAAATTTAGTTGAAATCACACAGTAAATCTCGGAAATTTTAGACAATCCTTTTACAAGTTGACATATACACGTATAATTGGGTATTTGCCATGTATTTATATTTTATGAAATTGCATATTAATAGGTAGCATCTAATCCACAAAGCAGCTGTGACAGCTTATAAATTCGAAAAAATGGATGGTAAGGTGTATTATTAATATTAAAAATGTGAATATTTAAAGGGGCCGCCAAAACGCGAACATATTGGCCGTGACGTCAGGTGTCTTGTAAATGGCCGCTTGTTTACATCTGGGGTTAGCGGGTCACGCGTCGGCCTCAGCCCGTCAATTTATCAGTTTGTTGTTTGCGTTCATTTTGTGACAAGCAAATTAAAATACGCCAAGAAAAGTGAAATACATGAGTTATGACTTCTGAAAGCATGTTCATTGTTATGGAATTTGTATACAGCGACGAGCGGTTCAACGCGGCGGAGATGAGGAACGTAAAAGAAACAGCATAAGTGAACTTTTTATCAAATTAACGTAGCATTGATAATTTGACCACAGTGGGTTGTTGGAAACATACTATTTGTAAACATAAAAATGTAAGAATCAAAAATGTACCCTAAACATTTATTTTAGAGGTCAGAATAAACATAAACTGCCATTTATTTTCGAGGTTTTTGCGGCTCGTTTCCGGTCTGATTAACAGTCAAATATATGGGTAATAACGTCGTTCTTTATTATAACATTTCCCTCTATCAACTTAAAACGGATATAATTTTTTCATATCCTATTCAAGCTATAACAAAATGAAAACTGAATGGTAAACACTAAAACAAACTTTGCGATTTCGGCATATCACGTCTAGGGGCCTTAAACAACTTTTTCATACGTTGATATTCTCGAGGAACGGTTACAAAAATTTTGTTAGCTGTACTGACTGAAGTACTTTTATAACCATGTACAAAACAACATTTGTTTTGTTTTCCATACATACTACACAAATCACTTTTTGATGCGACCTCTTACACCGCTCTTTCAATAAACACCACACAAAAGCTTTTCCAATACAAGACTGATACTACACCATTAAACAGCACGCTCCTCGGTAATGTTTACATGACACTTGACGTCACGAGTTGAATAACCTTGGATAGCAGCGTTTTGGCGGTGACTCCTAAGATTCGAATTTCAGACCTGAAATTTTATATTTTTTTTTGTTTTTTTTTTAACATGGCGTACGATATATATGCACTTCAAGATTCATTTTACGTAATTTAAAAAAAAGTGATAATACCCAATTGTGTATAATTGTAGTGTACAGTGGATTTTAGTCAAATGCTTTCTGCTCATGCAGCGGAGTTACTCATGGCTCCCAGTTGGGACCACTGTTGTTTATTTATCTTTTATAATGATGTGATTTGTAGTATTAATTGTCAAACGTTTGTAGATTTTTGCTATAATATAAATGGCCATTTGCTTACATCTTGTAATGTACCGCATATCGTCAAAAATCACAAACTCAGTATTAATAACGTTAGGTTTCATTTTTAGCAATACACGCGTTTTTGATAATATATATAAATGCTCTTCGAAAATTTGCATGTATAATATTTAGCCACCAAAACACTGCGGTCAGAAAAGTTTTGCTAGCTGCTATGTAGAAGAAATGTTTTCCAGTGTCCTCCAATATTATGTTACATATACCTTAGAGTTAACGCCTATAATAAATTTTGGGTAAATCCTGATAACCAGGTACCTATACAGGTATAAAAAGCAAACAAGTTTACAGGAATATTATTCAAATTCGTATCTAAAGCTGTTCTAAATGGCACCGTATTTCTTGCTTATCTCACGTAGAATGATAATTTCCAAAACGAGACTGGAACGGTTTCTAGATTTATGGTAGCCAAGTGCCTGCAGTAAGGGCGATTAATTTTTACACAAAGGACCCCCAATATAACCTTACTGGAATTTGAAGACTATACATATAATGGGGTTCGATAATTATTTTTCGTTTCTCGTATAATTTGGGTATACAGCAGCCTTCATCAGAACTAATGTCCAAGAAATAACAACAAAACTAATTTTTGCAAAAACGTACAAAGAACTGGTAAACCGATAAAATTCATAAGGAATTGGCAGACATGATTAAATAACTCTTCCTCCGTTTCGTTCAATTTTAAATGGTTCAATAAAAGCTGGATAAGGTCGTAAACACGCTATATCTTTGGCTAAACTTTACATAAAAACTACAAGTGTTACCTTGAATAATTATTGTTGCTGAAGCACAGTCACGAAGTCTACTCACACCTGAGAATGGGTGACCTGTTATATTCAATTCTACTGCCGTAAACAGCGGTAATCTATATACACAAATAGGAACGTCCTTATCACGTTTTATCAAGAGTTGTTTACTGAGCGAAAACAAATTTGATGCCCACTCAAGGGGCTTAGGCACAAATCCATCATTCACGTACAGCTTAATAACATTATGATGAACGTTTAACTTTTATTGAAAAAAAATGTAAGTATATTTGTGTATAGCTCGAAACAGTCGCTCACGTTGCTCTTGGGTTTTTTTTTAAACTGGATTGGATTTTGGATATTAGTATTTGTGAAAAAAATCAGTCTCGTGAGCGTAATATATGACTGCGATAAACAAGATAGCTTACTACTGCCCCATCAGATAAGTATTAAGCATCACTTCATTGACGTTATATATTGCTGCAATAACGCAGTAGGTTATTTTAGAATAAAACAATACGATTTAAGGGTACAAAAACTATTTAGAATGGATTCATCCGTAAAGTTTAATTGAAAAGATAGAAGTATTTTGTACGAAGCATAAAGAAATAGAAGATATCCAACGAATGCATGGTTAATTTTAATTAAAAACAAATCTTAGACCTTCAACTTTTATAAATGTATCATAAAGGTGAAATATTTAATATGCTGCCACTTACAAAGAATCCAAGTGATACAATAATTGTTTCTGGTAAACATCCTTCACATGAAAGCTTTGTAAGTCTTGACGTCTCATTACATACATATATTCAAATACTGCCAAATTAGTGCTCGTTCACATTCTTATAACAAGTCCGCATGATTTTATATCGGAAAACTACTATATAATGAATATGTTATGTGCCAATAAGTTATATTATTGTATAATGTAAAATGCATGTCTATGCTGTGCTGTCTACACCTCAACTAACTGCAGATAGATCTATTTCGCTGTTATTACAGCTCATCAGTGCAATTTAGGTGTAGTGTAGACAGCACGGCATAGAACTGGTTTTGCTGATATACCAAAGCAATGGTATGACGTAAGTAAGAATTTAGGATGGCAGTGCCATCTGTCAGCATTACACTGACATGATGACAAGCCACCTAGCTGCCTTAACGGGTACTACTTCCTAAAGGAGTGACCTGTGGCCTGACAAATTGGCATGCAACTGCATACTTCAATTTGACAGCAGGCCGCCACGGCACTTTTTGCTAGCGGACAAGAACCGACATACATTAAAATGCATGTCTATGCTGTACTGTCTACACCTCAACCAACTGCAGATAGATCTATTTCACTGTCATTACAGCTCATCAGTGCAGTTTAGGTCTAGTGCAGACAGCACGGCATACAACTGGTTTTGCTTATATACCAAAGCAATGGTATGATATCAGTAAGAATTTAGGATGGCAATGCCATCTGTCAGCATTACACTGACATGATGACAAAGCCACCTAGTTGCCTTAACGGGTACTACTTCCTAAAGGAGTGACCTGTGGCCTGACAAATTGGCATGCAACTGCATACTTCAATTTGACAGCAGGCGGCCACGGCACTTTTTGCTAGCGGGCAAGAACCGACATACATTAAAATGCATGTCTATGCTGTGCTGTCTACACCTCAACCAAATGCAGATAGATCTATTTCGCTGTCATTACAGCTCATCAGTGCAGTTTAGGTCTAGTGTAGACAGCACGGCATAGAACTGGTTTTGCTTATATACCAAAGCAATGGTATGATGTAAGTAAGAATTTAGGATGGCAATGCCATCTCTCAGCATTACACTGACGATGGCAAAGCCACCTAGCTGCCTTAACGGGTACTACTTCCTAAAGGAAGTGACCGATTCCTTATCTACTACAGCATATCGTGCAAACTATGATTTAGTATAAGCACATCTAGGATCTAGGAAATGCTCCTTGGGCCGTTTAATGAAGATTTGTATATGCAACTCGTGTTCGCTTTTCTCGTTTTTGAGATATAAAGTGTGTTTATTTTTACTTTTGCAAATTTTGTCGGGTATTCATTACCAGCATTTCTCAATTCTCAGAGAGATAGAAATTMGAAATAATCACTGAAACTTTAGAATTGGAATGTAAMKATGTTAATTCTTTTGAAGAGCGATGGTACAAAAAAGCTCAACTTTTTATCCCTTCGTAAATTTGCAATTTTTTTTCGCTCACCATATTTTTTGGTGTATCTACCGATACGTTTTGAGACACAAAAGATTACAGAGCATATGTGCTTTGTCTTTCATGTTTTTAACGATCTAATTAGTCAGATTTTAATCAATCTTATTTTTTTTTATTTACTATCTTTATTCTTTACTACAGAAGTTTGCTGGTTGTTAAGCTGACAAACGATAATTCGAAAATACGTGCGAAAAATTTGCATTTGTTGGCTCAGTAGACCAATTTATAAACTTTTTGCTATTCTAGCAAATGATAAATCGCGCCGCAAAGTTTGAAAACTACTAATTGTAAATAAGTAAAACCACAGCTACCCGTTTTAAAATTGTCAGTTTTGACAGTTAACGAAGTCCCGACTCAAGCAAGCTGTTAGGACGTTACTAAAGTATGATCAGTAAAGTCAGATGACTCCTTTCAATAATTTTATTTTTGCAAACCAGCAAACACATTTGAATTAAACCTACATACTATTTCAATAACAAGTATTATTAACTAATTAATAATGTTTAGTGGCGCATACACACCGTTCCTTCCAATCAAACGAAGCTTTTTGCGAACGTCTTTCATCAACGCCGCACCACTCTCTTGAGACACTTCTTTGCTATTTTTTTTACATTTAAACGAATTTAAATTTTTAGCTGGCATTTTTCGAGCAGCGTATTTACGTTTAATAAGCGCCCAAAATTTTTCCACAGGCCTTGTCTGGGGAACTTTAGCAGCGTTGTTATATTTTCTATAAAATCGATATTTTTACTTTTTAGAAATTCAACGTTTTGAGTGGCATAGTGGCATGTTGCTAGGTCTGGCTAGAAAAGCAGGCCCTTTCCAGCAATAAAGGGAAGTAGTCGCTTCTTAATGCTTTCCCTTAAATAAACGTCTTTATTCATAGTACCCTAAAAAATGAAAGGTTCCGAGACATTCCCACATTCATCAATTGCTTGCCATAGTAAAAATTTATTGAAAAATTTTTTCTTAGGCTTAATCATCATTTCAAGGGGTATTTCGTTTTCATTACTACAATGATACAATTTTGTACCTGGGATATCATTACGGTCACAGGCGATATAGGTTTCATCATCTATAACGATAATATTCCCGGATTTCTTGGTTGCTCGTTTTTCTACAATTTTTCGACACGCTGTTTTTGCTCTCAATTTTTTGGCCGCAGTGTAGTGAGGAAGAATCTTACATTTCCTTGCTTTAATCCCTAATTTGTGAACTTTGAGTTTATGTAAATACGACTGGGATATATTCAATTTAGTAGCAGCCATACGTTCAGACGTCAGTGGATCGAATTTGAAGATATTCTTTATGGAAGCGCATAGTATTTGTGTTGTTTCCTTTCGAGGACGTCCAGTAATCTTCTTGTAATTCATATTTCCCGTTCGTTCATACCTAGATATAATGTTATACAATGATCTCTTATTGTGGCCCTCCTCAGCAAAGTGCATTACAGTTTGGAACTTGTTTCGGTTGGCAACGGTTTCAAAGTAGTGGCATACTCGTCTTGCAAAGTCTTCCCTTGATTTACGTTCCATTTTTTATTCACTGTTGTGCAATGCAACTAAGACGTGTACTCAATAGTTTGACAACTGTCTAATAAGTGACATAACAGAGACAGTCGATACGCCTACTAGATTAAGAGAAACAAATTTAAAAAACAGGTCATGCGACTTTACCGATCACGCTTTATTATAGTTATTATTTATTAAGTGCTATGACCTCCTACCACTTAATCTACAGTAGGTGGACACTGGACACATTAAATAATTAAAAAATACATCTCTAGCATAAAATAAATAAAAAGTAGATAGTTTTGCTTGGATTAGGTTTAGATTAGGATAATTGAATATGCAGATGGTTAGTAGTTATAACTGGATTTAATATTTGATATATAGTACATGCGCTGCAGCATATTCCAAACTATTCCTATTTCAATAATTCAACCATTGATTTATAGCACCTATATATAGTGAAGCAACTTTGATATCTTTGATACATTCAATTTCTTTCAATACTGCGATATTTTCGATACTTTACACTTTTGCTAACTTTGATGCTTTGATACTTTTGATACATTCGATACTTTAGGTACTTTTGATACTTCTATACTTTCGATACTTCGATACCTTCGAGTAGTATCGATACTGCGCCGGTATCGAATATCGATACCTCATCGCCCAGCCCTAGTCTTTACCTTTCTTTTGAGTATTCTGGGTAACTAGCTGTGTAAATATTTAATTTCACATTTACATTATTTTGTTTATTCGCGGTACATTTTAGGTAATGTGAATCCTAGTGACATCATAACTTCAATGGTCTACAACTTAGACAATTTTGAAGAAAATTCTTTTGTTTGCAAAGCTCTTGATAAGCTACAAGAATATATGATATAAAATGTATGTGTCTATTTAAAAAATAAGGTCAAACTTATAATCTGAGAAGATAGATTTTTGACTGCCTATACCTTTTTGTCTGAGACATTTTTTTTAGTTCCAGAATATTTAGGGGTTTCCATATTTCTTCCTCACCCCTTATATGGTATATAGGTATCTTTGTCCTTTCATTTTTTGTTGACGATATTTAGAGGTCTATAATGATTTCAGTACCTTCAGCGTTTTGTAGTTCATCGCATATGAACATGTTGAATTTTATCGAATAGTATTTGCTCTCGTGTATTGTAGTATATACATAGCACCAGCTTATAATAAAAAATACTAAGGTGTCTTTGTTTATCTTTTCAGGCCGCAAAACAAATTTCCTCGCCTTCCTGACATTTGCCAGACGAACTGGATAGTTTAAGTGTGAAGATCGCTTTTACTATAGCAGCATCGGTGAGTACGTGAAACCTATTTTTCCAGCTTATGGGGGTATTCTCCAGGATTACTTCATGTAACTTTGTTACATATCCTTGCGCTACACAAACATTTTTGTCGTCTGTTTACAAATAATTTACGTACACATCTCCCTGTATAATTTGCTTTACTCATTACCGCTAGAACCATTACGTCAAAGGGATTAACACTACGTCAGGTAACTAAATCTTTATTTTTCCGAAAACTGATAAAGTGACGTGCTACAACTGTCATGTGTTCCTATAACAAATACTCACGTATTCTGTGTGACGCAAATAAAAACTAACTTAACCTACTGTCAGCGAGACAAAAAAATCTCATCCCTCTCCAGACGCGTCAGCATCCAGTCGCCTCTTGCGTCTTCACTCCTCATCGGTATCGATGCATCCGACACATTTCATATGCGGTATTTTATAGGACACAGTTGCGCCAGCGTTCGTTATTTGCGGAATGAATTAATAGTATTAAGGATTATCGTTGTGCATTCGAGCAGTTGCTTCTCTGTCATCACCAGCGGGGGCGCGAGGCGAATTATGTCTCCATGAGTGGGCTTCGCTAATAGCCCGTTATCTCTTAGCCTAATACAGACTTCGGTGGCGGTGAATCCCATTTCTGAAATTAATATATCGTTGTATTACCATATCAAATACGCTGAAACTTTTTTAAATAATAATACTCGTATTATAAACACACCCGATTGCAGCAAATATCAAAATAAAATAAATTATGCCCTTATAACTAAAACAATACAAAATTCAAAATAACATCAAGTCAATTTTCAATAATCCCAACCAAAACCAAAACAAAAGGGAGAAGAATGTGAAGAGGTGAAAATCAGGAACTTATAAATTTTGTTACAACTATAAACTGTAAGATCACTGTTTATGTCGCAGCATTTGCTAATTATATTAAAGTGATTACACATTAAATTTATGGGAACTTTAGATAAAACATTTTTTCTAAAGGGGGTATATAAAGAGTTGGGCTATTAAGGTAATTCCCTTTCATTGTAGGCGACCAAAAAGGGCATCTTGTTCAGCAAAAAGGAGCAATCAATTTTATTATTATATTAATTAATTATATGAATGATGCAATTTTAACGACGAAGGTCTAATAAAATACAATTAAAACGACTTAATAGTATTGTTTGGTCGATACGTTTAGGCGGGTACACCCCGTCAGATAAAAAATCTAAAAATTTGTACAGCTTCAACATCTGCTATATGAGTTTGATAAATGGGATTCCAAATAATTGAAGCATACTCCAACTTTGACCTAACTAAAGTGTTAAATGACATAATGATGACGTATATGTTGGTGAAATCTTCAAATTTTCTATATATAAAACCTAGAATCTTATAATACTTTGGGCCGGTTGCACAAAGGAGGATCAAAGTTAATCGGGATGGTTTAATCCGCGGCCGTTGCCTAGCAACGTCATCAATCCGGTGTTCTGATTGGTGTTGCTATAGCAACGACCGCGGATTAAACCCGGATCAAATTTGATCCATGTTTGTGCAACCGKGGCTTAGAAATACATTCTGTTATATATATGGTCAGTAAAATGTAATTTGTTATCGAACAAAAGACCTACTCGTAGGTCCCTAAGGTTAAATATTTGTGTTCATGGGCGTACCCAACTTTTGGTCTAGGGGGAGGCAAAGCAGGAACGTCCTGTAGAATATAATTCAACATAAATAGAAATAATAAACGTTTATAAGATATAGGCACTTAAGTAATAAAGTATATATATAGTAAAGTATTTATTCCATATTTATTCCATGAATAATCATCGAGGATTTTCTGCAAGGCGACTTAAAACATATTCTGTGAAATATAGACCCAAATTGTTTTCCATGTACACTGATCATACAAAGCCCTTTTTATTACTAATTCAGTTATTGATGATCTCAGTTAGGTAAGGCGCATTCAGGTGCAACGCTCTCGCAATTAACAAAAGATGAGTTGCTACATTTTATTTCGGAGAATAAAGATCCGTGATCCATCTCATATGAAGTACCAAAGGAACATAAATTTCTCCTTGAAAATTCTACTAATAGGACCACCATTTCTGATTCAGACTTAACACATATCAAAGACTAATGCATTAACCGATGCGCTTTTAGTACAGTTTCAGCTTCTCACACTAGAAGCATTAGAAATTTTAGCTAGCCAGGTGCTAAAGATACAATTGTAGTATTTTTTACTCCCCAGGGAAAAAGACTCGATGGATAACTAACTTTATTAAAACTCCGAATGACAAATGCCTCAGCATTATGCGTCAAGCCAMTTTTCTTAGATCGCCAGTGCATTGCTCTCAAAAATTAACCGACTAGTTAGTATTTTAACCAAATTAAGCTTCATTTAAACAAACTGAAATATATTTAATTGCATTTTTAACAACACACCGTGTTTTAATTCCTGCTGATAATGCTTTTACTGGATTACTAAAACTTATATTAAATAAATTGACTTTCATAAACGTGAGTTGCGATAGATTTTTAGTTTTTTTTGTGTTAATTGTTAAAATGCAATGTGAATTTAGAAATTTGGTACTACAGTTGGAGTTATCACAGAATATATGACAGATTCTGATGTGATTCCATACAACAGTAGTTAGTTGAATAATCTTTATAGGAAAAGGTAGAAGAGCTGAACTAAGCAGAAATCGTGTTATGACTCCTAACCAAGATAGTCTTTTAAAGCTATATCTGCCCTAAGACAACGATTCGTAACAACTAGAATGTTGCAGTTACAGTTTCAAAACGCACATGGCATCAATTAAGTTTGGAAACCATTTGACAACGACTTGGACAAGGTCATTTGCAAGCGTCAAATATGAGTTCTGGATGAAAATTGTGAAATACACTTTCCTATAAATTTTACTGTATTTACAATTTTGTAAATAACACAATTTTTAGGTGTACACGCATAATTAACCAGCTAAATGTATAAAAAATTAGAAAGACCTAGAGTTGACAAGCCAGGTCCAGGGGGGGCACCTGCCCCCCTTCGGTACGCCCATGTTTGTGTTAAAGCTGCACCTCCAAATTTATATAAGTATAGGACAGATTTGTATTAACAACAAACAAACAAAATCATTAAAATGCATGTCTATGCTGTGCTGTCTGCACCTCAACCAACTGCAGATAGATCTATTTCGCTGTCATTACAGCTCATCAGTGCAGTTTAGGTCTAGTGCAGACAGCACGGCATAGAACTGGTTTTGCCTATATACCAAAGCAATGGTATGATGTAAGTACGAATTTAGATGGCAATGCCACCTGTCAGCATTACACTGAGACGATGATAAAGCCACCTAGCTGCCTTAACGGGTACTACTTTCTAAAGGAAGTGACCTGTAGCCTGACAAATTGGCATGCAACTGCATACTTCAATTTGACCGCAGGCCCCCACGGCACTATTTGCTAGCGGGCAAGAACCGACATACATTAAAATGCATGTCTATGCTGTGCTGTCTGCACAGATGGCATTGCCATCTAAATTCTTACTTATATCATACCATTGCTTTGGTATATAGGCAAAACCATTTCTATGTCGTGCTGTCTGCACTAGACTTAAACTGCACTGATGAGCTGTAATGACAGCGAAATAGTACTATCTGCAGTTGGTTGAGGTGCAGACAGCACAGCATAGACATGCATTTTAATGTATGTCGGTTCTTGCCCGCTAGCAAAAAGTGGCGTGGGGGCCTGCTGTCAAATTGAAGTATGCAGTTGCATGCCAATTTGTCAGGTCAGGTCAGGTCACTTCCTTTAGGAAGTAGTACCCGTTAAGGCAGCTAGGTGGCTTTGTCATCGTGTCAGTATAATGCTGACAGATGGCATTGTCATCTAAATTCTTACTTAAACAAAATCATTGCTTTCATGACAGTATTTGCTTTAAATCATTATAAGCGAAACTCGCTAAATCAGTGTGGTAAATTTAATGTGGTTATAAACCAGTCTATTAATACACTTGTTACATATTTTGAATTATCCTCATTATCTCAGTAACAACTCTGCTTATAGAGTCTTTTTAACAAAATCTATTAAAAATATTCGTACTGCTTATTTTATGTATACATATTTCTCTCAATTTTTTAATCTTGATTATTAACTGATAACTGAAATTAATTTTTTTTTCACTGCTAGTATTAAAATGCAGCTCTTATTTTCGTATATTGGCTGAGATATATATCTAATTGTAAACTTTTTTGTTACCTTCGTTTATGACGATTGCTTGCATCATTCCTTTTCCTCTTACTTCCCTCACTAAATCTTTAGGAAGCTTTTCKAGTTCCTTTCGTAGGATTTCTCCCAAAATTCGAGCCCGACCAGCCAGGTTCTCTTCGACCACCACTTTCAGTGCTGCTATGGCCACTKTACAAGCCAATGGGTTTCCTCCGTAGGTGGATCCGTGTTCACCTGGTTTGATGCAAAGCATTACATCGTCATCTGCGAGAACAGCTGATACCTTTGGAAAATGACATCACTTAGACACTATTGAAAAACGAAAATGACACGAACGCAAACGTACGTCTTTTAACTTAACTTAACACTAGWACTAGACTAACKAAAGTGTAGCGTTTGTTTAAGATTATGACATTTGGTTTCAAAGGTAAATATGCAAATATGCACACTATTTTGTTACGTATATATTTGTAGATCATTTGCTGTTTCAAGCTTTTTGTAAAAATTCGTGCATTTAGTATTGTGTTTGTAGCTCCCAAAAGTTACATTCATGTTTAGAATGCCTAAAGTTTTCATAAAAGAAGGTCTGAAATATGTGTAATCTGAAATCATTGATTTAGGCATAAAAAATTTATTGAAGTTGTTACGACACTTCAAGTATTATAAAGTATGTTCAGTTCAAAATTTCTAAATTAACAATGTAAAGTAAATCGAAAATGTGTAAAAAGTAAACTAAAAATATATTACGAAAAACTCAGGTACTAAATCAAACATTGCGATAACACAGACAATCATGCCTATTCTGTAACCTCAAATCGAATAGGAATGCTTCAGATCGGATCGGAATGGACCGGTCGAAATCGGAATCGTAGAAATTCGTATTCCGTAACTCTCCTAATTCCGATCGTCGGAATTACTTGCTCGGAATGATCTCCGACAAGCCTAGCGCTGTCGAATTGCCGTTCCGAATATCGGAATGACATTCGCGCATGATCAGATCGCAGTTGAAACGGTTGAAACTTCGGTAACGTTTTTGATAACTGTAAGTTGTTCTGGATACTGTCGAAAATAAAAAGTGGCTCAAATTTAATAAACTAAAACATGGACGTGATACTCCAAGGTGTTGTTTTCGGCGATGAAGTAGCTAGCGCTCTAGAAAGGTAAGTTAATAATAAAAATTATAGTAATACCAACGAATTAAGTTTATCCATTTTCAACTTTTTACTACAGGCATATATTTAACTTGGAAAGAAGGTTCTTAAAGACAGAAGCAACCCTTTTGAAATGCCATAGCAGCTGTTTAAGAAATCTTTATCGCTTGCCAAAGGAAATTGATGTTGAAGTCATAAATGAAATAACTCCATTTCTGCATATTTAAACCGAAAGGGCTTTCACAGTATAAATTGCCAAATAGTAAGATACCTATCTACTGTAATTGGTATGAAATATGAAAACAGATTTTTTATAGATTTCTAATGCAAACCTTATAACTTTAATTTGCAGTGCAAAGTATCCAGGATCTAAACATGATTCTGCCATATGAAATATGTCCAATATTAGGAACCACTTGGAAATGTGTTATAATAATGGTGAACGTGGATTTTGGTTACTAGGTAAATACAAATTTTACTTACAGCTTACATTTATTGCTATTTTACTTAATATTATTTTAGAATATTCTGGTTATCCTTTGCAACCCTGGCTATTAACACCAATCCAAGGTGCGGCTGATGAAACACCAGAAAGTCAATACATTTCAGCTCATGTTCGAGCTAGAAATAGTGTCGAGCGGTGCAATAGTGTATTAAAAATGGGTTTTCGTTGCCTCTTAAAAGATAGAGTACTACACTACAGCCCTATCGAGGCTGCAAAGATTATTTATACATGTTGTATTTTGCATATTTTAATAATGAGAAACATACAATTTGATGAGGATAATGTGGAAGACCTTAATGACAACATTGAGCAAGCACTTGAAAATAATGGTAAGACAAATTATTTCAGCTATGTCACCTGTATGTAATTCACCTTTCATTTTAGGAGATGAAGATGGGAATTTGCTAACTCTTGGTCGTAGAATAAGAAACCAGGTTATTTACAATAATTTTACTTAGGTATAATTAAAATTTACTTACAAATACATATAATGTAATCAAACTAAATACAAAATTGAAATAAAAGTATTTATGATCTACACTAATCACTATTCTTATTTAATTAATCCAAATAATTCCATCGCATCTGGCATTTTATGACACGGACACGACACTTATTATTAAAACATGTGTTCAACAGGCGCAAGCACTAAAGTAACAACAAGGGTACAATACACAGGTATGATATGTATAACCGCACTTTTAGACTTTTGGACTGTCAGTTGGTTGATGTTCGAGTAAAAATACAACSCTGCCGGGTTGCMCCATGCGCATCAAATCGAGATTACAGTTTCCGATTTGGTCCGGCTCCGACSTGAGTTACAGAATACCGATTTAGAAGCGGGGACGTCAAAGTCGGAACGGAGTATTCCGTTTTGTCAACATTCCGATTTCAAGCGAGCATTCCTATTCGATTTGGTAAAAGTTACAGAATAGGTCTAATTAAGTATGTTTTGTATGTCTGCTTCTATACAAAAAATTGTCATGATACAGTAGTTATATAATTATCGCCTTGAGAAAAGTAAAACTTCTGAATTTTAACAAATTTTTTTGAGTAATTATGTGAATAGGATGGATATTATATATATATATTTTTACACTCTTACTCTATTTCTTTATTTTAATCAACAAATTACACTTTTAAATACCTTGCATTGATTTACATTTCATTTAAAATAAGATAGTACAAGACGAACTATCCCATTAATGGTTTTATAGGAATGGTTTTTATTTTGGATGGGTGTAGCATAAATCAATTCCACATATCCACACACAGTTATGAGCACCATTTAATATATGGAGCGATAGTTCAGAATACAGCTGTTTCTGAAAATGTCATCTTTTCACGTGCAAACTACTACATAAATGATTTCGATGGTTTCCAAGCAACATCATCAATTTTTTAAGTGGCAACCCCACGTTTTACTTTTGTTTTTAATAGTTCATTGTGTTGTCTAAATAACGATGTAAAAATTGCTACGTGGCATAAATAATTTTAGTGAGAATTTAGTGTCATTTTTCTGAGACACTTTCAAGAGAACATGTGCTGTTAAAACGTTCTATTAAGCTGTAAGTTAAGTATGCGAATAGAGATCTTTCTTTTAATAATATAGATACGAGCTCACTTTCTTTGGGTCAGATTTTATTTGTTGTKCACTTTAATTTTAATGGTTTCCTAAAAGTCCTAACTTTGTCTCAATGCTCTAAAAGTTCGTGTACCTTGTAGAGTTTACATAATTTGTTTTTAGCTTTAATTTCTTTCTGTTCATCCCATTCAAGTTGGCTTAGACTAGTATACAGTATACACTTTCGTTTCACACGATTCTTTTAGAAGGTTTGCTGATCATATATTTAGACGGTACTGCTGTTATATGTGACGGAAGATGCATGACCTCATCCACAAGCGGATAATTACGTCTAGGTGCTGAACATTCATTCACATTAAGCACAATGGGCTAATACCTGACCGTCAGTCAGGATTTCGCTGTGGTCATAATACAATTACTACTTTGTTAGATGTAACTGACGATTACTTGCGCGCCATAGACAAGAAAGAAGTTACAACAGCAGTATTTCTTGATTACACTAAAGCCTTTGATTGTTTAAATCATGAAATGTTATTAGCCAAATTAAAATTTCTGGGCATTAGTGATGACACTCTTCGTTGGTTTTGAGACTACTTATCCGAAAGGAATCAAATGGTAAAACTTGATACTAATAATATTTCACAGTCTGTTGCTTTGGATTCCGGTGTGCCGCAGGGAACAATTTTGGGGCTTATCCTTTTCGTGTTGTATATGTCGGGTTTTGAAAATGTGGTACATAATTGTAAATTACACTGTTATGCGGATGACAGCCAAATATATCTGTCGTATAAACCTATCTCAGTTGTTCAGGCGATTAATACTATTAATGAAGATTTGAATAGAATCGAAATGTGGTCGAAGAATCATGGTTTATTGCTTAACGCCAGAAAAACTTTCTCTGTTACTTTTAGGTAAAAAAAATCGCATTTTCTGAAGACCTAGTACAATTGCGATTGGGAGGTGGTGTTATCCAAAACGTTCAGTTAGTTAAAAATTTGGGTGTTACTTTTGATTCTCTTCTAACTTTTAAAAACCATGTTTCATTAATTTCACAAAGTTCTTTTCTAAAGCTGAAAGCATTATATTGTTTTAAGAACATTCTCCCAACAGAATGTAAAATTAGATTAACGAATTCATTAGTGCTATCTAAAGTCGAATATGGTAGTTTGGTATACGGTCCATGTTTGACTGGCGCGGAGGAATATAGAATTCAAAAAATACAGAATGCATGAATGCGATATTCTACCGGTATATCTAGGCGGGAACACATAACACCCTTTATAAGGCTTCATAAGTGGTTATGAATGCCAGAAAGATGGATATACCATCTTATGTGTTTGGTGCACGCCATTATCTTGTTTAACGAGCCAAAATACTTAGAAGACAAAATAAATTTTCGCGTACAATGTCACAACACTAACCTGCTGTTTGTTGCTACTACGTTGAACATAATACCGTCCTCTTTCAATCAGCTTTTTCATATGCGTCTGCACATTACTATGGAAATCTACCTAGAGATCTGCGGTCATTCTCTTATCATATTTTTAAATCAAAGCTGAAGTTGTTGCTCCTTGGTGGTCAAATTCGTATTGATTCTTAATGTTTACTGTTGTATTTCGAATATATAACCTACTTGTAAGCAAGCTGACAGCCCGCCAGATTAAATAAAGACGTTTATTATTATTATTATTATTAATTAGCATCACTGGGGGCCAAAACCAGACTAAGGATTCTAGAAATTGAGTTTTTTTGCATATCATTGTGTTTATGAAATTTAATATTTCGTTACAAACAAGTGTACTTTTAACAGGACGATCAGTATTATCAATAACTGACAAAACGTGACGCAGKGAAAACGCAGGTAAYTAAGCATTGCTAAGAAACATTAAGCAGGTTAAATAAGKAAGTTTTATTGCACTCGAGAAAGCTACAAAATACGAAGCTTGAACAGTAGCCAGAAGGTTGAAGTTATTTTCTTAAACACTGCAACTTACCGCCATAGTTCCTCCAGAAAGCGCCTTTCCCAAGCAAACAACATCAGGCCTGACGTTCTCATGTTCCACAGCAAGCATCTTCCCAGTGCGTCCAAGTCCCGTCTGCACCTCGTCATCAATCCACAGCACGTTGTATTTCGTGCACAACTCCCTCACTCCTTTCAGATACCCAGGAGAAGGCACAACAATTCCTGCTTCTCCTTGAATAGGCTCCACCATGAACGCACAGATATTGGGATCGTTCTTGAGTACCTCTTCCAGAGCTTGAAGATCGTTGTAAGGCACCAAGCTAAATCCTGGCATGAAAGGACCGTAATATTCCCTGCATGTCGGATCGGTCGAAGAGGAAATGGCGGAGAGGGTCCTTCCCCAATAATTTCCTTCGGCGAATACGATTTTAGCCTGGTTGTCCGGGATCTTCTTCTTCAAGTATCCCCACTTCCTGGCGAGCTTACACGCGGTTTCTCCCGCTTCCACACCGCTGTTGATCGGTAGAACTTTGTCGTAACCGAAGAGTTTTGTGATGTATTCGGCGTATTCTCCTAGTGCATCGGTGAAGAAGGCTCGTGACGTTAGTGTAAGGATTTCCGCCTGTTTCTTCAGGGCTTCTATGATGGCTGGGTGGCAGTGGCCTTGGTTGACTGCGGAGTACGCGCTTAGGAAGTCGTAGTATTTTTTGCCCTCGACGTCCCATACGAAGACACCTGTAAAGTTCGTTAAATCTAGTATTTTTTTTTTACTTCTACTACTTTTAAGAGGATGCTGAATTCTAGTCTCGATTTCAAGTTGATATCTTATTATAGGAGGGAGCAAAGGGCGGTTTCCTTTCTACAAAACGCAATGCCCATTCTTTTTATTCTTGTTATTTTGCGCAAAAGGTTCAATTCCACTCTTTGTAAAATCTTGTTTACCAAATATACATTATTAAATCCATCATATACACGCCTAACATGCTGTTCTATTGTTCACTCTAAAACATTCTGTTTGGCAACTTTCAGCGACAGCCATCAACTCTAATTAGAATTATTTGTTCTTCTATCACCACATATGAAAGGGCAGGTTACGTCACCGCATACTCCAGCGAAAACTTGATTTACGCCACTAGAGCCAAAAATTACCTACTAATTTTCACCAATATCTAACTGCCTAAAATTTAGCTGTCACGCTATCGCTGTCCACTATCAAAATCACCTCAATTTGTGTTGCGGTTTTTGCTATGAATTCTAATTCAAAAAATGACTGATGTTCCAAATACTCCACCAGAGATAAGAAATGAAGCAGAGCATACCTCTGTCGACTTATCGCCCTTAAAATAAAAAAAAACGCTGCAAATTGAATCAGTACTTCCACATCCAATTGTCAAAATGACATTTACGTTTTTATTTCTGATGCTATATGATTAGTAATCAGATTTTGAGCATTTTGTCTCTCTACACATTTTTTCTAAGACAAAGTCCTCGTGATATTAGCAAAAATATATAAATTTTAAAATCGGTTTTTTCCAAATAACTCGAAAATTATTAACTTAACAAAAAAATTACAAGAGTGCTTTCTGATCAGAAATTTGATTTTATATATAATACCAATATTAAAAAAAACCGTACAAGCAGGGACCAAAATAGGTTTTTTGGAAATATTTCGAAAATGTCAAAATTTTGAATAAATTTTCTAAGAAACTTTTTGTGAGAAATTTTATGTCCTATCTGATGGCATTTTCATTTTTTGAATATATTAAGTATATTCGGAGATATTTAGGAAAAACCGTTTTCTTTAAGTGACGCTTTTTTGCTAATATCTTCTAAACGAATGAATAATACTCGCAGTTATACTACTAATCACATACTAAAACGAAAAAAATATAAAAAAATAAAAATTTGTAAAAAAGGTAGTTACCCCCCAGTTTTGCCCCCTTCCCGAAACCGTACTTACCCCACAAACAATAGGTCGCTTTGGGTCGTTGAGATTTATAAGTTTGCCAAATTTCAAGTTCATGTATTAAGTCTTTCGAAAGTTACCGCGTATACAAACAAAACCACAGACACACACACAAGAAATTTTTTTTGCTCAAATTTTGTTCTTTTGCTTTTTCGACCACTTTAAAGCGAATGAGCAAATAAAAATTTTTGAAATTTTTTTTTGCGATATATACTTCCCATCCGTTGGATGTGGAAGTAATAAACAAGTACATTTATTTTCGGAAACTGTAATGTCTGCAAATATTACAGACCTGAAACCTTGAAGACATCGAATTTACGGTCTATATATTTGATGTTAAGAAAAACCTTCTCAATAAAAATGATATTGATATTAGTAAATATCCCAAGCCCAAGTTACGTTTTCTCTACAGAAACGAAAATCCAGTTGTTTTAAAAGAGTCTAGAACGTTTTCTGCGCAAGAATAAATACATTCTTAAGATATGCAGCCGATTTTAGTGATTTACGTGAGGTAATCACGTATTGTTTCAACAAATACTTAGCAGTACAAATGTTTTTTAGGTTGCCTCAATTTTTGGAATTTCTGGCGCTTGCCGCAGCCACGAATTGAAAGATTTGACAGTAAGTAATGTCAAAGATTACACTTCTCATTGAAATACCTAATAAAGACAAAGATATCACGTTCGTTTCATATTTCTGAAAATTTTTATGAGATTTCTAAAAAATGCATAAACTTTTGTCCACTAAATATGGATCAAACTAAATCAGGATTTTTTTATTAAATATCAAAATGGAGAGGCCAGATACCAGAGCCTGGTATGCTATAATCTGCCAAGTTTGTGTGCGAATATGTTAGTAAATTACAATACTTTATAAACACTTCTGTTTATAACCACGATTACATATTAATAATTTTAATACAATATAAAAAATTTCTGCTAGTCTATACATAATCAACAATATACTCAATCCTGTATCGAATAAACAATAAAAAGAATGGGTATCACAAGTTCACAAAATCCACAAAATTTTTTTTTACATCAAACGGCAAATCATTAACAATATTGTAGTCGATATGTCTTCTTGTATTGTATTTATGTTCATCCATATTACGTATCAATGAAAATGAGGTGGCATCAGCTGATTTTAACAAGAAAATTGAATTTACTTTTAATCTTGAAATTTCAAGGTTGAATAGGTGTTTGTTTTTTGTTACTATAAACCGAATAAGACACTTTGCATAAAATGATTTAAAATGCGAGCAGATTGATAATAGATATGGATGGAATGGACCCTCTGTTTTCAATACTTCGATATCATGACCTCGCTTAATGTTCTTATCAATCTCATATAAAATAGCAATGTGTGGTTGACATTAATTGAAAATAATTATTTATAGTAGCCTTATTGCTTGCTTTCTTTAATAACGAGCTAATCTGGAATGCAGTGATATAATTAGTAACAAATAGCTTGACATAAGGATGTCAAATCAACCAGACTGATACAGTACAAACTATTTTAATGCAAAAAACATTTTTTATTAATGGTTTAATCATGGTTTTTGTGTTTATTTTTTTTAAAGATTGGTTAAAAACATTGTTTTATGTTTTAAACGCTGTCATCGTAAAAGATATTTATATGTTACTGAACATAAATACCAGTGGATGCCATCGACTAGCAACATTAAATGTAGAACTTCCGTACCAAAAACAGAATCTGCACATTGTTTATGGAAGAATAGAAGTACCTTTAAGGACTTTCTGCATTTTTTAAATGATGTTTACTTTCTGGATGTTTTAGGAATAATGAATTTTAGACGTGCCAGATTTCTGCATTTTGTGGAACTTTATGTAAAGCTTTTAGCTTCTGAATATAGCTAATTGTTCAATTTGCATTTATAAATAAAGGTTATATTGGATCTATCATTACAGAAATATTTGCAATGCGTTTATTATAGCAACATGTACCAAATAGCATAACATATTTATATTAGACCAGAAAGTAATTAGTAACCACCTAAATATTATTATTTATTTAACATTGAAGGAGTAATTTCACATTTTGAAAATAGCGAGAAGGGCAATTAAATATAGCCTTAAATGCTCTTCACGCACCTACTTTAAAGAGTAGCTATTTTGATGTAAATACGTCAAAATTAACGTTATTTTCAAAACGGAAAGACGTCAAAAGTGTCTAGTTGAACAATTCAAAATTCAGGGTAATACAGATTGTAATCAGTCCTAACAGTTACAGAATGGAATGGACACCATACACATTGTAAAATAAATGCAGAGGACCCAGTGTGATACTAAAATAGATGTGAAATAAGGTTAAAAATTAAAAGTTTTCTGGAAGATTTTCTTGAACAAAATAAACTCGATAGAGCGGTCATTGACGAATACTTGAAGTTAGTAAAACTCTGCATCGAACAAAACACATTATAAACAAACATTTGGATTGGCAGAGGAAAAACCCTCTTTCACCTTTTTAGCTAGCCTTTTCTCAAGCTACCTAGAAAATAATCTAAAATATACAAATGAATTTCCGATATTGCGGTGTGGACGATGTTTTGCCATAATAGACATAACTTCGATATTAATAATTTTACACAGAAATTAAATTAATTATATCAAACAATATGAAATAGAAAAGGATTCCCAATTGCTATTTCTAGATGTAATTATATTAAGAAAGGATGATAGAATCACGTTTAATATTTATAGAAACCCGACACATACAGATAATTACATCAAAAACAGTTCTTGTACGCCTTTCAAGTATAAAATGCCCGTCTTTAATAGTTTGATACATAGATTACTAAATGTTCCATTATCTACAGAAAATTACAGAAATGAACTATAGTACATTTATAATTTAGCTAACTCAAACGGATAAAAAAAAAAGAAATGATCTCTAAGTTATCGAACAAACACAAATATTTTAATTTGTAGTCTCACACCATGTTTCATAGAAAATTTAAATACCGTTCTTCAATAGAACATAAATTTCAAAACTTATTTTCTAAATTTAATATTAATTTTGCTTTTGGTAACAACTGCACATTAAGAAACTTATTAGGCAACACCCTGGATAAAACTGGAATTTATGAAATTACATGCTGTAGCTGCCCAAAAAAGTACATTGGGCAAACAAAACGTAACGCAAATATTGGATTCAAAGAGCATATGTACCACGTAAACAATAGAAATTGAGAAAAATCTGCACTAGCAAACAGGTCACAAATTTAATATAGCCAACGTCAAGAACATCAAACCGTCATCACGCGCCAACTTCAACCCCTGGTAGACTGTTTACATGAAACGCAATTCAAACGATCTGCTAAATATGGATCTCACGCCCTTAAATAATCCACTTGTCGCAATAGTAAAGTGAAAAATGCAATATAAACAAATTCTTTTCCCACACGACACAACTGTATACCTATCTATGTTTACGATATCTTTAATCATACTTGTCAAGCCATCTAATAAGAAGGCCGCTTGGCGGTTGAAATTTGGGTTTGCCAAGAATAAAAGTTTAGAAGCTTGGGTCATCTGAACCAGGCGTAAGCTCATTGGAAAAGTCCGGTCGGACGAATGCTCTAATTCGAATGAAAAAAAGATTGATTGATTCCTGCAAAGTAAAAACTATCGTACCTTTCCCTTTAGTCAGCGCTACAGGTATGGGGGCATAATTGTGCGCGCCATACTTCTCCTCCCTTCGAAAGATTTGCTCGCTCTTTGGCCCCGGCTCCTTGGCTTGCTCGTGGACCGCAGCTTTGTTGAACGTCGCGTTGATTTTTACGTTATCTGGCATGCTGATTGGTTCGGAAGATTTCCTTTGCAGACGCTTCCTGTCAATTAGAAATGGGACTCGAATGATAAAACAGGCACGCTTTAGTGCTGTATATATACGGATTTTTGGAAGCGGAGGATTTATCGGAGCAAGAAAACAACGGGTCATCTGAGGTCATATAGGATACGAATCAGTTCGGTTTATTTTGTTGGAAAATCACTGGAACTTTGTATGCGAGATTCCGCTTGCGTAATTGGGGAGAAGCGCACTTGTTTGGATTGGTGGCGCCCTTGCTACCAGCTACACGTAACTGGGTTACTTTGATAAGCACCCAAATATGTTGCTTCGCGGTTTCACAAATTTCAGAACAACATATTGGATAGAAAATGTAGACAAGAATGCGAAGTATGTCTTGTGTGACTATGATGTGGAAAACTCTATWTTCGAAATACTCTAGCAATTTGAAGACATTTTGTGACTCATGAATAGCGGTGGAAGAAGTACAGTTCATTAAATATACAGAAAAAGATTGAAATAACACTTTTAATAATAAAAAAAAACACATCGTTATGTACCTAATCTGACCCCGCCAAATCGACCAAAAGTACAATCGTACCATACTTTTCTGGAAGGCACTCAGGGAATTTTTGACCGCCCCCCCTGTGACTTCGTTGTGGATGAAGCTATAAGCCTGAACTTTCTATGGCCATAATTAATTGTTTCTAAATTGCACACTACATATACCTAAGTACTTCTACCAGACACAAACTTCAAATTTTGCATTCAGTTAATGCTTAGTCTACAAACGAAGGAAAAATTGAAACATCAAGAAATTTCAGACCTACCGTCTGATAAGTGAATATAATCGACCTGACCTGATCTGACCTGACCTGAAACTTGAACAGCAAAGACAAGGAGTGGACTTTAAGAGAAAGAAAAATTGCTATCTACAAAAAGAAGTGAGGTACCACCAAAAACACAAAATGTACAAAAATGCAAGTCTCGCAACGCAGTCCTGCCACCCCAAAAAGTTCTGGAATTTCATGTAAAACCGAGTCACTTATTCTGGTTAGTATATCTTTGGAAGTACCTACGAGGGTCATGTAATAATTCCTGCACATATCAAGTTGGCGCTGAAGTGGCGATGGTGAAAAAACAGGTGCTGACAAATTATACAAGCTTAACAAAAGTAGTTTACGACAAGGAATTAAAAATGAATTTATATTTAGTTACAACACTATGTTCTTACATGTAATATATTCTCTGCAATATTTTATATAAGGGAAATTGGGCTGCAAGTAGTAATGTCACACAATAGCCCTCTTTGGGCGGCTATGGTCACACATATCATCCACCTTTTTAGTATTTTAGGACAGACTGCTTGTTCGAAATACATGTTAACTTTTTCCCTAGATGACACTCTCAAATGTTGAACTCTTTGTGCTACCCTCGCATTAATTCTGCCAATTCATCCTGCTTTGTCTTCACATTTATTTATTACCTTTTTAATTTCTAAAGAGTTAGTTAATTGTAAATAAAATGGTTTGCGCCCTTGCTACCAGCTACACGTAACTGGGTTACTTTGATAAGCACCCAAATAGTTTGCTTCGCGGTTCTACTAATTTCAGAAGAATACGTTGTATAGAAAATGTGGACAAGAATGTGAAGAATGCCTTACGTAACTATAATGTGGAAAACTCTATCGTCGAAGTGTTAATTTACCTATGATTAACGTCACTTGCTCCCAGGATCCACTCTAACAATTTTAAAGACATTGTGGTTTATGAATAGTGGTGGAAGAAGTACAGTTCATTAAATATACAGAAAAAGATTGAAATAGCACTTTTAATAATAAAAAAACACATCGTTATGTACCTAATCTGACCCCGCCAAGTTGAGCAAAAGTACAATCGTACCATACTTTTCTGGAAAGCACTCAGGGAATTTTTGACCGCCCCCCTGTGACTTCGTTGTGGATGAAGCTATAAGCCTGAACTTTCTATGGCCATAATTAATTGTTTCTAAATTGCACACTATATATACCTAAGTACTTCTACCAGACACAGACTTCAAATTTTGCATTCAGTTAATGCTTAGTCTACAAACGAAGGAAAAATTGAAACATCCAGAAATTTCAGTCCTACCGTCTGATAAGTGAATATAATCGACCTGACCTGACCTGACCTGAAACTTGAACAGCAAAGACAAAGACAAGGAGTGGACTTTAAGAGAAAGAAAAATTACTATCTACAAAAAGAAGTGAGGTACCACMAAGAACACAAAATGTACAAAAATGCAAGTCTCGCAACGCAGTCCTGCCACCCCCAAAAAGTTCTAAAATTTCATGTAAAACCGAGTCACTTATTCTGGTTAGTATATCTTTGGAAGCACCTACGAGGCTCATGTAATAATTCCTGCGCATATCAAGTTGGCGCTGAAGTGGCGATGTGAAAAAACAGGTGCTGACAAATTATACAAGCTTAACAAAAGTAATTTACGACAAGGAATTAAAAAATGAATTTATATTTAGTTACAGCACTATGTTCTTACATGTAATATCTTCTCTGCAATATTTTATATAAGGGAAATTGGGCTGCAAGTAGTAATGTCACACAATAACCCTCTTTGGGCGGCTATGGTCACACATATCATCCACCTTTTTAGTATTTTAGGACAGACTGCTTGTTCGAAATACATGTTAACTTTTTCCCTAAATGACACTCTCAAATGTTGAACTCTTTGTGCTACCCTCGCATTAATTCTGCCAATTCACCCTGCTTCGTCATCACATTTATTTATTTACGTATTTCTAAAGAGTTTGTTAATTGTAAATAAAATAGTTTGCTCCAATATTAGAGAAAGAATAGTTAAAAACATTAATTGTTTTAATAGGTTTTCAACCAAAATATTATAGTGCATAATGCAGTCAATCTCTCTTATAATTAACTGTAGGTGTCTTACATTACTATTATCTTTGATTATAATATTCCATCGGAGATCGGAGTAATAAACTCAGTGCTAGTGCATGTTATCTTTTTCAAAATTTATTTCGGCCACCCTTATAACTCTGTCAAAAATCTCAACATTGACCTCAATAATTGGTCTGTAGGATCTTTCTTCCGCGTATTGTACAACATTTTATTTATTTTACATGAAATCATAATGTCAGTAATAACCCAATTTTTCTTGGTGCATTCCAATCATTCCTTACCTTCTTTTTTACAGTGGCTAATTTCGTAAGCCTTACTACCTTATATACCGATTATTCAATTGCCACATAACCCCCTTAACAATCATAAACATTCAAATTTTCCTTGTTTGTTAGTTTCTATACCTTATTCTACCTTAAATAAGTATTGTAACTGCCAGCATCACTTATTTTGACTTATTTTGGTGTGTTATAACGTAGTCAGTTTATACATTTCCTATAATTAGCCTGACAATACAATAGCCACAAATAGTGTTACTTTCCATTTTTCCTCTTATGCTATGATTACAGCTCTTGCATTTAATATATCTATTTCTTATAGAACCTACATCTACATCTGCATATCTGACATTCAAAGAAAACTTTTCCCAGTAATATGTTGAAATTTTGTTTTCAGTACCATATTTTTCTTTATTTTTTGTGTATTATACTTTGGTTTCTTAATTTTTAGATTTTCATGTTTTTTCAACTGTCCAATCATTTCTTGTTGAAGAATATTAACATCATTTATTTTTTGGATTTGGTAACCAAAGACCTATTTTTGGGTTTCTGTAACTTTATGTATACCAAATTTAAATTACCCTTGCTTTATTTTGTCATGGTCTTCGTATAATAAATGTTAAAATATTAATTGCACTTTCTTTTTTTGTTAACAAACAATTCATTAGTTAAATTGGCTGCATTTGTGCCAGATGCTTAGATGAATCTCGAGCCGTTAAAATCGTCTCTAATTTTTGTTACATGCTAATATATTTTCCGTCTCAAGACTCGCACATCGTAGATAACATTTGTGTCTACTTTAAAAGTATGTTTCGCTAAACACTAGTTATAGTTACGCTGCTTAAAAGTTGGATTAGCGAAGATTATTAGAATTAGATTCTGAGAAAAAAGACGAAATTTATAGCCGCCGTACAGAAGCCAACAAAAAATCAACAGTCACTATACTCGAAAAAAGGAAAGGAGGAAGTTTTTTTTTCTCTAACGCGAACTGAATATTTTTCTTTAATATTGTGAAATTTTAGAATACATCTGGCAATGCTTGATCAATACAAGAAATATAGTCTATATATATTTTAGTGGCAATTTTTTTCCGTAGTGGGCATAAAGATGAACTCACTGGCAGTTATAGATTATTATGAATTCCCCTTATTTTAAAGCGCAATCTGTTGCCAACCTATTTTTAAATGAACTCACAAGTCCTTCGAAAGGTCATTTATTATTTTTACACGGAATTTGTAACACACATGCTTGATGATTACTCGAATCAATAATAATATTAAACCGCTCCTAACTAATATGATGTTTTGTTTATTAATAATTATTACCACTAGTTCAGATCAATTGAGCATTTGTGACGAAGAATGAACATCTGTATTTACATGGCATAAGCCTTATTTCTGGAATATCGTTCCGGTTATCTTGAGACCTACACTTTACATTCATACATGGTGTGTGAACACAATAACATGTTTTGAAGATCTGTACATTTTTAATTGAGGAAGTCTAGTGAATCTGAACGTAATTTTTTCCACAGCGTAAAATCAATAACAACATTGTTATATACTAAGTATTGGATAAGTAAACAGCAGATAACGAATTATGCATACCTGTTTTTATAGACTAGTTAGCAAGTTTGCAATCAACATATACATACACTTAAATTAATAATACACTCTACTATATTACATACAACACATTTTGTATCTCGTATTAATCGATGATAACGTTCTTGTGGGCATTAATTTCATATTAATAACAAGCTTATGCTTTAGCATTTCTTTTGAGAGTTCCTGACTGCCTCATGTATAGTCTAATTTGATGAAATGATACGTGATTTCACCCTCCTTTATAAAGTACGGGTTACCACTATATGATGAAAACAATTTTATCTGAAAGTCGCACTATATGACGTCACACAGCTTTCAAGATCACAATGAGAATAAATAAAACCGAAACCTCTGAATTTTTACGAAGAAATTACACGTTTTCTGTTCCAATGCTATTTCTAACCAATTTATCCACATTTGGAGCAAAACCTAATTTAAATATAGTGAAAGTTATTAATCCTATTAGGACAACTAGGAGGAGTAGGCAACGTTGCTTAAAAATTGGTTGACATGTCTGCTTTGTGCACATGTCACTGTCATTTACTGTCAAAATCGTTCCTAACTTCAAATTCTTGAAATTTTGAAACGTTGCGAACTTATTAAATTCCTATTTAAATTTAGTATACTTACTATTAGTTAATATCATCTGACACTATAATGTAGTATATTGCATGTCCTATTTTTAGAAGTGAAAAATCAAACGATATGCAAGGTAGGAAAAACAACATTTGAAGTGACATCATTTACTTCATTATACTACTTTTTATTAGAACATCCTGTGGAGAAAGACATTAACGATATATTCAGCGATTTACTTTGTGCAGAGGATCAATTAATCAGTGAAGGTTTCGAAGAAGGCTACAAGAAGACCTTACAAAATGAAAACATCGAAGCATACCATTTGGGTTACCACAGGGGTGCCGAACTGGGTGCTGAATTAGGATATTATGCAGGAATAGTGGAAGAGTGCCTGTCTAATTACCAAAATAAGAATGAATGTTCTGACAAGGTTTTGAGAAGCTTGGAAAGTCTACAACAAAAGATAGCTTCATTCCCAACTGAGAATACTGAAAGTGTGGATATTTTGGCATTGTTCGAGAACATAAGGACTCATTATAAAAAAGTTTGTGCTCAGTTAAAATTGAACGCCCCATTTCCTGAAACTGACCAATTTTCATTCTAGAATGTTGCGGTATTGTGATATAGTAAAACAACACATTGACAGTGTTTTAAATTGCTTAGAACCTTTGTTACCATTTGCTAATTGCCACATGGTCGATTATTTCACAGAAAATGCTTTTCATACACATATTCCTACTAATATTCGTAACGAAATAGCTACAGTAGGTCACAAACAAATATTGGATTCTATATTCAATAACAAACCAATGCAAAAAACACCACATTTAAATTCTTTTATTGTAGAACTGAAAAATTTCATTTTGTATAATCGGCAACCTATTTGTTTGACAATAGAACAACTTTATGACAAACTTGCTGTGTTGGGTGCAGCTAAATCTCCTAGTCCAAAGTTAGAAGTCTTCATGGCTCCTAAAAAGTCTCACGAAGTTGAAATCTTAAGTGCCGTTGCAGCAGCAGTTACAACTATATCTGAATCAACTCATGTGATTGATATTGGGGATGGTAAAGGTTATCTTAGTTCGATGCTTGCACTTCACCATAAAATTCCAGTTTTGGGCGTGGATTCTTCAGAATCCAACACGAAAAGTGCATCTAAAAGAGCTAAAAAATTGCAGAAAATATGGCCTGCTGTTTTGAAGATTCCAAAAAGTTCAGTACTATCAAATAACGGTTTAGAGGTGGATAGTATTTTATACAAGCAACTAACATGTTTTGTTCAAGAAAACACAGACTTAAAATCTTTAATTTCAAATTCATTTTCTGAGTATGCAGATCGATTGAGTTTAACAGGTCTCCATACTTGTGGAAACTTGGGACCAACATGTATAAAAATATTTAGCTCAAACGACAGCATTAGAAGTATATGTAATGTTGGTTGCTGTTACCACTTATTATCGGAAAGATTTGATGGGAAAGATTGTTCAAATTTTGGATTTCCTATGTCTGATTACCTACATTCTAAAAAATGTGTCTTAGGAAGGAATTCAAGAATGCTAGCAGCACAGTCAATCGACAGAATACTAGATTCACATTCACTAAATAACAAATATGTTTTGTACCGAGCAATTTTTGAGGTGCTTCTTCAATGTGTTGATGTTGAAAGCACAAACGTAGGTAAAATCAAGAAACCATGCAATTCATTTTTGGAGTATGTCAAGGAGGCATCACGACGTTTGAATGTGCAAATTCCGCTATCTGATGCACAAATCATGGCATTCTATAATCAGTATGAGCATCGCGAAGATGAATTGAACGTATTTTATTTATTACGTTGCTTCCTAGCACCTGTCATTGAATGTCTTATTTTGTTAGATAGGCTCCTTTTTTTGTTGGAACAAGGACATGAAAATACATTTTTAGTTAAGATGTTTGATCCTGTTATTTCTCCAAGATGTTATGGTATTGTTTCTGTTAAAGAGGTGAACAAGAAATAAAATAATTGCTTATTGCCCGTTTTTTTTTACTGGTTACAGTTTGCCAAGATGAGTACCATTCTTTTCACTGTAAACGCATTTTAAAAAATCACACTGATTTTGGCTTAGTGTTTGATGGACTAGGAGAGTAAAGTTGATACCTATAAATCTGTAGTCAAATTAATTTTACTTGTAATCAGAACAGACTTACAAAGTAAACACCTACCAGTAAAGCTACAAATCTTTAAACAGTTTATTAAAATTATTTTTGTATCAGAATTGTATTGTACCCCTTATAAAATTCCATATATTTTGTGTTACATGACCCTTTAAAATTTGGTATTTGAAGTTAGAAGATACTAAAAGGCAAACCTTAAAATATTTTTTGTGTGTGACACATAATGTAACAATTGATTTTATTGCAATCAAATAACTTGTAATCATTGTCTGAATATTATTAACATTCAGTTGTTAAGACACCTGTATACTGAGTGTATATTACATAAATTGAGCAGGGGACAGTACTTGCCAAAATCCTTTATGAACATGATCAAAGAGGATTCATTCTACAAGCTAATTTTTTTCTTTTTGCGTTTTTTTTTTGACGGTTTCTTAAATTACGTACCTTTATTATTTTTCGGATGTCTTGCATGTTAAAATGCTAACTGCAGTATACAGGATGTTAGGTTTCTCATATGATCAACAATTTKACATTCCACAACCTCTGTATAATACTAATACCATATTCGGAATCTGTTTCTTTTAAATTCATATTAATGAATTAACACAGAACAAAWTCATAGCCAGTTATGATATATTTCGTTTCGGTTTACTAACTTTTTGATGGTTTGACTTAAATAATTTTACATCTATTTAATCTCTTAAAGCTATTAAAATCTATCCTTCAATCATTGTAAAAGGAAGTGTTACACCAATAAAATACAATAGTATTATGTAGAGACATTACTTCCTTTCGATTTAGTACTTTCTCTTTTAAATTGTGCTAGACAATACCCACATTAAATTGAACTCACCAAGGTATCTGTAAAAAAGTATCAATGCTACAGTATTGAATCAAAAGTACTAGTACAGAAGTATTGTTCGTGTTTCTAAATATAAATACTGCACTAACGTTACATGCAAAAAAATTCCTTTCAGCTTTACAGACAAATGATTTCTTCAGTAATTACAAGATTAAAGTTTGAGCTATTTTAAATTTGAATGCAGCATAAATATTATTTATTATTAGTATCCGTTTTATTTATTAGCCTTCCTTGCTGCACTGGCTCAACTATAAACTGCCCGTAGTCCAATAAAGTTGCACATTACATAAACTGCTATAATGAATATGCATCAGAATCCATTATATGAAAATTAAAACATAATAACTTTAGTGTTTTCTTATTATATTTGAGATAAACAAATTATCTTATCATGGTCAAAATTTGTTGAACTGGTTAAAATCTTAAATATTTTACAATTTAATAGAGTATTATGGCTTCATTGTAATAGCTTTAAAAAAACAATGATAAGGGTTTCTATATTATTAAGGACAATATTAGAAATGACGACAATGCAAGTTTTAGCATAACTATGTATATTTATCGTGACAACCATAAACTGATACAGAATTACATAATTTAAATTAAGCATTGTATAAAAACAATGTCACTTTTAAGTATCTAGCTCAATTTTATGGAAATGACTTAAAAAATTATGATCTATTTACAATAATATATAGCGTGTCAAGTAAAATTACTCTGTGTAAAAGACAATGATCCAACTTGTTCTGTTTGTCCAAAACAACGTGGCAGTAAAAGTTATGCTGCTCTCGGGAATTATTTACATGAACGCAAATAACATACTACAAAATCACTTACAAAACACCTTCAACAACTTAATAAAAATATATTTTTACATAAAACTGTGTAGTGAGTAAATGACATATAATGCATAGTTCATTGTAAATATAGTATTGTCAAAGAAACATCAAACGCGCTATCCAGTTCTGCTAAAATACACTCTGCAAATCAATGAAGACACTGTCGTAAACATTAATCAATAGGTTTTGTATTTATTATTGTGTAGAACAGCTCTTGCACATATAAAAAGTACAGCCATCCTATTTATCGGTTGGCAATAATGCCAGCTGTGCCAAAATCCAGGGAGCGTCCCCTGCAAGTAATGATGGAGACACGAGTGCATTTTCAGACGTCCGTGGCGAGTCCAGCTTCCCACGGTGTCTAAAATGCCATCTAGGAACCCGAAATTAACTAATATATACAAAACGATGCAGTACTATACGAGTTTTTCGCTTCACCGCTTCCTAGAAGCTACGGCTGCCACTAGAGCTGCACCCCTTCCACTTCCATCCTCTGACAACATTAGGTCAAACTGAAATGAATGCATGGAATTATTTACATCGAAGGATGTGTGTCCTATAAAAAAGGTCACCCTAAATTAAGTATAGCTCAGCATTTCTTCTCAAAGGACAAAGAAATCATGAAATAAAGCAGCCAAACTTGATCTATTAAAAGTTGTAATAACTTCCAAATATTAAAGAAATATAGGAACAGTAAAGGAATTATAAATAATTACACATAATGTAATATATATTCGATAACACAATAACATAGAAGTACATGTATGTATGGTAATGTGACACCCACCTCTGTAAATTAACTTTACTCCCCTTTTTCAAAATGTAAATTAATCTTGAAAGAAATGATCTTTTTGAGAACCATTTACAAAATCTTTAAGGTTTTTAAATCCTTTCCCACTTAAATTTGGTGGAATTGGAGTTTCATTTACTTTACCTCACTTGTATATGGGTAACTTCATTTTTTAAACGTAACTATAATTTTTTTATATGCCGTAACCATAATTTTTTTCTCTTGAGGTTTTATTATTATGCATATTGTTTAATAAAACAGAAAATAGAAACTTCTCTACAAAATCAATTATTTATTAATAAATCTCATTAAATGTAATAAAAATGGAGTAGGAATTAAAAAATTATTGAGAAGCAGAAACTTGTAAAAAGAGTAATAAGTAAAACTAAATAACATTTAAATACTCAAACTCTCTACCAAAAGGTATTAACATTTGCATTTCAGCATATGCACTTGTAAAAAAAATTACAATATTCTATTAAAAAATATGAGTAATACAACTTTCCAAAATTCACAATTAATAAATGAAAGATTTTTTCTTGTGGTGTTTCAATAAAATTTTTATATTCCAACGAATGACAAAAACGTCAAATTCTTTTAAAAACTTTAAATAATGCTGAAACGGCCTACTGAAGGCATCACATATACTTAAAAAAGTGCTCTTCAATTTCAACAAAGAATCGAAAATGCAATAATATATTCTGAAATATAAAAATGCTGACCAAAGAGCCCGTCTTGAAATTGATATTAAACTTTATGCTACGATCCCAAAATTAAAAATTCATTCAAAATCTGTTTTTCTCACTTATTTATCTCAAAAAAATTCGCCAAATTGTCTACTCTCTAGCTTTAGTAATAAGATATCCATATTTAATTTTTACTCAAATACCAATCGGTTAGATCTATGAAAATGTAGAAGGGCCACTTGAAGTTCTTAAAGGTTCTTTTAAAATTCGCTTCATATAACTTCAAATTTTTAAATTTCAAGTTATACGAGATGAAATTTTAATAGAAATATTTTAAGAACTTTAAGTGGCCCTTGTATGCCTTCGTATAGATCAGTAACTTCCAAACTTTTAATTTTTAAGTGTGAAAGAGTTTTGTACAGTTGGTAATGTCGAGTGCGTTCGAGTTTGTACAGTTCTTCAGAATGCAGGGCAAACTTTGCCATATTAATTTCTTTAGATGCTTTAGCAAATTTGTGTGTTGGAAGTAATTACTTTTACACTTGCCTGATGTCATACAATATCTTATTTTTTTTTACTTACCTTAATACCAGGATTAATCAGTTGTGCTATTTTCTCCATCATGAGATTGTGGAAGTGTGGATGGTATCTGTAAACTGATCCATCGATGCCGACGGTTACAATAGGTTCTTCCATTTTATTTAAGAGAGTGGCAACTGCAGCAGATACTAAATGTGCCGCCCTCCTCGAAATGCATTCACAGATGTACCGGATGTTAATATAGTCTTGTTCAGTGGCATGTTTAAGTCCTAACGCAAAAGATGAAATTTTGGATACTGCTCCATCGTAACTGAATGTTAGCTTACCTAATTCTTCTAATATCTCCTTGCAGTTTGTGTATGTACCTGGAGGATCACTTTCAATTTCTGACACATATTTYGTGTAGAAGCGCCCTCTGCTGAAAAGTAGGTCTGATCCCTTGCCCCCAAGTAGAAGGCCTTCTTTTGTGAACTTCTCGATTACGAGCCTTACCAGCTCTCCCATATACATGCCAGATATCATCTTTTCGTGTCTAGAAAAGAAAACCATTTTAATACAGAATGGAAAAATCAGTAAGTGAGCTTACAGTTGTTTTCCGGGGTTGACTGAGTTTTCATCTACGTCTTTGTCATACTCCGTCCTGACAAAGTCTAATTTTCCATCATCACCAAATGCACCCCATTCCAAGTTTATCAAGACGGTACCAGATCCATTGTCTTCTTCATCAAACAACTCTGCGTTCTTTTGTTTTTCAACGTAACAAGCATTGCTGCCAGTTCCTATACAAAATGAATTGCAATTTAATGTGTGAAATGATTATTTGAAAAACGAGGGCTTAAATTAATAAAGCAGCAGTTTGTGGAAGCGTGAAATTAGAAGCCAACTATAAATAAAAGCATTAGATAGAATAATTAGATTATAGATAGTGCCACTGCTTTGATTTGCAAACTGTTACTTCATCATGAACACTTCAAATGACTAATAATACAATTAAAATCTGAATTAGCATCTTTGGTTAAAATACATAACTCGCTTGAATTTTGTCCATTTTACTATTACATTTAGCAAAATTATGAAGTACGTTTTTCCCACACCAACACCAGTTGCGATGTAAGATGGACACATACCGACTATTAACCCAATCTTGCAGTGACGATTTTTCCAAGCACATGACATGAGTGTTCCCGTAGTATCATTTAGAATGGCACATACGTCTATCCTAATGTCCTATAAAATAATGAAAACACATGCATAAAAATAAGGCATTATAAGYGAAAGCTAGCKGAAATCTAACAATAACACAGTTGTGTTGGAAAATGCAAAACTCGGTGTGGCACATGATAAAAAAAATGGGATACATGCACATAGCTTTGAATAAACTTAAAGTAACACCAATGCACCTATCGATATTCATATTAATTTATTTATTAAAGATATTTAGTATCGATTCATTTAAGCCCGATGAAATTTTCATCTTTCTCMAACGACCAAATGATGGATGCCCTGATTATAATATGCTGTAAATTGAGAAATGTGCGTGCATGCATCATAGTGGTTGTATTGCAGGCATATTTTGTTTCTTTTTATCACGTGCAACTTACCAACAATAACACCGATTCGACAGTATCTGTTGACCCAAGCACAGGACATCAAGGTCCCTGTCGAATCGTTTAGTATTGCCATGACAGAAATTTCTATGTCCTGAAATTTTTTAGGTACCGTATCTGCTGTGCACATTTTTAATTTGCATGAGTTTCACTTGGGAAAGGATGATTTGCACCCACCACATCAGTTGTGGTACAAAAGGGCTGCAGCATAATTTTTTGTGTGTATACCTGTATTTTGGCAGTTACCTATCTTACAACATTTCGGTGAAAAAGTGCCTAGCTAAAGTACATAAACTTATTATTTAGATTCACTGAAAGTCAAGAAAATTGTGCAAAATTTAATGAAAAACACAAAATAGTTTCTTTTAACTACCATTTCAATTATACGGGGTGTCCCTAAAACGCCTCTACACACTTTTTGTGCCTTCCTGTATCTACGAGAGCCATATCATAATTGCTGCACATATTAAGCTGGCGCTGAATTGGCGATGGTGAAAGAAACAAATGCTGTCAAATACGGTCGTCCCGCACATTACAATTTGATAGTTTTAACCTATGCCTTTTATTGCTTACATCATGAATACTAGCGCCACCCATCTATTTTGCTTTCAGATTAATTCAACTCGTAAAAAATGACGGTAGAAAAATTACCCTGTTTCAAACATTTTCTTAAATCCGCCAACAACTACGCAAAAGGTTCCTAATTTCCGTCATGCGCATTGTTACAGCTCCCTAGGTAACTAGGTGCTCACTGTTGTCAGTTTTATAAATAGCCAGAGAAATACAAATAATGCAATGGGAGTGAGAGAGAGGGGCGAAGGTATAACTGTCAACGTCAATATTATAATGTAAACATAGGAATAACCTGTAACCCTTCATCAGCAGTAGTATTCTTACAACAGGGAACAAAACACTTCTTAACGTAAGCCATCTTGACATTAAAAAAACAACAGATTACCCAAATACTTCGACAACATCTTGCTCCACCACTTAAACTGACAAATACGAAACTCGAAAGTTTGACCAAACTATGTAAACAAAAACGCATGGCTAGAGTTGTTAAGGTTATTCGTTACACATATGACACAAGCAGCACGTGCGAACGTGCGATGTTGTCAGCGGTACTTTACCGTTTTCTTCCTAACGACGGCCAGAGATCGTCCTGACAGTTTCAAAATTTATTATATCGTTGTCATACGAAAGTATACAAACTAAACATTATCAAGCTTCAAGCGTCGTTTAATTCCTCATAATAAAAAGATTAGTTCTAAAGCAGGTTCGATGGTTAAAGTGCTTTCGTATTTCAGCAAAAGGCCAGTGAATGCGCTTATTATATTGAACTGTTCATTATAGAATGAACTGACTGAAAGATGATTTAAGTTATTTTCACAAATACGCCTTAAGCTGACCTAGGTATCAATGTCACAATGCCAGTTTACGAGTACATTCCTCACGGTATCGCGAAAATTTGCCCACGTTGGCAACGCGACGCAGCTCAAAAAATGTAAACAATTACTTGCAATGCCGCTAGAACACTGGTGTTTCTCGCTTTCGTCAGCATGCGAACCTTTTACGTCATCTCCGTGGCGGAATATCGAGGCATTTGAAACGGATATTGAAAAATCCATACTTTCACATTTTTTTCTCGACAAAGAAGAACCGGAAAAAATCGTAAAAAAATGTCTGTGCTTTAATTTTTATGTACATTTTAAATGTAAAAAATTAAACTATAAAAGTCTGTCATTGGGACACCCACTAAGCTATCTTTAAAGAGTTTAAAAGGACCTACAATTTGACATATAATTTAAGGTTGTACCTAAAAAAATGAAAAAAATATGAGCCTGGGGAGTTTTAGGTGACGGACCCTATATAGAGTGCCTTTAGTTCACTGAGTTTATGTGTAAAAAATTCTCAAATCGGGATAGTTTTTGATGCAATGGAACGCGTAAGTGTAGCGGATTAATGTGCGTATATTAAAATTCAAACACTCCGCCAAAAGATGGTTGCCGAAATTCACCGTGCGTTACAAGAAGCTTGTCAGGAGCCATGTGTGGATAGTTCAACAGCAATTTGATGGAGTAAGCATTCCAGATAATTAGACTACTGTTAAAGACGACCACAGAAGATGGAGACATCATATTGCTACCGACAACACTTTTGCTGCTATTGTGGGTACAATAATGGAAGAAGACCGCATGGACAAACAAGCAATAGACAAATAGCAAAAGTGTAGACGAGATATGAAAGACAACGGCGTAATCCTCTTGCACGATAACGCTTGATCGCATAAAGCAGTATCAGTCAAAGGAGAAGAACTGCTGTGAAATTCTCCCACATCCCCTGTGCAGCCCTGACATAGTCCTCCAAATTTCGTTCTATTCCTCCAGTGGAAAGGATAATTTCGTGAAGTCCCATTTATTGACTTGGAAGGATAAAAGCCCTTCAACAGCATATGCTTTTCAAATGCTGAAACGTCTCGACAAAATGGTGTATTTAACGACATTACATTACTACCGAAGCGATGGCAAGTGTTTTGGATATGTAAGGGGATTATACTGAATGACCACAATGCAATTTTTTAAAGTATACGTTTTATTTGCGAGCGAGCTAACTAGTATTGTACATGTAAGTATTCAACATATTTGAATATCTTCACCTAAAAAACCCCTCAATACTTAAATGCTTGCGAACGTCATTGAAAAATATCAAAAACAAAATTGCAACTTTAACACCCTGTATTTTTCCTGTGTAAAGACCTTTTCGGGACACCCTGTTTATCATCCTTTACCCAAATGATGAATAAGTTGTAATTTAAATTCAAGATTCAATCAGAAAACGGAAACTTACCCCTCTGCGTTCAATGGCGTCCTTCAGCAGCTGCACTACGTCATTACCGACGACGTTTGAGCAATTGAATCCCTTGGTCCATCTTTCCAGAATACCCTTTGTCAGGCCCTTCTGCATCAGGGGGAAACTAAACGTGAAACCGAGAGGCAGCTTCTCTTTCATCACTTTCTCTTCCTTCATGAATTTGGCCAAGCAGTCAGCTATATGATCAAACAACTGCATACAAAACACTATTAGCGGTCTGACCAAAACCAACAAGAAACTTAGCATACTTGTTCTCCAGAACCCAGCATGATGTGTTGCGGGATGGCGAAGATTTTGGATTTCATCTCGAAGTGATCCCCGCTCAGCTCGATCAGCAACACCCTGAAGTTTGTGCCTCCCAAGTCCAGGGCCAAAAACTTGCCCCTTTCTGAAATGCGATGGCATAATTTAGTGGACAAGTATGTTTTCAGGTTTAGGTCAGTGCATTTATTGCAGTTTGAAGGCAAAGCAATCCAACGAGCAATTATAGACAATAAGCAGGTTTCTCCTTTGGAATTCATACTCAATTGTAGTATAATGAGGGGGAATGACGACGCTGCAGTTTTTTGTTCCTGGTTGTGATTGCCAGACTATCAAATGGTGTGCTTATTTTAACGATCATATTTGCTTATCTCGTTTTTTACCCAAATAAAATTGATATGTGGTAAAAGATTAACGCCAATAAAACGAATAATGCACAACGTAAACAATTTATTACTATAAGGCGATAATGTCATCATTTATGATGTACTTTATTCTTCTGGTCGCGTAAATATTTAGAGTGAAAGATCGAATCAGTTTTGTGTTGGAAATAGTGTCTTCCATGATTAATGTCAAGACACTTGGGTAACAATGGTATAAATTGAGGGGACAGTTGAAAATATCTGGCGCTTGTGTCAGGCCTCGCGAAATAATGTAATAACTTTTTCAATTTTCAAATTTACCGCTCGTTTTTTGGAGGGAAAATGGCGTAGTTGCGGTACTTTTTTAAAATTACAATTTGGTTGGACTGCTATCTGTCAGCCCAAAACTGAAATGATAACTAGGAACTCCATTAACGACAACGATTTTTGCCATCTGTCATGCTACA
This sequence comes from Rhyzopertha dominica, assembly GCA_025024175.1. Lineage (NCBI taxonomy): Eukaryota > Metazoa > Arthropoda > Insecta > Coleoptera > Bostrichidae > Rhyzopertha > Rhyzopertha dominica. Next base: position 6,785,381 of record QCXZ01000137.1, on the reverse strand, counting down.
AAAGTACAAACAAAAATACAAAAGATAGAGGTTCCAAATCTAATCCGTAGGTGGCGACAGCATACAGGTGGATCATTTTTAAATTGCCTCTTATGGGAAAGTTAATTTAAGAATTCATTATTTTTTTAATATAAAATGCTTTAGATGTCATTCTCGCATTAAAAATGTTTCTATGTTATTGATGTATTTGTTACGTTATTGTTAAGATCAATATTTAGCTTTTATATACTACAAATGCCGTCTGTAAAATATTCGGGTTTGTTTACTCCAGGCGTAACTTTATTTGCTAGAAGTTTACGCATAAAAGCTATTATTGTCCAACACATGACGCAAGTTGTTTGATGTTTTGATTAGGTTTCCTCAATAATTTCCTGTATATTCATTTCCGCACGGTTGGGAAAATCAAAGTAATCATTCGCGAGTTCACCATACGATACTTTTATGTTTGGCATGTTAAAGTATCTGCCGGGATTTGCAGTTAAATATAGCGGGCAAATATATGTGAATCGAATAAAAAAATCGTTTAATTAGTGTCACCTACGGTGAGACTATTTTCAGTCAATTTTACGGTATTTTTGCGAATATTTGAATAAAAATGCTAAGTTTGAAACATTTTTCCATGTGCTTATGCAGGAATAGAAGAATCTTAAAAAATGTACTTTTTTGGAAATTTATGAATGTACAGTACTCAATAATTATTCTGCAATATAATTCAAAGTTGCCAAATATATTCGTTTTCTTTTCTGTTTATAAATGACTGTTTTTATTGGGAATTAAAATGAATATGACAAAAATTAATTATTCAAACATATTATTTAGCTGGGCTTTTCTAATGGTTTTAAAGACTCATTCGTCAATGTGGATTGCTGTACTTACCGACCGTACCAATCTACGTCGTAGTACGTAGAGCCACCGCTAGATGACTCATTACCGATCTTTAAAAAATGACCCCCAAAATGCAGCTTAAGACTTGTTCAAACCAAACTACCAATATTTATAAAAAAGTAAGGCAAGCTGAATTAGTTCATGTTTCCAGGTTTATTTCATTTAAAAGAAATGAAGCTATAAAACGATGAAGTTAATGCTTCAGAACGTTTGGAGTGTACTGTTTTCCCATTTTAGTAGTAGCCGTCGTAAAATATCGTTCTTCATATTTCTCACGCCACCTAGATTTAAACAAATTACAGTCATTTTTTAAACCGGTCACACCTAGCCGCGAGAAAAGAATAATTTTATTGAACGGATAATGTGGAACAAGGTGTTGGTATTAAATCATCAACTCTTTTCCCGTCTGATTAAACTGTTTCTTTACACCACCATTGGAGGCAATAAATACGCCTAGGCCATGTTTTATTTGACTCGAACACTTTACTACGGTGAGCACGCAAGAACAAGGCGCAATAAAGTGTTTTATAGCCCGTGCATGAGGTATTGTCGTTCTCAAACGGAGAAATTCCTCGCTACCATGCATGTGGGTATAGTTTTAGTGCTTTTATTTATTAACAAAGTAACGGTACTGGAAGTCAAAATATAATTTTTGCTGTTTACCACAGTAATTGCACACCAACAAAAGTATTATTAATGAATTGTCGATCAGTTTAACGGTTTATCAAGGAATAATATATCAAAAGTTGCATTTAACTGATTGATGTTTCATTGCGTCGATTTAATCTGATAAAATTTATTGCACGATATGAAATAAGTAATGATATATCGAATAGTTTAGAGAAAGTGTTAAAGCAGATAATACGTTAGCATACATGAGTTTTTGTTTGTGTCTGTTTAAGCTGTTTGGACTGACCAAATAAAACATTGAATATATAAATGTTCAAGATAAATTTTATATCAACGTAACTCTAGCTAATTTACCGTGAAAAAAGATGTAGGTTTGGACAGTTAAATCATAAGGATGTAATTCAGAATCTTTAAATTAAAAAAAAGGCTAGAAAAAAGACGTTTTCTTAAGAAAGCATAATATGCTCACCCTACTCGCTGGATTTAACACCGCTTAACTTATCTATCTCTTACATTACATATATCATCTGGACATACCTGTTCCATTTGGAAGATCCTGTACATAGGTAACGAAACATTTCACTATAGCCTTGTCGTGCGATTTCTTGCCCAGACCCTTGTGGATGTCATCCAAGAATCTCTTCATAATCTCTTTGACATTGGCATCTGTCAGTACGAGGTCCTTGCAGCGGTCCCGAATCTGCAAAGAAACCATGATTTCGTTAACTAAATGACACCGACCGACAAAGACTACTGTGACCAATGCCCGAACTATGAGCCACCACAACGTGATTTTACGATCAATTATCGTCGATTGTTTCGCGAGTTTATGGCAATGCGAAAACTCGGTACGTGTTACACCTTCCATATTATTGGAGTTTTTAACATTAAAAACGCGAGCGCTTAGTGCAACACAACAAAACCTATAATGAGTCAATAGTACATTAAATCGATGGAAGCCTCCATAAAAGTGATGAAGCACTGCAAGATTACCCTTTTTAGGGATTAATCAGTCCAGAAGATGTGTTACACCACCATTTCTGCACTAACTGCGCAAAGTATTCAATCGAAAAGGCATGGGAAACTTTTCATATCGAGCTCGTTTTATTAGTGTTGCAGCATATTTTAATATGTTTAGTCCGTTGTTAATTATATGTTAATTTGTATACAAAGCGCGCAGGCGCGGCTGTTTACCTGTGTTGTTCTGTGTGTACCTGTAGTGTATTTTGATTTGTACTGATGATAGAACAAGAGGCGCCGAGTGGGCCGGCCAACAAATGCTAGTAAAGCAGCAAATAAGTATACAAGTCTTTTATTTCTACGCCCACTGGTCCTTCGAGAACATTCATTTAAATCTACAAATTTTAGATTCTATTTTCTAAAGCAAAATCGTCGTACACATTTTTTGGTCCAGACGAGCCGGATATGGTAACCAGCATCCTTTTCTGAGTAATCTATCCGAGGGACAGTGAGACCATAGGGGTACCGCTTCGAAAGGGATGAAATGAAGACACGACAGCGCCACTAAAGGTCAGTAAAGTGTGCTTCCATCACATTTCCTTTCATATTTTCTATTTCTATATTCAAGCCTCTACTGCGTTTCACTGTACGTTATCTATACATGCATCTTAGTTCACGGCTTACAGGTATCAGTGCAATACCTTGTGCTAAGAAAGCATAATTCAATCAGCTTATTATAAACTATATTCATATGAAATTCAATTCATACATATACTACTATTCAATTTATGTGTATCTTAATTGCATTTTCGGGTGTCAATGCTACACTCCGCGATAAGAATACACGCTTTTTGCCAGCTTTTTGCCGTTCAGCTCCTGCCGAATTATTTCGCTTATCAGAAGTATTAAATTTAGCCTTACACTGGGCTATATTCTGATCGTTTATAATTACATTTTAGTAAGCGTTTCATTTTCAACCTCTAGGATGGGCGATCTTGAGGAACTTCGCAGTAAGCGAGCCATATTAAAAGGCCATTTGACGCGATTCAAGACTTATTTGAACAAGGTTGATAAAGACAATGTAGATGCGTTTCAGTTGAAGCTTCGCCTTCAAAAGCATGAAGCAAATTTTGATAACTTTAATGTAATACAATTTGACATAGAATTAATAGATCATACATCCGATCATCAACTTGAGCGGGAATCATTTGAAAATGAATATTTCGCCACCGCTGCGCTGGCCGAATCATTGATTTCTTCTTGTCAGCCAATAACAGGCTCTGCCATTGGTTCTACATCTTCGGGACCACTTGCTCCTGTCAATAATACTTTAAATAATATAAAATTGCCCACTATTTCACTTCCATCATTTGATGGTAGCTACAATAACTGGTTGTATTTCAAGGAGACCTTTTATTCAATTATACATTCTAGTACTGCAATTGAAACCATTCAGAAGTTTCATTATCTAAGATCAAGTCTCAGGGGTGAAGCCAGTGACATAATACGTTCTTTAGAGCTTTCATCAGCAAATTATGAGATAGCTTGGAATTTGTTGAATGAGAGGTATGAAAATAAGGTTCTTTTGATAAATAATCATGTCAGGGCACTTCTTAGTTTGCCATCTATATCAAAGGAGTCTCACGTTGGCCTACGGCACTTGCTTGATGGGTTCACTAAGCACTTGCGGGCCTTGGAAAGCTTAGGCCAACCAGTTCAGCACTGGGATGTGCTGGTCATTCATATAATTTCTTGTAAATTAGATCAATCGACTCGTCGTCAGTGGGAAACTAAAATTGCTGAAAATACTAGCTATACTACGAATTCTTATATACCTACCACGGACGAGTTTTGCAGATTTTTGCGGGAGCGTTGTACTCTACTGGAAAACCTGAATCACACACATGTGTCATCCGCAGTAGTCAATAAGGCACGGGATACCAGGAGTAGGCCTCAGACTATGGTTTCGCGTCAGAATACTAGCGCGTTTTGCAAATTATGTAACACTAATACTCATTTCTTGAGTCAATGTAAGACTTTTCTTTCTTTGCAACCTGAAAAGAGGTTGCTTAAGGTGCAGTCACTGTCTTTGTGTTCCAATTGTTTGGGTCGGCATAAGAATAGTGACTGTAAGTCGTTGTTTACTTGTAAAATTTGTCAAAAGAGACATCATACTCTGTTGCATACTGATGCGGCCATGTCAGGGTCTATTCATGAGAGTGTCGGTACAGTTTGTAATCAATTGAGTCACTCGAACGATTGTTTATCGGGTCAGGGAAATCACTCTACTGCTGGTGTTGATGCATCGAAAACTAGGGCATTCATGAGCACGGGTTCGAGTCAGGTCTTGTTGTCGACGGCAGTTGTTCAGGTCTTCGATAAATTTGGCAATCCCTATCTATGCAGAGCTCTTTTGGATAGTGGCAGCCAGTCCAACTTTGTAACAGCTGAATTGGCTGAAATCTTGGAGTTACCTCGAATAGAACTTAATATCTCCATTACTGGAATTAATGACAAATGCATCGCCATAAAAGAAAACGCGTTTGTTAAAATTAAATCGAGACATAATTCGTTTTGTGCCAACATTAACTGTTTAATTATTAATCAGATAACAGACAAAATACCATCATTTTCATTCAATAAGGCAGCTTTAAATATATCGGAAAGTTTGGATTTGGCTGACCCATGCTTCAATGCGTCCGATAATATTAATATGTTAATAGGTGCAAGTACTTTTTGGACATTACTTAAAAAGGGCAGAATCTCCTTAGGCAAAAATAAACCTATTCTGCAAAATACTGTCTTTGGCTGGATTATTTCGGGTGAATTGTTGTTGCCTAAATCTGAACCGCTTAAATGTTTTTCAATTACAAATAGTGACATCGATAAAAGTTTGTCTCGATTTTGGGATTTGGAGGAGTGTGGTTCTTCGGCTCCCCTTTCAAAGGACGAGAGGGACGCCGAGAACTACTTTAGGCAAACCACAACTCGTGATGCTAACGGGCGTTTCATAGTAAGAATACCATTAAAGTACTCTATTGATAATCTGGGTGAATCGAAGAGCACAGCAGTCAAGAGACTTTCATCTTTGGAATCTAAATTCAAAAGAAATCCCGAATTACACGATCAGTACGTCCAGTTTATGAATGAATATTGTTCTCTCGGTCACATGTCTAAATTGTCGAATCCTGACGATAGGAATGCCTTTTACATTCCTCATCACTTTGTTGTTAAGGACAGCAGCTTAACAACAAAATTGAGAACTGTTTTTGACGCTAGCGCTAAATCTAGTTCCGGATTATCGGTCAATGATATGCAGTTGATTGGGCCAGCTTTGCAAAATAATCTCTTTGACATTGTCATTCGATTTAGGTCCCACAGATTTGTATTGGCAGGGGATATAACCAAGATGTACCGGCAAATACTGGTACATCCTGATGATCGTAGACTACAGAGAATTGTCTGGAGGTCTGATGTGTCAGCCCCTATGGAATTCTTTGAATTGAATACTGTTACATATGGTTTCGCTTCTGCTCCTTATTTGGCTGTACGATGTCTTGTTGAACTTGCTCATCAAAATTCTGAAAAGTATCCCAATTCTAGTGATATAATTCTCAACGATTTTTACATTGATGATTTGCTCACAGGCTCTAATAATTTAGAGGAATTAGTCACGGTTTATAATGAAATATCACATATTCTGAATTCTGGATGTTTTCCATTAAACAAATGGATCTCAAATAACCCAGATATCCTCAGCAAAATCGCTAGTTCTTCGTCAGACGTTTTATTTAATATAGGGGAGCAAAATGAAACACATACATTAGGATTATTGTGGCATTCTGGGCCTGACATTCTTTGTTACTCGGTTGCTACTGATAGACTTGGCACGAAGTTTACCAAACGATCAATATTGTCAGCAATAGCTAGGGTCTTCGATCCGTTAGGAGTGCTCAGTCCGGTGACTGTGCTGGCCAAGATGCTTATGCAATCGTTATGGCAACTTCAAATTAGCTGGGACGATCCTCTCCCTCCGGATCTTTCTAATAAATGGGGAAGGTATATTGATGGATTATCTTCAGTTAATAAATTACAAATTCCTCGTCTTGTTGTTTGCATTGATCCAGTTCGAGTGGAGATTCATGGTTTYGCTGATGCATCTTCGTTGGCTTATGGTGCTTGTGTGTATTTACGTTCTTTGGATATATATGGTAACTGCCAAGTGAGTTTGTTGTGTGCTAAGTCTAAAGTCGCGCCTTTAAAAACGATTACGATACCTAGATTAGAGTTGTGTGCTGCTCTGCTGCTTGCACGATTGTTCAATACGGTTGTGAATGCATGGAAATATAAAATTGACAAATCATTTTTGTGGAGTGATTCTACCATAGTTTTGGCGTGGTTAAATTCATCCCCATCAAAATGGAAGGTTTTTGTTGCAAACAGGGTTGCAAAAATACAGTCGTTAACAAGTCAAGCTGAGTGGAGACATGTTAGCACGGATTCTAATCCTGCAGATGTGATTTCTAGAGGTATTGCGCCCCAGGATTTGAGAGACACAAGTATTTGGTGGCTAGGTCCAAAATGGCTTCAAGGCTCGCCTGAATTGTGGCCCACTTCTAATTGTATCTGTGGCGATGGTCAACTTGATATTGAATTAAAGCAATCTAGTTTAAGGGTTCTCGTGGTGACTGAAGTATCAGATATATTTCATGAGTTTTCTACATTTTCACGCTTACAGCGAATAGTTGCTTATATTCTTAGGTTCAGCCACAACTCATCTAAGAACTGCTCTAAATTAAATGGCCCTCTGAAACCAGGAGAGCTGGACAGTGCCTTGATCACTCTTGTAAAGCTGTCACAATCAAATTCGTTTCCAGATGACATAAAGTCTTTGAAAACGAACAGGTATGTTCCTAAAAGAAGCAAATTGCTACAGTTAAATCCATTTTTGGATAACAGAGGCGTGTTGAGAGTAGGAGGGAGATTGAGTAACTCAAATCTTCCAGACAGTAAAAAGTACCCTGTAATTCTTTGCTCTAGACACCCTTTGTCTGTCTTACTAACAAAATATGAACACCTAAGGTTGCTGCACGCTGGTGCACAAATGGTGCTGGCTTCACTGCGTGAGCGGTTCTGGATATTGTCTGCTAGAAATTTAGTGCGCAAAATTATACATAACTGCGTTACATGTTTTCGAAATAGCCCAGTTTCTGTTCAGTGTATAATGGGTGATCTACCTTCATCCAGGGTGGCCCCCAATAGGGCCTTTCTAAATTGTGGAGTAGATTACTGTGGTCCCTTTAACGTAAGAGACAGTCGTTTAAGAAGGTTTAGGACAACAAAGGCATATGTATGTGTCTTTGTTTGTTTTTCAACTAAAGCAGTTCATTTAGAACTTGTAAGCGAGCTAACGACAGATGCCTTTATTGGCTGCCTTATGCGTTTTATGTCCAGGCGTGGCAAGTGCGCAAATGTTTATTCTGATAATGGTAAGAACTTTGTCGGTGCTAATGCTGAACTCAAAAAGTTTTTACGTTCGGTTGAGGGCGATGTTTTGGCTGAAATGAGTAAAAATATGATAAATTGGCATTTTATACCCCCTCGTTCGCCCCATCACGGAGGTTTATGGGAGGCAGGAGTTAAAAGTTGTAAATATCACTTGAAACGAGTTATTGGAAACCATACTTTGACATATGAACAATATTTAACTGTCTTAACGCAAGTGGAGGCTTGTTTAAATTCCCGTCCTTTATATCCCTTGTCCAGCGAACCCAATGACCTCCTTCCCTTAACGCCTGCACACTTTCTGATCGGGGAACCATTGACGACCATCCCCTGCCAAGACCTGCAGGACATTCCGATGACAGCCCTCTCCAGGTTCCGGCGTTGCCAGCTGCTGCAGCAACAGTTTTGGAAGAGATGGTCCAAGGAATACATCGGTGAGCTGCAAGTACGAAGAAGATGGAAGCGGTCATCCCAGACCCTCCTGCGTCCCGGTGTATTGGTTCTTCTCAAAGAGGACAACTTGCCACCACTGCGATGGAGCTTGGGTAGGGTGACACAACTTCATCCCGGGACTGACAACGTCACAAGGGTGGTGACTGTGAAAACGTCGAGCGGCACTTACAAGAGGCCAGTTTCCCGCATCTGCGTGTTACCGAATGGAGAAGATGACCAGTGATTTGAAGGTTTCACCTGTTTTGACAGCCTGCAACCCTTCAAAGAGGGCGGTGTGTTGCAGCATATTTTAATATGTTTAGTCCGTTGTTAATTATATGTTAATTTGTATACAAAGCGCGCAGGCGCGGCTGTTTACCTGTGTTGTTCTGTGTGTACCTGTAGTGTATTTTGATTTGTACTGATGATAGAACAAGAGGCGCCGAGTGGGCCGGCCAACAAATGCTAGTAAAGCAGCRAATAAGTATACAAGTCTTTTATTTCTACGCCCACTGGTCCTTCGAGAACATTCATTTAAATCTACAAATTTTAGATTCTATTTTCTAAAGCAAAATCGTCGTACACAATTAGACTTCCTTCAAATGGCGAAAGCAAGAATTATAGTGTGGATGATACCATGCCATCTAGTGGCACTTTAATGGTATTATCCACCCATCTTTGCGGCGAACCTGCAACATAATTTTGATATCTTGCTTGTTCAATCTTCTAACTTCATATACAGTTTTTCTATTTTTTCTAGTAGGCACTGTCACGTCAGATAGGCATTAGGCAATTGCTTTCTAAGAAGAATAAAAACAGCAGATATATAACTACGAAAAATTGCAGATAGAGATCTACATAACGCGGCTCGTTATTGCTGGGGTTAAATGAAGCTGTTAGTGCAATAATGAATATTTCTTACAGGACTAATTCTGAAACTTATTTTATTTTAACTGGTTTCATTACAATATGATTAAATTTAAATACACGGATTACACATTTTATGCTTTAAAGAGATGACTAACTCGATGTGTCATTATACAAATGACACTCAATTATTGTATATTAATGTCCTATTAGTATATGCAGTTCTAAACTAGACTTCAACCAAGCATAAATGAATATTAAACATTAACGAGTGATATTACAGGGAAAATAGTTTTGATTTCTTTTGTCAAAATCTAGCAGTTTTTACAATGAAAGATACGAGAGGAAATTTACGGTCCCTGATACAGTAGACGTTGACAGACAATGAAATTCTTTGACATATTAAAAGTTTATTTATTTGTTGTGAAACTTGTTCAATACCAGTCTTGTCATTCGTTGTTTGTTAAAATAATTTAGAATTTACGCGAAAGTGTTTGCATAATTTTCAACAATGGAAAAATCTAAGATACGCGCATTATAACATATTTGCAAAAGAAAAGGTTGTCGCCAAAAGAAATTCATGAAGATATGGAAAATGTATTAGGTGAGAGTGCTCCTTCTTACCAATTGGTAAAAAATTTGTCTCGAGAATTCAAATTGGGAAGACAAACGTGTGATCATGCAAAGAGTTCCGGACGACCAGTAACTGTCACTATTCAGGAAAATTTCAATCGTGTACATGACATGGTAATGGCAGATAGGCGAATGACCATTCGTCGGATAGCTAAAATTACAAACTTTTCATATGGCACAACAGAAAAAACATTAACACATATTTTAGGTCTTAAAAAGTTATCTGCACGCTGGGTACCTAGAATGTTGACGCCTGATCAGAAACGTTCGGGAGTCCTGCATTCTGAAGCCGGTCTGGATAAAGTTTTCAGCAGACCCGGATGAGTTTCTCTCTCGATTTGTAACTGTTGATGAAACATGGGTCCACCACTTTGAGCTAGAGTCAAAACAACAGAGTATGGAGTGGCATCACAAAGGTTCTCCTTCACATGCAAATTTCGAGTTGTGCCTTCTACTGGTAAAATTATGGCCACAATTTTTTGGGATGCGGATGGAATTTTAACGGTTGATTTTTTGGAACTTGGGCACAGAATAACGGGTTTTTACTATGCCAACTTCATTTCAAAAATGCACGAGCGCATCAAAGAAAAAAAGACGGGGAAAATTGAGGAAAGGGACTTTGTTCCATCAGGACAACGCTCCTGTATAGAAAAGCCATATTGCAATGAATGCTATTCACGACGCAGGATTTGAATTGCACGAACGCCAGACCTAGCTCCCAGCGATTACTTCTTATTTCCGAAATTGAAAGAATACCTACGTGGGGCCAGATATGACGATGATTATCAAGTGATGACAGCAGTAAACTACCAACCACAAGAATTATATTCTAGGGGAATCAGAACATTGGAATATCGTTGGACCAAACGCACCAAAGTTCAAGGAGACTATGTCGAAAAATAAACATATAATTATTTTCATGTGCATATGCAGAATTAGATTAATTTATTAAAGAAAGAAGTGATATTGTATATCTAAACGAATACTGATTCACTTTGATTTGTATAGTAAACAAGCTGTCTGTGACAGGCTTTATAATAAACGAGTTTTAATGAGAACATTTGTAAACTAAATTGTAAATATAAAAATATACACAAAAAGTTTAGTTGCAGAAATTTTGAAACATTATAAACAGAACAATTATGCATCTTTACTGTTGTTCATAGAATCAGGTTGTTTCAAGAATATAAATTACTTGGCAGTGAATGCATCGATGCAACATTTACATACAATAACGCCCATCTATTTTAAATGATAAACGATCTGCTAACGATGCTTCAAACAACATAACTTCATGTCTGGTCGCCTATAATAAGACAGTCAATTGCTCAATTTGGTCAATATTTAAAAAAAAGTGAAGAAAGAAATTGGCCACTAAAGCACCTTTTGAAAAAAGTAAGGAATAACCGTTTTATATATTAGTGATGTTTATTGCAGGTTTTCATCTGGATTTAAGAGTAGCGAATGCAACGATTAAATTGGAATAATCATGAAAAAATCACAGTTAAAGGTAAGTATAAAATTAAATTAATTAGTTACTGTAGTACACTGTAAGTTATCTTATGCAACTTGTTTCATATTGTTTCAGTAAGCTTTGTAGTTACAGTAGAAACAGAACAGCCATTTTTCTAATAAATGTTTGTTTCAGTTTCAACTATTCAATGAGGATTTTGAGAACGCTACTGGACACTGCTGACTATATCCATTATTTTATATTTTATTCGCTAATGGGCGACAAAAATAATATGAAGCTTTTAACAAAAAGTTTTTTTTCAAAACTGCTTTGCCGCCATTTAGATCTGAAGATTATAATAGGTATACACCTCAAAGAGTGAATCGTTCTCTGGTGCCATAAATTATATCGTACATTAACATATGAATACCACAATGTATAAGCCACCCCTACCAGAATGCAGTTAATCACGAAAGAATTCCAATCATGTGGCATGTGAACGTCGTCATCACTGACCTGAGTTTGCTTTATTACGGTCCAAAACCAAAGGTTTATAAAGATCCTACCGCAACACGCAGGTAGAAGAATTACAGTGCAAAGGTTCGAAACGACGATCTCGTAGATTAAAGTGTAAAGATCAATTATGCTATGACCTAGCACATTTTGAAACTAATGAGAGTAGGTGACGCAATGAATAAAAATCAGGCGCTTCGTAGTTCCAGTGTGGCATATTCTAAAAAAATATTGTCTATCTGACGTAATCGCGAACTATACTTTTTATCACACGACACTTGAACGCGCAAAATGCCATTGTTCTGGAGATAAGAGATTCATTGCGCGTCGAATTTCATTATGTCTAGGTAGGCTCGTTGTTTATTGTTATTGATTTATGCAATTATCCCCAGACGAACTAGCATTGCAAAACACCCAGCCGGAGCGAAGGTTGGCTGATATTACACGGTTAATTAGAATATCAAATTTCAGACGGTGGTCCCACTGGGTGAACTTTCACTTTGAAGAATTGCGGAGGCATTGTCCACATCTGTTAGACTGCTTTCACACGTTTTTTGAAATGCAGAAGACATCGCGAATATAAGGCATTATTTGCTTTTGGATGCTCTAAACTGTAAAAATGAATCATTGCTCACTGATTCATGATTAATATTAAAGCTACAGTCGTAATCTCGCTCAATAACTATATTATAGATATCCAAAAATCGTGTTCGGTAAGGAGGGACAGTACTTCTAAAGATAAACGCTGCATATGACTATGATAATTAAGAATTGTTATAATTTAATCAAACCGAGCAACTACTTGGCTGCAAATACATCCTACATGAAATAGAAATATTCGTATTTGGTGCAGCTAAACAATGTACTAATTTAGATTCCGCGTTGTGCTTATGATATAATTATCTACAATAGCAGTGCAAATATAGACGACTGTACAAACTAATAAACAGTATAGTTGTAAATCTAAAAGTATGGTAATGTTGTACACAAAAAAACTGTAACAATCCTCACATTATATAGATGTGAACAATAGAAAGGGAGAATCGATTACTTCAAGCTGCTATGGAGAATAATCAGCCTCCTTTTTATTAAAATATGCAAGTACAATCAGATCCACATAGACTTTGGTGGTAACGATGTTAAATAAGCCCACAAATCTGGTTTGTTTGAATAAAGTACAGGTCGATGTATTCAATTTAATCATAGACAAATCACTAAAATGTAAGATTATGCACCTCCAGCCGTTATGAAAGAATTAGAGAAATATACCATTATTGCAAACATTATGCGACTAAAGGAAGAAATAAATGGAATCAGTTATTATGTGAACCACAAGTCTTATAGACACATTAAGGAACAGGCTGATAAATTAGGTGCTAACCATACCAAAGCTGCAGAAAAAGATGGATCAAGACTACGCAAACAAAGACATCATCATCAATATACCTTTTTCTAATAGCAAAGAGTAGCATTCCATTTCAATCCTTGGAGACACCATTCAATAACCAAAGTCGGGAATATCTGGCATTTGGATTGCTAAATAAACCCAAGAAGGCATTGCCCAGACCGCAGGTCGAACGTTCTGAGAAATGGTTAGCTTTCCAGTAATTCAAAAAGCAAACAAATACCTGCGGATAGTTTCTGCACCTAAAAAAAGTGCCTCACAAACACTAAATAGAACCTGTCTTCAAACTTGGCAGAAATGTTATTTTTAAGATCTAGAAGGTTCTGTTAAAGACATATGCCCTTATCACCTTGTTAGTTAAAAATGGCAACCCCACTAGAGCACTGTACTAGTGAGGAACAGCGTCCACAGTGAAGGTGTAAACCCACTCATACTCATCTTAGGATGAAACACAGCCAGTTAAGAATGGAGCAACAAATTTAAAAACGGGCTGATTGTCATCGACCTGGTCAAGCAAATCGTGTGGTGTTTTATGTTGAAGCCTTAGTGAAAGAAAATCGTCGATTATGCAAGATTGCATAAAGTGCTAGAAGTGTGTGAACAATCTTGCGTCGGTATGAAGCACAGTGAGTCGCTCTTCTGACAAGAGTGGTGACTGGAGATGAGGAAAGGTTATGCTAACTGTTTTGGGTAATTTTGGAGGACTACGTGGCTAATGGCATTGTTGCAAGTGTCAGAATCTCTTAAAGAACCGTCCCCAGTCAATCATCGGAAGCAAAACGCGATGATCTCTAAGGGTAATCTTTTGCAACACGAGAAGATTTGAAGTTTGAGCGTCTATACCATCCTCCTTATTCCCCTGACCTTACAAATCGATGGAGCAAGCGCATAGAACCTAATTGTTACCGTTTTTCAGGTTTTCAGTTGACTTTGCTCATAGTGGTGGCAGCTGTTCGGTAACCCAGCAGAAATTTAACCTTCAGAAGCTATGACGATGTTAATCAATTTGACGACGTAGCTTTCCTCATTCTTACAATTAAAAAATTAATCCCAAAACGGCGGAGTCTTACAAGTCGCGGCTTCTTCAAACCGCCGCAGATAAGCCTCTTATAAGACCTTACTTAAGTAATCATACGTCACTAATCTATGAAAAGATAAGACGGCACGCCCCCTCGTCTACACCACGTAAGCGTTCATAAAAGTTTTATAGCATCCATAAATATAGAGCCTCTGACATATTCTGACATGTTCTGTATCGCCTATGGGATTAAAAACGAATTAAGTAGTAAATATGGGTTATCTGAGAGACGATCTTTTTATAATGGACGTATGTGCATCTGGCAAGACCTCTACAGTGAATTATTGTAGTTTTTAGAAGCTAACGTGTGGAGTGTTAAAAATAAAGGGCATATAGTATTTTGGTTTAAGTTAACCTCGTCAATAATTACGCAAATCTAAATGCACGAGTGCATTTGCAAACAGACACCTATTGTTTGGTTTGTGACGATAGCTTGACTATGTATGCTAACTCACTATCACGTATCACGTAGCTTCTGCGGAATACCCAAGTCTTTTCCTTGTTATGCCACATGTCTGCAGCTCTATACCATTTTCATCGTTTATACTTTTGCGCTGAATGCAAAAAATCTTGGAAAAGAACAGTTATACGATCTAGATGAACAAAAAAAATCACTCCTGTCAGCTGATCAACAAAAAAAGTAATTAACAGCATTAACCACTCTATTTGTCCTCGACGACAAAAAAGGCAAATTCATCGCGAATCGACGCGTTTTTTCAAGGTCGCGCCGTGGTTACTGCACTGCGACCGGCAGTCGATTGATATACCGAATACCAAAAGCTAAATTTAGTCAAAACCGGCACGGGCCTACGGTCGGCAAAAAACCGGCACATGGCCTACCGCGATATTGCCATGTGTCAAAACCCGACCTCGCGTTCTGCCGGTCGATAAACCCGCGGGCGCACGAGACCACCCCACGATTTCCGCGGAGAAAAAAATAACGCGCCAAAAAACCTACCGTCGACTGGGGTAGAATCCTCTTCAGGCCCATTCTCGCCCTCTGGGTTGCACTGGCGGTGACAATCGGCGACGATAATACCAAGCGATGAGACTTGTCTCGCAGTGCTCACTAGTCGCGTGGCTGAGCGTTTACTGAATGACGGGAGTCTCGGTCGAGCCCCCGTCTGCCCCTCTGACGAGCCCACCAACGGGAGAAACGGATTGGACGACGCTGGAGGTGTGTGCGCGCATTCATGGTCTCGGGTTGGGGCTGTTTGGCGAAATTTTGTCGGCGTTTGTGAAATATTGTCGGCAT
Organism: Rhyzopertha dominica; assembly: GCA_025024175.1. Classification (NCBI taxonomy): domain Eukaryota; kingdom Metazoa; phylum Arthropoda; class Insecta; order Coleoptera; family Bostrichidae; genus Rhyzopertha; species Rhyzopertha dominica. The sequence continues at coordinate 6,769,765 of QCXZ01000137.1, read as the reverse complement.
KTGATATTATCAAAGTTCAAAATTAAAACTTTGACCTKTATTAAAATTTATTAAATTAGTCTTGTTTCAGAATTTCTCCAGTGCGGATGTCGTAACATTCGTGACGTCAGAACCTATATGACGCACTTATTTACCAGCTGAATGCCGGCATATTTTACCTGGTGTTGCAATTGAAGTATTGCTATAGCATTCAAGACGATAGTCGCAAACTTTTATCATAATCAGTTATCGATCAATTGTCGCAATTAATACTCAGGAATAATATATAAAAAAACTCACGTGCGTACGGTAACTGGGGTTATTTAATAAATAAGAACACATACATATATTCTTCCACTTCAGATAAATACAACCGCAATTCGATGCTTTCATAATATCAATACTTTGAGGTAGAAATATCTATATTTGTATATATTGTTTGGTGTTGGTATATTTTTGTTGAAATAAAAAGAATGCACCCTTCTCTATTTCATTTTTTACTTCTTGTTCAACTTTCTGCCAGATTTAGGGGATAGTGGACCGACAGAATTACTTTTGACGTGGACACGCCTTTCCTATCTAGCGGTACCAATAGGTTTTGTATTCAATAAACTTAAGCGGTAAAACAGAACTCTGTATACGAAGAACGTACCTATGTTGACACATCCATAATTTTCATACGTGAAAACCGTAACCACAATAACGTAGAAAGCCCAAATACGTAATTCGGTAGCTAAGCTGCCATCTTTAAATGTCTGTATTCTGTAAGATTTAATAGAAAGCGATAAAATCCTCAATTATATGTTGTGGGGTACTCAAAAACCAAGTTTCGAATAGGAACATTCTATAAATATCGATAGAAGACTAGAGAATCCCTAAGTGTAGCATATTGATGAAAAATCTAAAATCGATGTTTCAACGACAGGGGAAGTGGGAAGTTTCAAGAATGTCATAGAATATCGTGGAAGATCCAATAATAGAAGACGACAGAATCCTCAAGTGTGGCAGTTTGACGAAACCGTCTCGTGAGTGTGACATATTGCCATAACATGGAAGCATCAACGCCTTAACACATTAATAGTACGGATATTTAATGGTTTACTCCAAAATAAGTATTTATTGTCGTTTTTATCCGGGTTTCTTGTCAATTATTCGACTGCTTTATTATTAAAATTCTTCAATTCGCAAATATAAACTTTCTACGACTTTAAGACTATCACAGTAACTTAGCAAAGTTTTGATAGACTTAGAATGCCGAAGATACGCTCTGCAGTATAGCTTTAAAACTTAATATGACCTAGATGGGAGGGGCAGCATTTTGGATGCTGTACAAGTAGCCTGGAATAAGACACTTCGGAAGGGGGTCGATCATCTGATTAAGTCGATGACCAGAGGCTTTATTGAGCCTGCTCCACCCATTATTTTTTCTTTTCAAGCATTTACTGTCCGATTCTCGTCTGTTCTCGAATGGATTACTTCCTTTGCCACAATAAGCAATACAGTACACCTAATGAGTCGTCTTATTTCTATGTAAGTGTATCTACTTAAACCAGCAGTATACAGAGGACATAGCTTACAACGACGAATAAAACTGATAAAGGCGAAAATACAATAAAAAAATCGCAAAAACATTTGAACCACTTGACTTACAACAAGGTTGCCCAATATAAAGTTAAAAAACGACAATTTTTACCCGTTACACAACCAATCTTATCAGTAAAGTCAAGTGGGCGACACTTACGTCACCACACCGATTACTAGCGTAGGTCTTGGGCAAAACCTTTACCTATAGAGGCACACTTAAATCCCAAATCAAAAGGTGGTAAACTCTCCTTGAGACTCTACCTCATTAGATTAAGGTCAGATTGTCAGTGGAACCGTTCTTTTTGTGAGTATTAATCCAGCGAAATATTTTACAATTTGCGAATGCAGATCTCCTTGAAAAAGTTGCAGAAGGTGACGCGACAATCCACTAAAGAGGAAAAAATCGTTTTGTTCGCAAAATTTACTGTGGGCGTGTGTCAGAACAAAGGACGAAATGACAGTTTGGCTTATCTGCTATCTTTCCAAAAGCTGGTGATAAGGGTGACAGGCAGAATAAAATTGGCAGTGTCATCATGCCAGAGATAAAATGGGATGCTGATTCGGTGAATTTATAATGCTAATTTAGTGAAATGCAACGTCTATATTATGCGGATACGCCGTATTTAGCACAAAAGACAATGCATAATTGTTGTTACTGCAGTTAATCAATAGTAGAATGATTTGTCTCCACAGTCTGTAATGGAGAAAAAAAGAGAAAAATATATTCTCTAGAAAATGGAGCAGTCCACAGAAAATCTTAAAATCATGGTCAAGACTTCGAAGCAGAATTGCAGTCGTTACTTGGTTTCCACGCTAAAAGGTAAGAATATATCATTATTAGGTAGTTTTCTGAATGATTTTATTTCCAGATTTTGGAGTGTTTAAGAAGCAATAACTGGTGAAAAACTGTCAGTACACTACTGCAACATAAATGTTTTTCTTGGGATGGAAAAGCGAATTTAGATTGACTACATAGACTAAAGCAAATGATGACGAAAGAAAGATCAACCTTCTGATGTGAAAGATTTGCAACTAAATGAATCAGCACTTACGGAAAGCCAAAATGCTGATGTCTGTAGTATTTACAGTCCAGTCCAGATAAATTTATCGTTCAATGCCAAGAATGGTCTATAGCAGTTTCACGTCCAAGAGAGGAGACCCGACTTATGAAATATTGAATGCTCTAGCTAAAATATTACGCAATTAATTAACATGGACAATTGACTGATGGAGACGAGTTGCAAGTTTGGAAAGATCAGAGGGTGCATTCCAGAGCACCAGCAGATGTTAAAATGAAAATTATTTAGGTGGGCTGGTTACAATGGATTCATCTATAAATACAATCAAAAACAGTTCTAAAAGTGGCACGGCCTTTATTCATCAAGTTAGTCAGCTTACAAGCTTTTGTTAAAGCTGTGGAGATTTAGAAAACCTGACAAGTGCAAACCAATAGCCATTCACGTGGCCAAAGACGGTAGTCATGTGACCCCATCATATCGAGACCTCATTGGCTAATTGATCCAGCACTGTCCATTGATTGGGGTCTCAAAATCAATAACATTTTTGGGGTTGTAAATTTCAAAATAAACCCAAGATGTTCTAGCATCGAGGCTGCCGTTATTGCTGTTGCAATCTCTTTCACAAATCCATCCGGCATTGCGTGGAATTTCGCCACCTTTCACCAGCCGTCTCCAGAAGAAACGTGCAGACATGCGCGTAGCCGACGAGCCCCCAACACACCCGCGAATTCCTSGAATCCCACGACKTCGCCGCGCCCGACTGCCCACCAKGATGTAACGAAACCTCTGTCTGCGTCATCCAGACTCACGTGCCGTGAGTCACGTGTCCCGCCTGGGATGAGCACGTATTCAAGAACGGTCTAATGTTTACCAACAAATCAGCGTTTGTGAGGTTATACATCATGGAGAATTCACGAACATGTCTGCGGTTGTGTTCGACGTCGTGAATTGGGCGAATTAACAGCAGGCTGTGAACTAGCCTTGGAACAATTATTGAGCATCGTCTTGTACGAGTTGTAGGCCCAGCTGTACAAATCTCGTTGAGAATTGCGATGCCAGTGAATTGTTTCTAAGAACGCGTCTGCGGGTTTTTACTGTCGTGCGTTCTGGTTAATTTAACTTGACGTGTTGTATGTACTGAAAAGCGACGCACGCACGTCTCCTTGTCACTGCAGATTGCAATGATACAGGTATATACGACGCGAGTTGAAATTTTAGCGAGGGGCCCGTTATGGGACCAAAAGTTGCAAAGTAGAATTGGCGCCAATGCTAATGTATACATATTACGTAGACCGGAAGAAAATAAAACAGCATACAGACGGCACTAAATGCCATAATTCGCAACAAGAATACTACAGTCTGCTTGGATTGGATGAATAGTATAATATACATAAGAATAGTATAAGAACATGTAGCCTCATAGATTTTCATTAAAAGTATAGATAGTATAGAAATTACACAAGAATGACTTCCGGCAAAGATAAGTATTTATATTTGAGGCGCAGTCTCTGTAATAATATGTCTACACTCAAACTTCCTGGCAGTCATAGTGCACCGGCAACATCGAATTGGCGGAGTTCGACTTCCCACTGGATACAATTGGAGAAAAAACAAAAAAAAGAGAAGGTAAACATAAAAAGAAAGTAAATAAATAATACATATCATTATTCTTCTCTTCTGATATAGATGTTATGGACATCAATCTTAATTTTTTAGTGAATATATACGCAGGCGTTTTTCGGTATAATTATTATGCGAAACAAACAAGCCCAGTGAATTTTCCTTCTTTTTCATATCAAGCCAATAAGGGACTAATCTAAGAGTGTGGCTTAAATGTTTACTCCTCCGTATAATATATGTGTATTATCGGCCGCAAACAGGAATTTTGCATCAGTTGAATTCTGCGTGGCGTGATAGGATCTAAGGAGGGCTATACACAGAATTTGCATAATGTAATAATGACAAAAACAATAACTAGCATAAATCTTTTGCAAGTCAAAATCCATAGTAAGTCACAATTTTCTTACATGGTCAATATACTCCTTTGAAATGTTAAGCTTTTGTATTTTTTTTCACGTATCCTAGATTTAAAATGTTAGTCAAAAAGTATTAGGTAATTAAAATGCCGTGCTGCCTGCACCGCAACCAAATGCAGAAAGATCTATTTCGCTATCATTATAACTCATCAGTGCAGTTTAGGTCTAGTGCAGACAGCACGGCATAGAACGGGCCTGCTATCAAGTTGATGTATGTATGCATGCCAACTTGTCAGGTACAGGTCACTTCCTTTAGGAAGTAGTTCCCCTTTTGGCAGCTAGGTGGCTTTGTCATCATGTCAGTGTAATGCTGACAGATGGCATTGCCATCTAAATTCTTACTTGCATAGTATTAGGTAATGTTTGTTTGAAAATTAAATGGCAATGCCATCTGTCAGCATTACACTAACACGTTGATAAAGGCACCTAGCTGCCAAAATGGTATATAGGCAAAACCTATATATAGTGAAATAATGATAGCGAAATAGATCTGCCTGCAGTTTGTTGCGGCGCAGACACTATAGTATAATAAGTAATGCAAAATAGCAAATGTACCAGCGAGCAAAAATTGTCCAAATTCAATACTATCGGGTACATGAAGCAATGCTAGGCTGCTTGATAAAGTAGTTACACTATGATTACATTTTATAATATTTTAATGGAATCTTGACCCGAGTGGAGAAAAACAGAACACTTCATCATGGATGTTTCGAATATGGAATTCGTAACTCAGATTAAGTATTCTATTTAGTGGCGACTTCTCCAAGAACTGGTCCAAGAAATCATCTTGATGGGGTATAAGGAAGTCGAAACAGTAAAAATTACATTTCAACAACCTCTTGCACAAATTTCGGTCGCATTTTATAGAGCGACTTTTGAAATGATATTCATGTGTCAGGAAGCAGGATTTAAAAAATTATTTCACCAGAAACATTTCAAAACACAATTGAGGATGGTGTTATTGAATATGATATTAGAAAAATTATACAGAATGCTTAGATAGAAAGCGGTTTCAAGTTAGATGGTTTAATAACAACCTGCCCGGGGGAAGACTGGTCGAAATCGATTATTTATCGGCATCGTACACAGCCGAAGTAACTTCAGACACATTATTTTGAGGAATGAATACAATACTTGAAAGGAATTTTTACGTGACCAACTTTAGTGGCGATCCCGACAAAAAATTATTTGTAAGCTGTACTGGTATGAAGAATGAGAAAAGTGGACCACCGGGAACTCGTTATAGTATTCGTAAAAGTGGATGATTTGAATCGCAAACTTTTTAGACAAATATCCGATCGATATTTGCGACGCTCGGGGACAATCTTTTAAACTATATTACTTTGGGAATAATTGAAGAATATGAAAAATAAGGTATTTAGCTCGCTCCACCAGCCAGACAGCCCTTAGATGTGGCTTGTTTTGTGCCTCAAAAGAAAAACTGGCGAAATGAACAAAATTATATTTCCTTAGGCTCTTTGTACAAGTAAGAGCAATACCGTTTCAGGATTCAAGGCATGCTGGATCCAAAGGCAATTCTAAAAGGACTTAAAGACTGCAACCCGCCTAATAAGGTAATTGCTGAGACATTTTTTCTTACGAACAACGAGATTAACTGCATCTAAATAAAGTTTAAAAATAAAACGCTTTGTTTCGTTCCTGCAAGGAATCTTTTACCAATAAAGTGTAAATATAGTCCATCTGTGGAAAATGCCAAAAAAAACAGAGAAGTGAAGCGCGAGATTGAAAACAGAGCCTTAATCACACCAATCGACCAATTTCTGGTCTGCAGTATTGCGATATTGTGATAAAAGCTACAACCAATATAAAGAGGAAAAGGGGTTTCTGCAGACACAGCATACTAGTTACTACAAACTGCTGGTAGTGAAAGTATTCATTGTGTTGTATATACAAAATAAAAATATATGTTGACTTAGTACATACTATTGTTTTATTCACAGTACCCGTTGAATCTCATCCATTCTGAACGGATCGGTCTATTGTTTCTTTATCTAAAACTGTATCTTTATCACTATGCGCCAAAATTTTTCCTATTTCACAATCCAGATAGTATCTTTTATTGCAATTAATTTAGTCTACATTTGGGTTATTGTCCGTAATATAGTACAAAGCAGTAGATTACAAAATGCTTTAAAACACTAATGTCCTTTGTGGCTTATCTATCCTAAAATGAGTCCATTAATTTGCAGGTGAGGAAGAGTCTACGAAAATTATTATGAAGCTAGTAGAAAGCTTTCCAAGCATCTTGCTGGTAAGTTTTGTGGTATATAGCTTGAATTATTCTAATGACTCGAAGATATATAAAAATTGAACATATGTTCTTCACTTGCAGCATTGGAAAGTGCAACTGACGTATCGACTGTAATTAACACAACTAATTGGTGCTTTTATATTCAAAGCAACATTGTGTTTACAATATCTGCACATAATCATAAAGTTTCCCTACACACCCATGCATAGGCTTTCGAAATCTGATAAAATTACACAGCTTTTCATCGATAGCATTATTCTGAAGTGCTCCATAAACAACGTGTTATCGAAAGACAATTGGCTGTATTGCAAAACAAAACACAAACTTAGAAGGGACTGCACAATGAAATAGTATTCTTGGAATAGTAAGGGAAAAAGACGATTTGCGTGCTAGATTTTAAAACACCTGCAGTTTAAATAGTGCTATCCAAACAAAAACAGGTGGTGTTGTTCAATGAGTAATATGGATAAGCTGGTATTTATACAAGGATTCTCTGACAACGGAAATCATAAAATCTCGTGTAATTCCTACATGACATAAGTTTAAGGAGGTTCACTATCAGTTTCTCTATTAACATCTACAAACAGCAACTAGAATGATGTGTTTAAAAGAGTTTACGATTCATAATCACTTAACAGGTTAATTAATGACATTCCCACAAAACAGTATGTCAGTTAAAGTGAAATCATTCGGGAGCATTTTCTTAAGGCTTTTGAAGTAACGATCAAACATGAATAGTGTAAGATAAAAGAACACTTAAACGCATGAATATTTTATTATTATCGCAAAAATTATAATAAACCCACGATTTGCGAGCTTAAAAGTTCATTTTAATAAAATCTACAAATTATAAATCTAGTATTCAATTGTCTTTATGCCAGTATTATACAACAATGACTGATGGCATTCCAGCGCTGAAAATTAAACCGGAAGTGCTCAAACGTGACATAGATGACCTCCATTTGCACATCGGTAATGCCGTTTTCCGTACACCGAATGCAACGACTCTGTTGTTTACTAGAAACTGAGGCCGTTAAACTATTTCTGCTCGATGCCGTTGTTTTTATTGCACATTCCGAGATATTGTTTGTTGCGAAAAGATACAACTTTCTCGGATTAACGTATGATCCCGTTACTAGAATATGACGATAAAATCAGGCGGGTTTTTACCGATAAAATTATGCAATTCAGTTGTTTTCGTCTGACAATAACAAATTCAATAGATATGCCATTCGCGGAATTCGTTTTGCCTTAATCGGTATCATAAAGTTTTGTGTAGTAATTAGATATAATTGTTTTGGCAGGACAACCTATCTATTGGAGAAGTTCAAAACGCTCCTTACTTAATTCAGATTGATGCTGCTATTCCTTATGGAATCCATTTAAAAGGTACTATACATGGCTGCTACTTGAAGGACATCACATTCGGATATACAGTTATAGGAAAAGATCTCTGAATCCGACTTATGCAGTAATTTATTGGTATTTCACTTCATCGCGGCAGACCTCACAATAAACTGGTAATAGACACCGATATTGTCAAAGAGATTTTGGCGAAGTTAAGGCAGGAACTAGATTTGAACGAACATAGTACACTGCTCCACAAAAATATACGTCCACTTTCGTATTTTTTCCAAAAAAGCGTGACATTATACATTTTTTTAATGAAGTAAGTTACTCTGGAGCAAAATATCATATTTCAGACAAAAAGTCGTAAATCCATACAAAATGGCGCCCAAAGACATATGTATACCGCAATTGGCTTGCATAAAAATACACGTCCAGTCAAAGGAAACTGTTAAATTTATTTAATACCGAACAAAATAACAAAAAAATAACTTTTAATAGTCTGTGGCACCTCCGTTGCGCTGGATGACTTGAAATAGACGGTTGTCCATAGACGCAACTAGGCGCCTTAGTAAATCTTCTTCCAGATTGTCCCAAGTGGACAGTATCGCTTCTTTTAATTCTCGTACACTTTGGTATTGGCGATTATGGGCATAAACCCGACGCGCAAGGATTCCCCAAACGTTTTCAATAATATTTAAATCTGGCGAACGCGCTGGCCATTGCACAAGTGGCACTTGCGCGGCGGCGAACCAGTTTAATGTGCTTCTGGACACATGAATCGGCGCGTTGTCTTGCTGGAAACTTAAGGGCACGTCCAGGTGAGCCTCTAGAAATGGCACTAAACAACCCTCTAGCAGTTCCTGATACTCTTCGGAGTTCATCCGGGCCGATGGAAATGCCAAACGCAATTTTCCGTGGGCGCTAAATGCCGCCCAAACCATCACGGTTCCGCCACTAAAATTGCGCCGGGAAAAAATTCGCGGTTCTTTCCGCAAGTCCCTCCAGTAGGAGTTACATCCATCAGGCCCGTCTAAATTCCATTTTTTCTCATCAGACCAAATAAACTAAATTGAAAATATGTAAAAATAACGAAGTAGACAGTAAAACTTAAGTGACATTACCAGAGTGAAATCTGTCCGAAGATTTTTCCGCGCGAACTCCAACCGCCGCATTTTGTGAATGTCTGTCAGTGCAGGAGCGGTAAGCATTTTCGATCTTTTAATTACACCACCGTTATGAATAGTACGTCTTACCGTTTCGCGTGACACATTGAGTTCTAGCAGATTTCTTATTTCTGCACAAGAAAGCATCGAGTTTGAAGCAGCAGTCACAACACGTCGTTTTTCTCGGCCGCTAAGTTTCTGTGGCCGCCCAGGCGACTTCTTTGTCCCATATTCGTCAGGGTTCTTCAAAAACGAATTAATGACATCATGACTTCGATTTAGTTTCCTTGCTATCCAGCGATTTGAGCGTCCGTATCCGTGATGAATGAGTATCTCGGTCTTTTCAACCTCAGAAAGTAACTTTCCTCGTGCCATTTTAATATAAAATGACAGGAGGAAACAAAACATTGCCGAGTTTGATCATGGCTAGGCCGATCCTTGCGCTCATGTTTAGGATACGTATCGCTAATATTAATTTGCCTGAATTGAGTTTTTTAGAACTGGACGTATATTTTTGTGCAAGCCAATTGCGGTATAAACATGTCTTTCAGCGCCATTTTGTATGTACTTACGACTTTTTGTCTGAAATACAATATTTTGCTTCAAAGTAACTCACTGAATTAAAAATATGTATAATGTTACACTTTTTTTGGAAAATATACGAAATGTTCAAGTGGACGTATATTTTTGTGGAGCAGTGTATTTCTTCCCATATTTTTGTTGCGAAACCAGATAGTATTCAGCGTTCTACATGAAATCTCAAGAGGCTTAATAAGTTTATAGCCAAACTAGAAGATTATAAGTTTTAAAATAGATCTATCAAAACTGTTTGTTTGCTGCTTTAGATTTAAAAGATGTATATTTATGATATCTACTAATGAGCATCTGGCGTCATTGAAAATATCAGAAGTGTTCTTTTCTTGGCTGAATTACCAGTTTAACTGGTTACCCTTTGGGCTGTTGTTAGCACCTTACGTATTTACAAAGCTCCTTATTAAGCCTGTGCTAAAATTCTGGCAGCTACCCGTAATTATGTGTATGGGAGGCAAGAAATAGCTATTAAAGAAAAACTTTGTTTCAGCTCCTGCTATCAAAAGTTTGTAGGTTTTCGAGACAGTAATCAAGGATAAAACATCTGTTTTGGTCAAACCATTCTGATGGCACTGAAGTCACTTGCTGTTTTTTACAACAATCATTTGAGTAAAATACAGATTTCGTCTGCTTGTAAAGAAGATAATAATGATGACCTGCTTCTATTTATTGAGAAATCTGGACGTGTTAGACGATGGGGTAAACTACTTGTAGATGATAAACAAAAGGAGATATATTTGGAGTGTGCCCACAAAAATCTTACTTTAGTTTCACAGAAATTTGGTCAGCAGTTGTGAATAATATTCTCCTATTATTGTTTTGCCCTTCTCCAAGTCGTCAATGAAAACATCACCACGACTATCACCAAAAACTGAAGCAAGACCTTTACCAGACGATTTTTGGACACGAAAATAGCTTAACATTCGAATTTGTGGCTGACATGTTTATTCTTTCAAATTCAAGTTAATTTATGAAAAATGGATTTTTGTAGCCCAATCGTCCACCGTAAATTTCAAATGAACTGACTGCTGCTGTTCCTATGACATATTCATATTTTTCTAACATTAAATCAGTTCCTCCAACAAAAGACCGCATAGCACGCCGTCCAATGTTTGATTCATTGCCAGCACTATCATGACGATCACGTTGGCAAAAGAAACTTGTTGTAGGTCATGCGACAAGGAGTTTAAACGACCTTGTTTCACAGACAATGATAATGGCTTTCTAACACCATAGAATTTACGGTACTATTGAAGTAGTGCGCAGCCAATTACTGTTGCATTTTTGCAGTTACGCTCTAAAATAATAGAACTACCCATTAGTGAGGACGACTTGCAAAGAAGGCGGAAAGCCATAGCTTTCTACAGTTCTTTGTGCATCTAAAATAAAATTAAGAATGACATCCAATGTTTAAACTTGAAATTTGTGAATGAAACATGACATTTCCTATTGAATTCTTCAGAAAATTGCTCGAGTCTTTGTCTAACCGAAAATTGCTAATCGTTTATTTAATGTTAGTGATGAACTCACAAATTGTGAAGTTGTGAGCTCATCATTAAGATCTACAAGATCTCTTAAAATGTTAAGGATGTTATCAACCATAGTTACCGATGAAATAATGTTTAGATGACTCAATAGTTTAGGACTAAATAATTATTGACACAATAAGGACACCTCGCAATCTTTAACGTTTCCAGTCACTAGCTGTGTGGGAAACTATAAATGCTATACTCTTGGTGGAAGAAAGATTGCCTACAATTTAGAAAAGAATTGCCTTCGGCTTTAAAATGTCGTACCTAGGAAAAGAAGCTTTTCCCAATAGCCATTTATTGCTCAAAACACTGTCATTAAAATCCTACTGGTTGCAACTGGAAACATATTGTTTAAAATTATCGGATGCATTTAAAACCACGTTTGTTACTTTAAATTTTGCCTCATTTAGCATGCTGCTCATTTCGTAACACGGACGGCTAATTTACAGACATTCATGCAACATTTGCTACAAATCCGTTTTAAGTACGTGTTCAAAGCTTGTTTACCAAGCCTAGTATAAGTGTTGGAAAAGACAACAAAGTGTAGTTGCTGTTCTAAATGTATCTCGAGTCGCGTGCATTTTCTGAAGCAATTAGTATCATAAAGATTATCTGACTTTTATCTGCCCCTTATAATCCTCACGCGACTTTTTTTCTGTACTTCACTGGCTGATTACTATCATTCACCATAGCAAAGCCCTATTTTTAACTGAACTGAATGTGTATTTTCAAAGTCACGTGTGTCTTGCTAAGCAGGTGCCACTTGCAACTTAAATGTATGGCGCTACACCCAACAGATTTGAAGTGTCAGTTGCAGACGACTTCAAGTGTATACCACTTTCTTAGATAAAAGTGCGTGCGTACGTTCACAAAAAGGTGTATGCGCCACAACTGAAAATAGTACTGATAAAGTAGAGCGCAGGTTTATAGTTAAACAGTTCCTGAATTTCTCTTCCTTTTCTTCAGGAGAAACAAATGATTGAAACATAAAAGGATGCCTCCACAGTCAATATGCACCTTTGACACTTTGGCGGACTTGCACACTAGAACAACCTTTTGATTATAAACTATGGGAAATGTTTTAGTTGTGAACTTTAGAATGGTTTCTTTCACTTTCAGCTTTAGCAGCATTACAGTAATAGACTAGAATTTGTTTACAAATGCCCAAGCTTTATTTAAGCATTATTTTAACGAGCATAATTGAAGATTAGATTTAAAAACCGCGCATATCTAGATTTTCGTGAAATTGCATTTGACATTATATTACGTACTATCAAACATTGCCGATAATTCCTTCAAGAATTATTTACAACGATGCTGGAAAATCAGATATCCTGGACGTTTTTGCACCAACATTTTGTGACGATATGACTAGGAGTACGGAAGTAGCGTGCAAGGGAACAAAAACATCCGTCATAGGCTTCACCAGAAGAAAAAACTTTCAACAGCTGAAGATACTGAAACTCTGAAGACAAGATATATCGCTGAAAAATTCGATTAAATAAATAAATTCTATATAGAATTCATGAAAAAAAGACAAAGTTTCTTTGGGGTACCATAAATAGAACTGAAAGAGGGGACAGGAAGACAAATTAACCACTGTTTTTTGCGTTTGGCATACAGAACTGCCTTTGAGCGTGGAATTTTTTGTATGTGCCTCTGATTGCAAATTTCTAGGGTTCTTTAGGTTTGTAGAAAAGTTATTTGGTCAAAAAATGACCAATCAATTTGTGTGAGGGTATTGGACAATTCAAGATGAATTTTAAGAGCTGAAAAAGTCGAGTCCTCGTCGAGTGGCGTTCCTGCAGAAAAAAGAAACTTCCCCGCCTTAGAATTTTGCTAGATGATCATGTGGAGAACTGGTCCTTGATTCTTAGAAACTCGGGAATGGCTTATTCCTGTCCTGATAAAGCCCTTTATAAGTGCGGGCGAAACGTCAACCTTATTCCAAAATCAGACGCGGTCTAACCCAAAAAGGCTAAGATATCCTAAAATTTATTGGGAATACAGAAGATTAATGGAGTGACACTTCCTAGGAAGTACTGGGAGCACAACCCTGTGCGTTTATAACGATGTTAGAAAATGTCCTGCAATATTTTATGACACTAGGTACTGGGGGAGTGCTATAGGAATAATAGAATAAAATAATAGTAGGATATAATAATAATAATAATAGGAAAAAACAAAATGGCCAAACAGGCAAAAAGGAGAAAGCTAGCCAGAAAAATGGAAAGAAATATTAAGATTCAATAGGTAAAAGAGTACTAAAAACGGAAGAGTAGTAGAGTAGCTGTCGTCTTAAATGTTTCAGAAATATATCACTGAAAAAGTTGTGACGAACGAATAAAATGAGGAAATTAAAATAGATAATAAGAATTACGATTCATTTTTCATTATTTCTGTAGTGTTACCTGTATTCTTGTTTCAAAAAGTTTGCTTACACAATTTTATTTTACTAAAATTTAGCAATTGGGCACAAAAACCAGGCAAGCTCAAATTAAAGAAAGAAATGCATATATCATATACTATACAGTATCGGTGAGACCATTATACACATTGTTTAAATCAGTTTTTTTTTAATTTAGTACAACTGGACATGCCTGATTCTTGCAGCAAGGTCTTCAACTGAACACATACTATCATGATTTATTTTATACTTTTGTGATGTTGAAAGAGAGGTCTTTCCCGCTTTGTCGATAATTTATCAAAAAAGTGGGGCAACACATTCAGGTCAGACCCTCTAGAAAAGACGAATGATTTGCAGAACTGCCGATGGAATTTTTTATGCATAGGTTTGGAAAGTATTGTTCAAGAAAACTATTAAAAAAGATATTGTTAATGTGATTTTTCATGGCTGGATAGGCACCATAACATACGTCCTCGTACATAAATATATCTCAATTTTAAACGAAAATATTCGAATGCAAAGGAAATAATCTATTGTTCGTTCTGGAAGCTACAATGACGTGAAAGCATTTTGTTTAGAACAGAAGTTGCCACGTCATTCTTCGAAAATATGGTCGGCCAATTTATAAGACTCGCGTCAAAATGTCGTCGAGTGACGTCACACCAAGGAAACAAATATTGTGGAAGTCTCCGTAGGAAATCAATAGCTAACCTAACCTTTCACGGATCGCATCGGAAACGTTCTCAAATTTCCAAATTAAACGAGCGTAAACCGAACCGAAAGGAAAATCACCTGGTGGACGTCGCCGTGCCTAAACTTCCGCTTCGGTCCGTTTTATTAAAAACACACACACAAAACAAAAATGTGGGTTACGCAGCTTCCTACGACTACTGTCTAAAAAAAAAGGCGTGAAAACTTACGTCGCCGCTGACGTACTGCCCGCGATTGAATTCTGGCGCCTGCACCATATTTGTCAACCCGTCGGAGGCGGTCTGTTCTGCTTTATACTTAGACAACACTCGACGGTCAAGAAACGCGACTGTTCCGACGACGCGGACCGCTAAGGACAAGGGGTCACCTTCACCGTAGCCCACCACACCCCCCAGGTCGATAACCGTGACGTCACCGCGAAAAGCGCGGTCGGGGTTGTGCGCAAATCATGTTGCATGTCAGATGCAGTGTGAAGACGACCTTGGTTTTGACATATACTCGGTTTTTTGTTTGATAAAGAAATGGCCTGCAAAATTGTCCAACTTTTTGACAACAAAATTAATTTTTAACGAAGATTCTTTAAAAAAAAAAGAGTGTTCAAGTCGCTTATGACTTTGACAACATTTAACGTATGCAAGCGGTCATTTAAATACTATTTTTTCGGACACCTTCCGCATGAGGAAATTTGTCACGAATTCATCCACGGCTGGTTCGAAAGCTCACGCTCAGCAATAGATATTTCGAAGCTTCTGTAAGCGGACTAACGTTTGTCGTCGATGGAATTTGTCCACAAGGGTTTAACATAACGTTGACAGACTGTGTTAGTAGTAAGAAWTAAATCACAAAAAATTTGATGACTTTTATAATTCAGCACTGTTTTCTGTGTATTAAGAGATTGTTCTATACAAATCGAAAATAGAACTTTGCTCCCGAGTTATGTTTCTTTTCTACAATAGTAAAAAGGGTCATCAAAAATTTCTGTAATTAGTTCAAAATGCAGTAACTGTTTCACACATATGTTGTTCAGTTTGTATTCCTTTTGTACTGGAATGATTCCTTCTGAGGCATAAGAAACTGAATTTTAACATTACTTTGTAGCAAAAGTCATGTTCAGGCAAAAATTTTCTATGGAGATGTTCTTTGCATACAGAGTTTATAGAAAAAGTGAAATTATGTCGAAAATGTAGATTCGCGTAATCGTTTCTTTTTTTCGTCATTCGTAAACTTTACAGCATAATATGTATGTACTTACGTATAACACGTTGATTATTAAAGTAACGAAGCAAAAATCAACCCATTTACCTTAAGATATCATATCATGAACTAACAAGGCAGTTATTCTCCTTTGTCCTTAACGCTGAATCTATGTTTGAACTCATAAAGGGCATTAGAATCGATATCCGACCTATTTTCCTTTCAACATAACGAGTTTATCTGTTACAAAGGAAGTTATTACAAAACATTACAATGGAATCGATTAATAATATCGCATAAAAATGTAAACTTATTTTTTCCGCCTGACAGTGTTTACGTCCAATTAGCTTAGAGCCAGTTAATGTTTATTCTTATTGGTGCCATCAAAGAATCTTTTTGGCAGTTAATTTTAAATACTTCAATCCTGGCAATATTCCAATGCAACGAATTTCATAATATTTAATGTAATAAACATTTTAATCTTAAATGATTCGACTGAAGAAGTTTTATTGTCTATAAAAGGATCACCTGTAAAAAGAACTTATTTTTAACGATATTTTCTGTATAGATATCCATAAATTTCTGGCGTATGAAACAGGACATAATTATATGAGGCACTACTGGAGTTAGGAGTGTTTGACAAAATACTACAGTTAATCAAAGCAGTGCTAAAAGAAACGAACAAGAAAATAAAAATAAGCAACGAAGTCTTGTCAGACAGTTTTCAGGTCGCCAAAAAACTAACACAGAGTTATCCACGTTCTCTAGCTGTGGAGTGAAATATACATATAATACGAAAAGTTTACTTAATTAGATCAGAACTAATTGAGTACTCAATATTTCCAATCTTTCGTCAGGGAACTACAAGTCTTACAAACCCTAACTTGCATGTAAATAATAAAACTAGTATAATATAATATAATATAAAACTGTGATATGATAATAAAGGAAGAGAAAACACGAACTGTTTGAATTCAAATTATCTGTCAACATGGAAAGACGTAGTTTTTGAGAACGTGCAAAAAAGATGATATCAATCCATTGGCCTATTTCGTCTGTAGTGCTAGAGTATATACATGTATGTAAAATCCCACTTGAGATAAATGATGTAAACGCCAGACGTTTGCTGTATAACTTGTTTCAGCCGAAAAAGCTTTATCTTTTAATAAAATATTGTGGATTAAACTTAACGAGGCTTATTTAACAAGAATAAATTCAAGAAATTTACGTTAACGTAAACATCTTCTCCTAAAGATATGGTTCGTTCAAGCTTGCCTAAGAGTAGAGCTGCTCATGTAGCATTAAGAACAACTCAAAGAACCTGGCTGAAAACTGAAGTGAAGACACAAAGACTTAATCAATATCTGTTTAAAATTCTTATATTTAAAATTATCATTAATACTAAGCAATGTAGAGTTCTCCTGTTTAGATAATAAGATGAAAGATATTGTGTAACATTTAAATCAGGCAGTCTAAAGGTGAGTTACGTCACCTGCATCGTCATCGATACCTTTCAGTTAAAACCAATAATACTCATTTTAACAACTTCGTTTTTAAATGTTTAGATAGAAATATTAATGTACCAAATTTCTATAACGATAGAGTTGATGAAGAGTTTAAAAAATGCATCCAAAAACCTGTATTTAAAATTAATCCTGATTCGAACCAGCCATTTCAAATTTTCACTTTTCACAACAGAATGTTAAATTTATCTACGGATACGCAACATAAAGTTGTGAATCAAGGAGTACAATCGAAGATTCCAGAAGGTGATTTATATGCTTTAATAAAGGATAGATTTAATTCACTTATGTATAGTATCTGAAAACCTACAATGAATCTCTAGAGAGATTTCTTCTAATCAAAGGATTAGAAGAAATTTCCAGTTGCATTTACGGAGACGTGGTGATCTACTTCTAGAAAAAAGAGGGAGTTGAAAGGTGGTCATAAAAATGCTGCCGATCGCTGGTCTAAAGTAACTAGTTTTTCTAATTAGTGTTGTATAACTCGTAGAGATAAGCGGATCAATGTTAACTTGGAAGATTTTGACGCTCATCATACACTAATTTTGCAAGCAAACCTTAGCAAAACTGCGTTGCCGTTTAATAACGTGATCTCCAAAAAAATTCCCTACTAGTTTCTGCGTCTCAGTATCTTTTTTCTAATTTATCGCGAGCTCCTCTTATCACTTTGTAAATTCCACGATGTGCGCGTTATTATTAGATTCCAATCTCAGACTCTAATAATGCGGCCTCCTACCAGTTATTACAAAATTGATCAATCATTCAGGAATGCTTTACAGGTAGCAGACAAGTCGCACTTTTCCTATTACTAATTACCATGGGCCTATAATAAGTGCGCAGTTATTTACGTAACATTATTAATCTCGTGCGGTGCAGGATTTGTGCAGCATGAAATTATTACGGCGATTAAAGAGGAATTCTAGATGAATAAATTATTAATGTTGGCGACAAATATCACGGTCAACCTCAGTTTGTAATTAGCTAGATATAACTTTATAATGAACCACCACCCTGATGGTATCTTGCATGTCATACCAGTTTCGTTCCTAAATAGATACTTTTCACAGATAGCATTATAACTCTATAATTCGCATATTTTAAGCAAAGCCAGCTCCCAAAATATATATTTTGGTTAGAGGGCGTTGAAGGAGTAACTGCTATACTTGTTCAAACTGATTTATATTTTTGATTTGCTGCATAAATTCAAAAGTTGATGAAATATCCAGCCACATATTTCCATATTTGCCGTAAACTGTTTTTGCAAGTACAATAAATGCTAGACAAAAAGGAAAACCAGTCAAATATGCAGGTGCATGCCAACTTGGCTACATATTACTTTCCTTAAGGAAGTACGAGAGAATACTTGGTGGAACCGTGAGCTTTCTTCTCTAAAAATTGAGCAAAGCTCTTTAACACTGCTAAAAGAATTGGAGATTCGGAAACTTTATAAAGATGCTGAGAGACTATCTAGGCAGAATAGGATCTCTCCAATGTGGTGGGGTGGTCATGCTACTACCGGTGGACCTCCTTTCAGGAGTGTGTGACCACGACAACTCAGAAATACGAAGGACCAATCTTAGAACCGAACTAACTGGCAAATAGAGAACATTGAATACTGGCGAATAAAATGATTAATAGGTACAGGTTGGAATGGGCAATCCTCATCTTTAAACCATACAAGTCTCCTAGAACTGAAGGAATCGACCCTATTATGTTGCAAAAAGGACTGAAGGAGTTGGCGATAGTCTTTTCATGCTGTATAGGCCAAGTATAGCTAGATTAGGTACCAATTCGTTGGAAAAAGACTAACCCATATACCCAAGCCAGGGCGAGTACCCTACGGTCAGGCTAAAGCTTTCAGGACAAGTTTTGCCCTACCATCACCTTTCCGCGGCGTGCGGACTGTTATGTAAAAGTGTTGATGCCCCGAGTGCCATCTAAGCGGAACTCTGGGAGCTAGTCGGTCTCTAACTGTGATAGACACCGGCCTAGTGCAGTTCCTAGTTCCAGTTGTAGAAAGGCATGTTTGTTTAATAAAGCAGATTGACTCCATGCTTAGAAGAGAGTTATCAGGACTCCCGTATAGGGCATGTCCGGTGTCTTATGGCCATTACTGTGGAACCTTGTAGTAGATGATATTTCAAGGGAATAATACCCGGGAGATGCACAGGAATGTGTGGACAATATCATCATTCTATTTCGCGGGGATTTTGGAGAAACAATCAGTAAAGAGGTGGTGTACAAGTCAATGCTACAAAAAGCTTGAGTATTAGCGTTAACCAGAAGAAGAAATCTTGAGCAGCTGAAGGGATTGAAACTCTGAGGTTCTTTTCAAACTTTATCTTGAAAAGTTATCAGTGAAGCAACAAAGGCAGACTTATTAACAAAAGGGGAGCTAAAGAACCCTTAGTGCGACCTGAACCTACCTCTGGAGTCAGCCTGCATGCTGGGAAGTCAGAGGGCTACTAAAAAAGGAACTAGATGGATGTCCCCGAATTAGGGCAAACACGTATGTTCATTGGAAGTTCGTCCCAAGTAAAAGTAATAGAACTGCTGCAATTTAAGACAGTACTTGCACTGCTTACTTTTTAAAGAAACATTTGTCTAAAATTGGTACAACAAATGATGTTACATGTGGGAAGTGCATGGAGAACGATGAAGAATATGAATGTGCAATACTCATGGAGAAAAGACAGCGTTTCGTTGCGGTATTATTTTGGCAGAAGCTGCAGATTGCACCCATTGACTGTATACAGGATTCATGGGGTAACATACCCCTTCGGAGGTACTGGGCGATACAGTTCCTTGTAGAGGACATCTAAAAGTCTGTGCCAGTAATTCTCAAAATTTATATTTATAATTATCTCCGTAAGGTCAAAAATCGAATCAACTCCACCCGTTCTTTCTGCGTAAATATTTTCATGATTACTACACCCACACCAGTTCAGGTTGTTGCGCACCGACCTATCGTAACTCGGCCATTAATTAATAATTGTAACAGATCGCATTAATTCCAGCCGGTTTGTTAATGAGTATACAGAACACGGAAACGCATTATTCAGGATTTATTGCGTGCAGCCTCGGATATTACTAGTAGATCATGGTCTGCCATGGGTGTTATCGAAACACCCACGGATCCAATTTGTCATGTTGAAGAGGAGAGGAAATATTTATTTGGAACCTTTGTCAAGAAGTAAAAAATGAGCTACTGTTACGATTAATTCAAATATGCTGATTTCCAATGAACTGTGTTTTAATATTAGCTTATATTACACATAATCAAATCCTACTTCATTTCTAAGTCCCATTTTAAACGAATGATTATTGAGTGGCAAATATTCCAACACCTCGAATAATATTAAAACAACAACAGAGTTCAAATAAATACAGCTGTACAGTTGGTCAAATTTGGGGCACCATCAACTTAATGGCGTTGCGATGTTTTGCTTTAGGCTCTGCTAAATTGGCAAAGTACAATGACACGGTTTGCTTCTGAAGTTAAACAACCATATAAATTTATGAATTCATTCCACTTAATAACAAGAAACACTGAATATGTATATGAGTAATGACGTCAAAAAGTTGTCAAACATGAGTGAAACGAGCGCGCACAGGTTACTAAAACAATGGCATTTACAAAAACAATAATTATCTTAATAATAGTTTTACTGCAGGATTAAACGTCATTTACTTGTGCTTTACCAATCTAAGATGCTATGACATGTTGGACTCTAACTCAAGATCTTTTTTACGTTGAAAAATTACCGTCATCTTTATAGAAAATTATTGTTGTATAGAAGAGATTTGGCATATTACACACAGTATGTTTCAGTTAAAGTTACCCGCATTATTATTTTAGAAATAAGCTATTCGAATCCCTTGCGTGTAAAAATTACTACCGTTTTGGCACGTTTTCCAACACGTTTAAATTAAATATGGGTTTAGGTTAGAAAATACGAGGCATGTTTTTTAAGTAAGTACCGTTTTGCGATTCCGCCACCGCAGCGCTACGGTCGGCGTTCCGCGCATGCGCGCTGGTTACCTACATCTCTTGTCTACGCACTGACGCCATTACAGTTTGATTCTTCATTGTATACGTTGTTTACCGAGTGTTTAAGATGCCTCCGACAATCGTGAGTCCCGCCGATTGTGAAGTACGGGCTGTTATACGATTTCTTAGTGCTAAAGGCGTAAAACCGATCGATATTCATCGTGAGATCTGTGAAGTTTACGGACAAAACATTATGAGTGATGGAATGGTAAGGAAATGGGTGAGAGCATTTAAAGATGGCCGCACAAATGTGCATGATGAAGAACGGAGTGGGCGTCCTTCGGTCGTTAATGAAGATTTGGTGCAGAAACAGAACGAAAAGGTGAGAGAAAACAGACGCTTTACAATTTCATCATTGTGCGACTGCTTTTCTCAATATTCTCGTAGTGTTTTGTATCGCATTGTGACCGAGAACTTGAATTACCGGAAATTGTGTTCACGTTGGGTTCCGAAAATGTTGACGGATTTGCACAAAACCCAACGTTTAGGCAGTGCATTGACTTTCCTTGAGCGGTACCACAATGAAGGTGAAGATTTTTTTAGACCAAATTGTTACTGGTGACGAAACATGGGTGGCCTACGTCACACCAGAATCGAAACAACAATCCATGGAATGGCGACATTCATCATCACCCAAAAAAGTGAAGTTTAAGCAAACAATTTCTGCCCGCAAAATTATGTGCACAGTTTTTTGGGACAGAAAAGGAGTATTACTAGTGGAGTTTCTGCCTCGTAATGAGACAATCAATGCAGCGTCTTATTGTAAGACATTGAACAATCTGCGTCATGCAATTCAGGCGGCAGAATTTTATGAGGAGGGTATTCAAAAACTGGTGCCACGTTATGACAAGTGCCTCAATATTCACGGAAATTATGTAGAAAAGTAGATTAAGGTACAGGCTTTCATGTAAGATAAAATTATTGCGATATCTTTGCACGTCTTTTTTTAATTCCAAAACGGCACTTACTTAAAAAACATGCCTCGTAGCTTTAAATTAAAAAAATATTTATGAGGCATTCTTGTTGTGGTCTTAAACAACATATTTCCGTTTTCTTCTATTTTTATGCTAAGACCTTTTTTTAGGCGATACATTTTTAAACATTCACAGCATAAGTAGAGGTCACTTATTATTAAGCAAACAATATTTCGTTTCCTATTTTCCATACAGGGTTATGTAAAGTGGAAGTTACCGTATAGCATAGCTACCGATCTTCATATAACGGTACCAACATCCGATACCGAATTAAAAATACTGTCGCTTTATTCTTAGTCGTGGCACACCATACTTTCTAGTCTGCAGGCAGACATAACTAGTTTTCTTACGCGGCTAAAAATACTCGACTATAATTGACACACTAGGTGCGTCTGTTTTGTGTACTAGCTCCAACGATGACCAAGTAAATAGAAAGGAGATGAATGGGGCGCGGAGAAAATCTCATTTTCGAGGCTAAATCATTCATTTGTCGCTTAAACAACCAAATTGAATATTTGTAAACAACTGAAGACACTTTTATCAAAATACCGATGTTTTTTTTTGTTGAGTCAAGCGAGGGTAATAGTCTATGTGTTAACAATTATTTGAAAAATAATGAAATGATGAAAAAGTACATCTCAGATACTTTACAAATTGTTAAACAAAAGACGTCAGATGCAAAAGGAGTCTCGGTGAGAACTATCGGGATATTTAAGATAATATTTTGTCGTTAGATCGCTGTCTCTTGAAAACACTGACAAAAAGTTAATAGTCTAACGTTTCGATTACACCTGTAATCTTTTGTTTGAACTTATGTCAGGCAAATTTTGAGGTTCTTCGTCTTTGACAAAGATTACAGGTGTAATCGAAACGTCAGACTATTAACTTTTTGTCAGTGTTTTCGATCTATCCGACAAAATATTATCTTATATTATGGACGCTGAAAGCATTCACCCTCGTATATCGGGATATTTGTTAGTGAAGTTTAGTCTTCAAGTCACCTAGAAAGAAGATGCCAAGGAAAAGCAGTTTTGTTGCGTCATATGTATGTACATGAGATCAGATCGCATTGCATGCGTTATTTAGAAAATTCAGAACTGTCGTAGTCAAAGTATGCCTATTGTCTATCAGGACTAAACTTATCTGCGCAATGGACACACTTGCCCCAAAAATGGGATAGACGATTCAACAAAATAATTAGCTCTTTAACAATGCCCGTTAGATCGAAACGATCGTCATAGTTATCTGATAGATCAAGTGAGACAAAACAGATACGTTCAATCAGCTTATTTCCAAGCTATCTAATTGCATCAGTAATAACAGTAAAACCCTAAGCACTCCGAAGACCGAGAATATATAAACACCAATAACAATACCGTAGTATTAAGAACTAGAACGATCAACTAACCAACAAATAAATGCAAGATTCGTCTTTTTAGATGTCCTTCCAGTAAAAAGAAAATGAAAAGGATGCTGTACAGCTACAAGAATACAACGAACTCGAAAAAGGGGAAGGCAAAATAGATTTAAGGGAAAAGAAAAACCGCTTAGAACCAACGATATTACACGTATATGGCCCAAGATGAGCGTTGCGTTAAACAATCATACTGAATTCTAAAATTTTCATTAATAATGCGTTCTAGCGTTGCATGCTAGCGGTTGTTATTATTATTGTCGATACAGTGAAGTAGCTCCATGTATTTAGCCAAGTGTTTACAAGAAGTTACACAATTGTTGTGCAGAAACTGCCTACGGAGTATGTACATTGGCATATATGGGGAGAACATTGCCCAGCAAGAACACATAAATCGGGCAAGAAAAATAAAAAGAAAAGCTGTAAACCACACCAAACAAAACATGTGGATGTTCAAATTCTACGGCCAAAATACAACTCAAAAAATCCCAGCTCTCATAAGCAACCTTGAACAAACAGGCTTCAATTTAAGAGAAGAAATCTTAGCGTCAACACAAGAAAACAGGAGTAAAAGAAACCACTATGATAGTGCGATAATTTTGTCTAGAGGTGAGGAAGCCATGGAAATAAGCCTAAGACCGTAAAGAATTCCCAATATCTAAAAAAATGCACACAGACAAGAATGAATCTGTAGAACATCAATCCATCTAGAGCTCCAGCAGGCGAAAGGATAAACATAGACGAAATCACACAGGGAAACATTAACATCATCATGAAAGAGCAACCTAAACAAGGTGTAGGATTCGAACAACTACATAAAATACTGAGAATTTAATTCGCTATAGTGGAGTAGTGAGGTTATCTAGTTAAGTGTATACAAGAAATTACACAGTGGTGCTACATAAAATCCTGAAAGACGGAACTACCCTCGGAACATATGATTTACCAAATATACAGAAGAACACAAAGCCATACAACCATGTTTTTCAAACATGGGAAATCTCAGAACTACGAACTATGTAAAACTCAATGGAAAATGCCGACAGAATCACAGCACTCTTAAACGACCTCCATCAAGAAAAACAATGCAGCCGAGGCAAATCGATACCAAACCTTCCCATTCCAATCCTCAGCTTCCCGTAACATGGGAGCCCACTAGCAATAATCGTGTCACCCCTCCAACCCAGCGTAAAAGTAGCCGGCCCGGCGGTAGATCCGGGAACGGCTGAAATGCCTACCGTACGCTGGTTCAATCAATCAATCAACTTAAGTAAGGACTCGGTAATTAGGCATATTTCTTAGCAATCATAGAAAAGGGCGCCGAATTTAAATGTTGATTTGGATTGAGTTCACTGATTGTTGTGAGAAATTAATGTTTTGCTGATTCAATTTCAGTAATCTAAAAATAGCAGGAATTTCAACAATTTCCAGTTTGAAAGCACGCCACTTTAATGTTGTGCCAGTCACAGCCGCACACATACATACACACCTAGTGGAACGGGCCAATTTTTATTTACGTAATAAAAAATGACGTCCTTGGCATTAAAATACAAGTCTTGTGCGTACGTGGATATTTCTACTCTCTTACGTCTGGTTCGACCTATCTACTGCACTATCACTACTTAACACAGCCAATTGTACTTCTCGCGATATTTTTAAGCATTGCAAATTGTATAGGTTCAATGTTCATGTGACGTAATACAAGCTTGGAGGCTCGTCTCATGCTTTTATGGACTGGTTTAGTGCGGGGAATTTTGGCGAAAAAATTCCACCTAACGCGATTTGTTAACGTAAGCCGCTTAATTAAATCCAGTTTCAATAATACCGAGGACCGGTTGCTTATATTCGAACGCTATTATTATTACTATTATCGGGGCATCTCGATTTAACGGTCAATTATACGTTTAACAAGCTCAAGCAAAAGCGTCACGCGTGTGTGAGGTCGAATGTTCTAGATGCCTGGCCAGTGGCGAATCCAGAAATGCTTTTAACGTGTGCTTTAAAAAATCGAACTTTCTGGGGTTTTGATTGCAAACGTTGATGATGTGGGTCACTTGTGCGCAGCAGTCAAAAAACTATCGGAGGTTCTAATACTACAGCACAGTTCTATGTCCTTTGTTAACCTTTTTGCCCCATGTCAAGTTTTTCTTCTCTTGTGAGATCGACACCGTCATATTTCTTGTTTTTCCTATGTCTTCTTTTTCCATTACCCTATACTGCTTGTTTCATAGCTATTCATTGGTTTATTGTTACAAACTACTCAGAATATTTCAACTGATTATCTTCTAGTTTTTGAACTTTTAAACCCAAAAATTTGCAAAAATTTTTTAACAGCTCTATTGAGCAGGCCTCACCTAAGAACAATAATTGGATTGCTGTTTAAATAAAACTCCTAGAATTGGAGGAGGGTGAAACTCCCTGCGATATTCTTTGTGAAAGTCCAAGGCTTATGGACAAAAAAACGTTTTTTTGTAGTAACATTTGAGGAATTTATTGACAATGCAAATCGTACGGAACAATCAACAAATTGTTTACCGAGTTCCTTCTTGATGATAATGTGTATTTAACTACATTTCTGTTACTTCTTCGGTATTTCAGATAAAATTAAATACTACTTTTTGGCATTCTCTTTAAGGAGTTTTATGATCTCTGTTCTTTTGTCGTCTCAACTTCTTGAAAGGTGATATTAATTTCGACAGCTCTTACTTTTAGAACTCTGCTGATAACATTGGATGGACTTTGGATTTTTGGAACGAAATTAAAAGCTTATTTACCTATATATCTACAATCATAAAAACTTATCTAAATCTCTTGCCTTTACTTGACGAAGACAACATCTTTGTAGAACAATTAGTGCTTCTATTTTTCAATTTTCGTCACTAAATACCACTTATTTTATGGCAAAAGCCAGAAAAAGTGACCGCCGCGCGCAAATGACCAACATCCCCAACATTTTGGAACTCATTACCCCCACGAGACACTTCTGGACCTACGCCTGCGGCCTACTTCGCTTATTAACATTAGGATACGTACTTCTTTCGTTGGGGTGGTCTGCGGTATGAAACCTGGCTTGCACTTGCACTTGCTCTTGGTCACTTTCGGGACATCGTCCTTTTGGGGTTCCTTAGAGGACGCCGCTGCGGACATCGTACATGTCTCTTCACTGGGGATTTTGGCAGGTGACTAGAGATCAAAATGACAACCGAACTGACGTTATTTTGATCGAACAGGGCACTCTTCCAATTAGTATACTAGCTAAGGGGGTTACCAACAACACACCACAAGTCACACCAAGGGGCAAGCTAGGCAAAATCTTGGTTAACCTTTAAAAATGGGTCGAAATTGCACGAAAAAGGATGTATTCTGTTTCTCCTTTTTGGCTGTGTATAAATTTTTGAATCTGTTTAGTTACGTCCATTTTCAAAACGTAACACTGAAGCCGGAACCGACGGTATCCAGGTGTAACCCTGGATTCCAAACTGCCTTGGACGGATAATGATAACGAAATCAGTCTAAAGGCGTGTGCAGACGTTTTTGAGGTAACAGTTGGGTACCTAAACCACAGGTAGCGTACTGGCTGTACAATACTGTCGTGAGATCTTTTATCACATACGCGCCCAGGTATGGTAGTGGTCCACAGCGAAATATAGTATCAGGACAGCGTTAGGACAAATTTAATGATCGGTGGTATGAGAACGACACCTACTGCATCTATGGACATGCTCCTGGGACTGGAAGGTCTACACATAAACGTAGAGTATGAAGCCCAGAGAGCGGCCTTTAGATTGCAGCGCAGTAGATGGTATTCCGGATTGCATATCTACATTTGCTGCGATAGGCAGACGGTATTTCTGGCGCTTACCTGTGTTAGGGTGCGCTCCTGCCTACTACTTGACTGTCGTAACACATTAATAAGGTTGGCCCAACATAATCGGGTTAATTTGGGATTTGAAGGCAATGAAAAGGCCAAAGGGTTATCGAAAAGGGCGACTTTAACACCTTATCTCGGATCGCAACCTTCCATTGCTATCTCAGAAAGCAGACTTAGGGCTGCGATCACAAAGAGCTTGGTCGTCAGTTTTGCTTATATTGGGAAGACGGGCCGGAACTGAGGCAATCTAGGGCCATCATCATTGGACCTACGCCTGTTTAGGAATGCAAATGGCCCTTAAGCCCGAGTCGTTCTCAAATGTAAATAGTGGTGGGACACCGTCGGCTCAATAAACACCTATATAATATGGGTGTAGCGAAGAGTAGCACCTGCAGGATCTGCTCAGAAAGAGGGGAGACTCCGATTTACTTCTTTATCAACTGCGGACCGCTGGGAGGCAAAATGTTTGGTGAATTTGGGTCTTAATTTATTGAGACTGAAGATCTTTATAGGTAGCTTGGAAAGAGATACTTCTTTGAGAAGGCAGGACTGTTCTAAACTACGGTGCAAGCACAATGGATTGAAAGGTGTAAGTCACACCGCGGAATATAGAATAGAATACGTCCAGTTGACTTAATTAAATTATGACTAACTTTTGTTGTCTTCAAACCTATCTTCGAATTGGAATCTACACTGGACTTATAGATATACACAGTTTAGAGCAGTGAAGAAATGACTAAAATTTTTTCATATGTATACATTAACGATTGTGAACCGTAGATATGTGGTAAAAGCAAAATACCGACTGCTGAGCTTTATTAAAGTGAAAACTATTGCTGCTACAATGAACGGTTTGTATATGTTATTTAAAAAATTGAATAAACAAAACCAATTCAGAGCTGCTGAAAACGTATTAGAAATGTCTAATGAAAATACAATTGATCAAAGAATGATGAAGCGCAGTTATTAAATAAAATGGAACAAAAAATATAGACTTTGGCACGTCTTACGTCGTATTTTGCAAACCGCAACATGAAACTTTATAACTTCAGCTTGGAAAGAACAAGTCTAATATCAACAACCTGGACAGGAATATGGAGAATATTATTTCCAGTTTTATTTATGTTGTCTGGTCTCCAAGGTCAACGGATTTAACTGTTATAGTCTTTTTTACATAAAATGTATGTCCTGACCATTGGCGATTATATTATAGGACACTGAGGAGTTCAGTTTTATTAATACTGTCAAAAATTCCGATGCTAAAATTAAGTATCATCTTTGGTTAACAAACGAAAATTACTGGAATTCAAATAATCTTAAAGAGCCATGTCCTTCTGAAAAACACGGTTCCACGACTGGGCTATTGGATGCGTTTAAACCTTCATCCTTGTTTTTTGACTTTAAAAACGGGTGTGTTATTTCTAAAAAGAAAGAACATGGCAGATAAAAGTGTAGAAGACGCGACGTATCTTCATATGTGTAAGACGCCTTTTGTTGATTTTTGCAATTCTGATCTTATTAGAGAGGGCTTTGTATTTTGCTCTAAATACATTTGTTTTTAATTTTCATTTGTAAATATTTTGAATATTTGACGGGTAGTAAGGGATTAGTAGATGATTTTCTATGTAAAATAATCTAAGAATTCGCACTTCAAAATTCCATTTAGATCTTTATAAGTTTGTACCTATTTTTTAAGCCGATCATAACAAAGACAAACTATTTACAAGGATTTGGCTTTGTAACACTATGCGTACGACTGTCAACTTTTTAGCGAAAATTAAAAAAAAGTACTACTCCAATAGGCGATTAAAAATATTATGTTTGATTTAACAAAACAAAATTTCACTCACTTATCTCTATTTCGGGGAAAGCTTTGGGTGTCTTCAGATACCATTACGCATTGTCGCATCAACGACGAAGTATAACAAGTGCAGATTTGAATTATCAAATTTTTAGGATAAGATGTACTTTACTTTATCTGCCCTTGACGTTACAATACTATTTTATCTGTCATTACGTCTAAAATAATGTTTCTTAACTTGACATCTACCATAGAAAAATAGTAATTATCTAATGGTGATTTCTTTAACATAAAGAATGTTAAGAATGTTAACCTCATTTTTAGATATTTTATTATACAAAATTCACATACTCCGCTGCAGTTTCAGATCCGTTTCAGCAAGAAATAATTTTAGACCTAAGTCAAGGGCGTCTCCAAGTAAAGGGCTGTGAAATTTAGTTCCTCAATGTAGAACAGAATAACTATTAAAAATCGGTTGCCCGTCACCAAAAAAAAACATTTACTGGTTTATTATGTTTTGTGGTTCGTCTTTTCAAACTACCCTTCCTTGATAAAATCCCTGCACCCCTACTGAATGTATTATTGCTATATATCAACTACACGAAGCAGGTTCTACGTGAGTATTAATACCGCATTCTCGTTGCTGCAAGAAAATTTCCTCGTGGCATTGTAATTTGTTTTTTTCAGACAAGCCGTCGGAATCTGCATTTTTCTCCCCGTACCAGTCCGTAATTTACGAGCACACACATGATTGCATACGTTATTACGGGCTGATTTCAAAGTCAAATGATTTATCCAGCACAAAAATTCCTTATTTGTTTAATGATCTGCGGAGATAGTTCGTGTCAACTCGGTTAAAACGCACACAATCGTCAGTATTTGCGATTGGAATTATCGACTCCGATACTAAAAGCAAAATGTGTCAAACGGGAGCGTTGCAAAAATTTGTTCTTTGATACCTCAGGTTCAATGCCCTGGGGTGTTGGTGCAATAATTTCATTGTTGGTTGTGCAAATGCTTCGTTATTAGGCCGCAATAAAACTGCACTCTCAATGCATCAAGGTACATACTATTTCTTAAGTGACACTGCAAAGACAAAAATTAGCTTATCAAGTTTTATGCGTCATTATTTTGCGAGTGTCAACCTGTTTGAGCAAAAAAGAATGTATAACAATAGCTAATCTTAAGGTAAAGCTAGTTATTATGTGTACCAGTTGCGAAACTAACACCTAATTACGTGGATATGTAGGTAACCTCTCGAATTTATACGTAGTTTTGTGACACCAAATTAAACATTCTAGTACGTTCACGTTAATAATGCGAAATTTCTCGCTTAGGCACATAAACAAGGCGTTTTCCAATACATACAGATCAAATCTAAGTAGTATTGACCTATGGCGCATTTAGAAATCAGGGTATGTATAATAGGTATATACATGGGCGTACCCAGCTTTTGGTCTAAGGGGGGGGGGACAAAGCAGGAACGTCCTGTAGAGTATAATTCAACATAAATAGAAATAATAAATGTTTATAAGATATAGGTAATTAAGTAAATAATGAAGTATTTATTCCATGAATAATCTTTGTGGATTTTGTGCAAGGCGACTTAAAACATCTTCTGTGAAATAAAGACCCAAATTATTTATATGTTTTCTATGTACACTGATCACACAAAGCCCCTTTATTACTTATTCCGTTATTGATGAACTCAGTTAGGTGAGGCGCATTCAGCTGCATCGCTCTCACGTTTAACAAAAAATGAGTTAATACAGTTTATTTGGGAGAATAAAGATCCGTGATCCACATAATATATAATGATATCATACGAAGTACCAAAGGAACATAAATTTCACCTTAAAAGTTCTACTAATAGGAGCACGATTTGTGATTCAGAATTAACATATATATCAAAGACTAATGCATTAGCCGATGCCCTTTTAGTACAGTTTCAACTTCTCACACCAGAAGCTTTAGAAATTTAAGCTGGGAGTTCATATGTACAGGTGCTAAAGATACAATTGTAGTAATTTTTACTCCCCAGGGAAAAAGACTCGATGGATAACTAACATTATTAAAACTCGGAATGACAAATGCCTCAGCATTATGCGTCAAGCCAACCTTCTTAGATCGCCAGTGCATTGCTCTCAAAAATTAACCGACTACATAATATTTTAACCAAATTAAGCTTCATTTAAATAAACTGAAACATATTTAATTGCATTTTTAACAACACACCGGGTTTTAATTCGTGCTGATAATGCTTTTACTGGATTCCTAAAACTAATATTAAATAAATTGACTTTCATAAACGTGAGTTCGGATGGATTTTTAGTTTTTTTTGTTCTTTTGTAATAATTGTTAAAATGTAATGTGAATTTAAAAATTCGGTACAAAAGAAATCCTGTTATGACTCATCCTGACCAAGATAATCTTTTAAAGCTATATCCGCCCTAAGACAACGATTCGTAACAACAAGAATGTTGCAGTTACAGCTTCAAAACGCAAATGGCATCGATTAAGCTTGAAAACTATTTGACAACGACTTATTAGAGAAGGTCATTTGCAAGGGTCAAATATGAGTTCTGGATGAAAATTGTGAAACACACTTGCCTATAAATTTTACTGTATTTACAATTTTGTAAATAAGACAGTTTTTAGGTGTACACACATAATTATCCAGCTAAATGTATAAGAAATTGGAAGAACTCAGAGTTGGCAACCCAGGTCCAGGGAGGGGGGCAGCTGCCCCACCTTGCCCCCCCTTCGGTACGCCCGTGGGTATATACTTAATCCAGATGAAGCTTGTAATGCATTTAGAATATTTATTTACATCTTGAATATATATTCTTGAGTCAGAATTATCCTTTATGGTAATCCATTACCTCTTGAAATAGCATTTATTTTTTTATTATTTTCTTCAGCAAATAAATAAATAACTAAAAGCATGTCTGTGCTATGTTATCTGCACCGTAACCAACTACAGGGAGATCTCTTTTGCTGTTCATTTTTCATATTTTACGTCCGATATAATGTTTATTTTTATCCAAATTTAAAAGTGTATGATATTTAGATATTTATTGTTCTTAATATATATAAGTACTCTAGGTTTACATTTGTAGGTCTCCTATTATTCCTATTACTTTTGTTTTTGGCAATTCATCGTACACTTTTTTTAATGTTTTTGCGCGGAATTTTACACAAGTTTGTTGTATTTTAGCACCTCACTTGATATAAATACAAATTTTTGCAATATTTGAGATAACATTCAATTCGTACCTACAGACAGTTCTAAGAATTACTTTTAAAACCATCAGAGCGTGTGCCACCAAATAGATTTTTCTAGATGCTAATTAATAGTACTCTGCCAAACGCATAGGTAGTCTGACAACATTAAAACACGGTATACATTCTCCACCATTTATGCACGTACAAAAATGAAGATAAATTGATAATCTGTATTAATGCTGTTTAAGAGCGTTCGGCCAACATTTTTCACAATACTTAAAAATAATTGCGAAATGTCGCATAATAGTACATTTTGCTACTTTACGATATTGCAGTTTATAAAATACTAGTATTAGATTATACAAAATATTATTTATTTTTGGAATAAATATTTATTCTATGAGCTGGCTTCTGCGATACTTGTTCAAGTCTTTGGTTACCGTAGTTCTTACTTATTTTCAATAGATTAAAATATTTTGATTCCTCGTTTTATTTATTGAGTCTTGATGTGTGCTACTGCAATTGATTTCCATCACCCATGTTAGTTTATTTATGTAAGGATATATCGAGTATCCCTAAGAACAGTGATGGACCTTCTTACTAAATTACCCTTACACCTTCATAGGCAAATTCATACCTTTCTCGGGATCTGCTTCAATCATGCTCTCATTTCGTTTTTACAATCCATATTTTTTTAACTTTTAATAACTTTTACGCTTAAAACTTTAGAGTTTAATTCTATTCAAATCGGACTGCCACGTTACTGTTTGTAAAGTTGTTTTCATAACAACTCACGCATCTCTAGATATGTATAAAAATAGTTCCTCCTTCGAGAGAAAAATTATAACTTTCTTTAGATCTATAATATATATTTTTTTCAAACGAAAATCTACCCTGCTAATCAAATGCACCTTAATCTAAGAAAAGCAGCTAAAATAGCTCGTTGTTGAGTCAGACGAATACGGTGAGATTATATTATAGATCCAGATGAATACTAAATATATACTTATAATAATAATGATCTCGAAAAATCGAGAAAAATTATAGCTATTTTCTTCAGGCATTCTAGTTCACTTACACCATTTTCAGTAGATTGATAGATACCAAGTTCGCCAAAAGACGTGCGTACGTAGACGTATGGCCAAAACCATAAACCATTGCAAAGACTTCAAATTTCTTCTCGGAGTCTATAAAGTGCGGTTGTTTGGCAATACTGTAATTTAACTTAGCTTCTTACATCTTCAGAAAGACAATTTAGTTTTGACAGCTATTCATAGAAGTAGCAGAATACTTTGAAAACAACAAATATATACGTAACTTAATATTGCTGTTCCAAATTATTACAAAGCTAGAAATAACTTAATCGGCCATACTACGAAATACTTATAACGCATCTGTGGTTATTTTGGAAAATTATTAATTATTATCCTCTGGGATCATTTAAAATGTCAGGTGTACAAATAATAACTATGAAATATGCAAGAGATAGAGGCCAGAATCAGTCAAAAAATTCAAGAAATATCACCTAACTGTAAAATTCGTTCCGAAAGCAGATTATTGCCAAGCTACACGAGAATTAGCAGCTACTCTGATAATGCTTATGTGTCATTTATTTGAGGACATTTTTACAAAAATTTTGTTATTATCAAACAATACAAATTAAAAAAAAAACAATAGAAATCCGTAAAAATCAAATGGTCTACCATGGAAATGTGCTGAAATACAAAAACAAAAAGTAGACCATGAAATGAAAAATAATTAGCAAACAAACAAAACAAAGTAGGTAGTTCTACAGAAATAATTAAAAAATATAAAAACCAAGAGTTTTAACAACAGGTTCTGTCTAAAAATGTTTCACCACTAAATAATTAGAAACAGTAAACAAGATAACAAAAAGAACTTTTAAAGTGAACGTGTTTTGGGTGCAGTAGCTTTTAGAGCAACTTACCCCCTCTTATAAATTGGGGTAAATCGTGCAGCTGCGCGTGGACTTCCTTTAGACGTCTTGTGGCAAGGAGTGCAAACCATCCGAATTGCGCAAGTATGCCAAAGTGCATGGGTCAAMCCTGCCTTACAATACAGCAATAAAATTTGATGTTTTGAATAGACGCCCCCATGATATCTACCTCTTCTTTGTCAACACATCTGTCAATGCCGAAAATAAGCATAAGAAATTGTGTAGTTCTGTACACGCATAGAAGTACTTGTACTACATGGTTTAGTTTACATAACAGAGATTGCTATAACTTAACTATTATAGCGTCATGAATCCATAAAGTAGTGGGGGTAACAAATTCTGTTCTGAGATAACACTGACAAAATCGAACTGACGTAATGTAAATACCTATAAAAGCCATTCATTAAACCAGTAATTAATTCAGTTTATTTCACGATCAGCCATTTTTTTTCTAGAACAGCAGTTTTATGCCTCAAGTTTTCTCCGCAAAAGTCTCGAATGTTCAACATGTGACCGATAATAAGAGGTGCACACGTGGGTGTGTGCGACAATTAACAAGAGTACACCCCAAAAATAGCGCGCATTAATTAGATAACACAATCTGACATGACGTTATCTACCGGCCAGATAAGGTCCAGCCTCCAAAATTTAACACCGAACCTCGCCGCGTAGCTAAAAACAAAAGAAATATTCACCTCATTGCTGATCTCGACGGGGAACGAGTCCTCGAAGTCTTCAGTGTCGTCCTGGTAACCGTTGACCGGATCCAGTAGGCCTTTCTGTCTCATTTCGGTTGTTTCGAGAGTTCGCACTGTACCTACTCGGGGTATGGATGCCTACGGCGTACGGGCAAGAAACTGACACGGACGATCGCCGGTCGCCGTTTTTGTCGTCCCCACTTCCGAAACAATAATTCCATGCGACGGCTCTTTTTTTCTACGCTCTGAAGGTTCGATTTTGAGTCCGGTTGGTACTTTGAGTCGATCGTGTCT
Organism: Rhyzopertha dominica; assembly: GCA_025024175.1. Classification (NCBI taxonomy): domain Eukaryota; kingdom Metazoa; phylum Arthropoda; class Insecta; order Coleoptera; family Bostrichidae; genus Rhyzopertha; species Rhyzopertha dominica. Next base: position 6,734,119 of record QCXZ01000137.1, on the reverse strand, counting down.
TATCAAGATCTTTGGACAGGTTACTTATTACGAGTCATGAAAGCAAAGCAAGAATTTAGGCAAAAGAATTCGTTGACGAAACACGACTCGTCATTTGGAGACATTAATGCTTTTGTGCATTTCATCCAAGAATATTTTTTGGAGCATTCTGGTGAAACGTCTGAATTTGTTGTATAAGAATTTTTTTCGGAACAAGAGCGTCTAATAACACTGGTAAAGATGGACCTTTTATGTTTCCAAAAATTGACCATCATGCCGGGTTTATGTTTTACTCTTTGAATATCTACATTTTCTTTTTATTATTGAAGACTCACTTCCGAAGGAACAAGCAGGTTTTAGGAAGCATAGAAGTTGCTGTGACCAAGGCTACAGCCAATATACTGAATACTGAACGAATGCTGTGAAATGTGGAAAGACTGCAAAACTTATCGAACGAAGGTCCCAACGTAAATTCAGAGTGTTTCTGGAGAGAAAAGTAACAAATTCAGGATTTTTAATAATGGTCTTCCATAAGCCTTTACATAGGTGACCTTCCAGTAACTCAATCGAGAAAATTTGTATATGTAGACAACGTGGCAATGGCTTTCCAAAGTAAAGACTTTTCTGTACTTGAACAAAATCTTTCAAGAGACTTCGAGATTATGAATTGCCATTTCAAAGCTTGGCACTTATACACCCTAATCCATTGAAGACAGAAGTAACTTATTTTCATCTCAACAGTCATCAAAAGACAATACAACTTCAAGTTATGTCAAATAACATAATTCTCAAACATAACTTATCGCCAAAATACCTTGGAGTGACTCTAGATTCGTCTCTAACGTGCAAGAAGCATCTAGAAAACATCAGTAAAGTACCACTTGGGGTACAAACGCAAGTGTACTCCGTACTTCTGCAACAGTCTTGCTTAATAGCACTGCTGAGTAATGCTATCCTGTCTGGAAAAATAGTCATCACAAAGGAAAAACTGACACCCAACTAAATACTGCAATACAACTAATCACTGGAATAATTAAGTCAGCTCTATTACCTTGGCTTCCGATTCTTTCAAACATTGCTCCTCCGGAGATTCGCGGACAGTTTGCTACATATAAAGTTCGGCAAAAATATCAATCAGCTCCTAACGAGTTTCTAATTTCCCGAGATTTGCAAGAGCTACCTATACAACTCGGCTAACTTCCAGGAAACCTTTGTGGACAGAATATTTCCTTCGTGCTTTTTACACCATTGAATATGAACGGTGTTCTGTTTGGAAACTTAAGAAACATGATTTATTCAATCAACAGCTTATAGACGATCCTACAGAAAAAGTGGTAGGAACTGACCTCCCGAGAAAGTCTTGGGTCACTCGCTTTCGCACTGGTCATGGGAAACGCAACTTTTTTCTTAATAAATGGGATCCATCTATCAACAATTCTTGTGAATGTGGAGACTCCCTCCAAACAATTCACCATGTGGTCAACAGATGCCCCCGTACAGCATGGCTTGGTGGTTTTGCGTCTATCCATCGTGATGAAGGTGTTGAAGATTGACTTAAATAATCGAGAGTTTTTCTACGGTTTTTCTTCAATACTCTTTCCAGAATAAGTACATAATATTCTGGATAGAGCGCAAATGCAAGATTCTTATCGTTGAATGAAAATATTTTTATTTCAACGCTTTTATAAAAGTCGACCGTAGCGAATGTTGGAAAGAGTGTATCAGCAAAAAACAACAATAAAAATTCACAAATATCACAACTGTTGCAACAAAATTAACAAGTACGTTAGTTAATTGATTGAGTAAGTAGATTTTATTTTTTTCGAAAACTACAGAAACTATAAAAACAAAAAAAAACAAACGATCGTCTGTTTGGCATGTTTTCTTGAGCTAGAAAATTCGTACCACAAGGATGTCTTATAGAATCATAAACATGAGTGACATGAGAGCACAAGAAGACTGTTATATATAAAAAGGAGATGGAAGAGTCACACTAGTAGAAGAAACTTCCAGCCTGTTCGTCTGAATCAAAGCTATAAGCTACCTTATAATGCTCGATTTCGATCACCACATTAGAAGTAAAAATTTTTGGCACGATATCTGTGAATCATCAATTTTGCAATTTGAGGGAGGCCAAATAATAGAATCTTTATCATTAAGGACCTTCAAATAAAATGTGTATTTCATTGCTGCAGCGGGATGTTGATTTTTAAACAATTTACATATGGTTTTCACCATAAATATTAAGCTTTTCATTTAAATAATGCCTTTCTGTGCTATGGCAATGAGAGATTTTTGTAGGAAAGCTTCCAGTATCGTCATTCAGGAATTATACGTGTATATATTATACGTAATAATAAAGTTATTATTCCCAATCTTAATATTAAAACATATCTTTGTAATTTTTATATTCTTGACCGTTTACTATAGGTCTTTTTATTATTTCGAACTTACTAGTTACGTCTTCCTTTTTTCAAATATTCCTAGCTTTTTCAGAATAGTTTTCGACAGTAGGCAAACATGTATTAATTTTTGTGGAAACAAGCGCATCTTTCTTTATGTGGAATTAAAAATATTTGAACAATGATCATTTTACAAAAATGCACTTTATTTCGCAAATTTCTGAATCTCTTGAAGTAGGGTTTGTGGAAACCTCTTTAATGGATTGCATATAATAATATGCTTATTTTGCACATTGTCAAAATGACATTTACCTCTTTATTTCTTATACTATACGATTAGTAATCAGGTTTTGAGCATTTTTTCTCTTTACACATTACATATCACGCGTGATATTAGCAAAAATCGATTTTTTCCAAGTAACTAGAGAATTATCAACTTAACAAAAAAATTACAAGAGCGCTTTCTGATCAGAAATTTGATTTTYTATATAATACCAAAATAAAAAAAAAATCGTACGTGCAGGGTCCAAAATAGGTTTTTTGGAAATATTTCGAAAATGTCAAAAATTTGGATAAATTTTCTCATACACTTTTTGTGAGAAATTTTATTTCCTATCTGATCGCATTTTCATTTTTTGAATATATTAAATATATTCGGAGTTGATTAAGAAAAACCGTTTTCTTTAAGTGACGCTTTTTTGCTAATATCTTCTAAACAGTTTACTGTACCGAAAATTATAAGAGCTAATAATACTCGCAGTTATACTACTAATCACATACTAAAACGAAAAAAAATTGCAAAAAGGGTAGATACCCCTCAATTTCGCCCCGTTCCCGATACCCCGCTTACCCCACAAACAATAGGTCGCTTTGGGTAGTTGAGAGTTATACGTTTGCCAAAGTTCATATATTAAGTTTTTCGAAAGTTAACGTGTTCACAAACAATACCACAGACACAGAGAAGAATTTTTTTTGCTCATATTTTGTTTTTTTTGCGTTTTCGACAATTTTAAAGCGAATGAGCAAATAAAAATTTTTCGCGATACAATACTTCCCCTCCGTTAGATGTGAAAGTAATTAATAAAGATAGCGCAAATTAGTTCCCTGCTGTGTACAAAAGTACAGCTTAGTTGCAATTTGCAAAAATTAATATACTATATAATATAATATTCAACTTGAATGACTTGATTTCTTTAAAAATCATTCTCGTATGTGACGAAATTATCACGAACAGACAATATATTTATTTATTGTGAAAATATATAGACATATCGCTTTAATATTTATTTATTCCAGAGTACTATGTGTATTACGTGGGCTAATCTGGAATGCTCGAAATCATTTGTTAATGAACTTAACCTCGTCTTCCAAATTAAGGCAATTTGTATTCAAAACCAGTTCCAATGGTAGTGTCAATGGAAAATTTTTAAGTCTACTTTAAATCTAACCCAGTGAAACATTTTATTACCAAGTCGTAATGGTTCTTAGACTCTTTCATGATTTAGTGGAAAATACTTAATTTCATCTGTGAATAATAAACATAACCCGTGCAAATAGACGTGTTGGATAATCATATATAGACCCAGCAAACAATTTTTATTTGCACTAACATTCGAGTCTACGATGCTTGCCAAGTAATACGTTTCTTTGCCTACATCAGTGCTCTGTAATTATTTTAACATTTCCTAGTTAAAATAGTTCTGCAATGGTCAAGTGTAACGATTTATTAATGTGAAGTAAATAACGTACTTATCGGTATTTTTGTGTTTACAGAAGCAAAGATACATTATCCTTGAGCATTGTCTTTACAAAAAAATTGACAAGATTTTATGATTTTATTTCGTTAATATAACAATTAAGGGATATTCTTTATGGCATGTGCCTAAGCTTCAAGGGAATAAACACTTGATACGCTACATGCATGTGCGTAGTGATTACGATAACTGTTTTTACCAACTTTGCATTTATTAATTGATAATTACAGTAATAAACTAAAAGATTGATTTTACTAGAAGGTGTTGCAATGAAAGATGTTGTTGATTTAAACCACAAAGAAAAACCGACCTGACCACAGCCTACTAGTTTTACCTACCACTTTACATTAGTATTTTATTGACACATTTTCCAACTCAATTTGCGGTGACATTGTTTTAAGCAGGTAGGAATGCTGGTGCCAGCAATAAAAAATAATTTGATTACTTTCGTTTTGTACCACTTACTATTGCATGTTCTTAAGCTACTTCATGTTGTATATTTAAATTATAGCGATGGGCGATAGACATGCAAATTGACGAGAAAGTATTTAATTACATCTTCAAAAATTGCTTTAAGTGTAGAATTTCTAGCCGTTATGATTATCTAGAAATTTCCAAATAATAGAACAGGATAACCTCATGGGTATATTTACTGAAAAGTAGATAAACGATCAAACAACAATTGTTTATTAAAAACTCTAGCAGACACAAGACCGGTGTTTAAATATCAATACAGGCAATGTTTACCAAAGTAACGTTTGATATTGATGACTAAATCTTTACAATACGATTGGCAGAAAGCTTTCACGTGCTGATAAACCTTATTTTCACATTTCGTTATGATTCACACCTAATCACGCAGCTTTCTGTTGTAACACTACTGGTAAATCAAAACACCAATAGTTTTCCTTATCTTCAGGTGGCTCATTTTCCAGTCGAGTTTAGAAATATAACAGCAGCCTGTTAAAACAACGCTCATTGATTAAGCATACAGAGTTTCGTTTTGACCTAATCTACATTGTCTATTTCAGTTTTTGGTTCTTTGATATTGTTTGGAAGGTCCTTATTTGTGAAATTTAATAGAATTGTGAGGATTTACAAGCTCTGTTCATTCATTCTTATTGGTCTCAAAATATCCAAAGAAAAATACACTGATCCTTTAAACATAAATTCTTTTAACATGTTTTATTGGATTCTCTTGAAAGTTTTGCATTTTTTATTACATATTTTGTTGAAATGTAAGTCTTTTGCCTTTGAGATTACAATGAAGTTAAAACGTAAAAAAGTTTGAAGGTTTACCTTAACGTCACATAAAATTCTCAATTCCAATATTATGAATAATAAAGATCTTAAACTACTTATAACAAACGCTATAGTGTATGTAGCCTTAAAACTGTTTTCTCACAAGTATGAACTTCACTATGGAGTTCGTTTATTAATATCACTCATACGTTATTCTCATTTTAATGCACTATTCTTAGCAAGGTGTTTCTCAGCTTTTCTTTTTTTGTTTCAGATACGTATTATTAATGAGGACTAAGTTCCAGCATTGGATAGTCAAGTTCTGCAAGAAAAATTGTGCACCAGTAATAGAATGAAAAGAATTATCTAGGAAGAGAAGAGACTAGACACACTGATAACGCAAGTATTAATTGTGTAATTATAATTATAAAAAGGAAAGCTTCTGCTGTATGGGTAGCGTTTGATCATTTCATAAACTCTTTTAATAACTAACTAACTAATAACAACTAATAAAAGCAGATAAAATCCAATTTTTGCTTGTCACTTTAACCAAAGAAATAGGTGCTACTACAATCTACAACACAGTTTACAAATTTAAAAGGAAAATATTATGTAACTGCTACCAGTGTTTTATATTGGTAATACAAATCCATCATACCAGAAATAAATAATCTCAAGTTCTATTTCTCAATATGTGAAGAAAACGATACTAGGTAGTAAAATCAGTTAATTATTTTTGGTTAAATAAGAAAAATTCAAAATATGTATAGCAAATAAAAGTTCTTTATCGGAAAAATACCTCCCTTATTAGATTTTGCTTCGTTGATGACCTAAAAATATGTAAACACTCATTATTTGCCAAAGTATAATTTTGTTTTGAGTTATATGCTTTACTATACTTGACAATGACCTATGTTTTTAACTAATACTGTGTATTTTATATAAGTGGTTTTATTTTAAAAAAGTTAAACAACTTGTTCATTTTCCGAGTACTTAAGTAAGGAAATTTGTTTGATGAAACTTACATCCCGAGTTGTACCTTTCAGAGGAAATTCATCAATTGAATTGAGACATGAACTTGCGCTAGAGTCTCTAAACTTAAGCTCGAATCCACGAATTGGCCTTAAGGCTCTACACTTAAGCTTGAGTCTTTAGACTTAAACTTGAGACTCTGAATTTGAGCTTAAGCCTATGAATTTGAACCTGAACTTAAGGCTTTGATTTTGAATTTAAGCTTCTGAACTTTAGCTTGAGGTTCAGAATTCAAGCTTGGGACGCAAAACTTAACTTGAAGCTTTGAATTTGAACTTTGAGCTCGATTTTTTTTAAATTTGATGTTCTTAATTTAAACTTGAAGCTTTGAAGCTCATCTGAAGGTTCTAATTTTAAATTTGAGGCTTTTTTAAGCTTGCGATTCCGAGCTTAAGCTTAAAACTATAAACTAAGCTTTAGGCTTTGAATTTAAACTTGATGCTCCTCATCTGAGCTTGTACCTTCAAATTTGATGCTCTGAATTTAAGCTTGATCTGGAGGCTGTGATTTTCAACTTAAGGCTCTGAATCTCAGCTTAAGGTCAAAACTTAAGCTTTAGAATCTGATCGGAACTTCTGAACTCAAGTTTGATACCTTAATTGTGCTTGAGGCTCTACATTTGAGCTGAGGCTCTTCATTGCAGCTTGAGTATTTAAAATTCAACTCGTGGCTCTGAATTTGAATTTGAGACTCTCAACTTGAACTTCAGGTTTTGAATTTCAGTTTGAAATTCAGAACTCAAGCTTATTGGGACTCAGAACTAAAATTGAGCTCTACATTTAAGCTTGAACCCTATATTTGTGCTCGGAATTTAAATTTTAGGTTTTGAATTTAACCTCGAGACTCTAATCTTGAACTTGGCGATCTTTTGAAGTTCCGAACTTAAACTTGAGACTATGAATAAGCTTTAGGCTTCGAATTTGAGCTTGAGGTTCTGAGTTTGAACCTAAGGCACTATATATTTGAGTTTTAGTCTTTAAATTTGCGGCTCTGAATTAAAACTTGAAATTTTGAAGTTGGCTTTGATTCTTGAGGTTCTGATTTTGAACTTGAGGCTCTTTTGAGCTTGATGCTTTGAGTTTGAAATTCAAACTTACGCTTGAGATTTTAAACTGTGCTTGAGTATTAAACTTAAGCTTGAGGCTCTGAATCTTGGAGCTTTCCATTATAGAGCTGGAAGGGAACAGCCTTATGAAGCGTTTTCAGAGTTTGAAATTTGTGTTCTGACACAAGAGATTAAAGGTTGGACCTAATTTAGGTAGCAACATGTAATCAACATAATGTTTAAATGAGTTCAGTAGAATATAAAGTTTAGGTGTCTTTATTTTTGTATTAATATTGAATTATGAATTCTATACAATCAGTTTTCTCTTATTTCCTATTCTACTGATGGCAGTTGCTTTTTTTGCGCGAATATATTATCAAAACTAAACTGCTGCGACGTTTCGATTTTGGTCATTGGCGTCTACTTCGTAATATGTAAAAGAGAGTGAATGAGAATGTGCCTACCTACATTTATCAGCTTACTAATGCATTATTTACAAACAGCAAATTTCGATTCATGATGTGAGTTGGAGCACGTGCCCGCTCAATTCAATGCAGAGCAACGTAGCGATTGGAACGATGTCAAGTTCAAAAGTATAAATAAGCGTAGCGCCCACTTCATCACTATTGAATAATCGTTGTCACACCCATTTTTCCAGCTTGGAAATTATTTATTGATGTCCGACGAGCTTAGACGTCCCCGTCGGTACAAAAGGGAACCAGAAAGCGCGTTTTTTTCTGACTGACCAGTAGTAGAGACGCAGTTTTCTGACGCATGAAGCCCACACCTCCCAAGATGCCATTCTAATTCAAGATGTTCGAGGATGATTTTTTTGACTGCCAAAGACGCATGTGGCGCCTGGCATCGGTATTATCGTTTCGTTACGGTTATTACGTTCAAACAAATGCTTAAAATATAGACTAACTCGTAAACGCAAGAGTATTTTTATGAATCGGCTAATTAAAGATTTGTAGACTATTGAAACTATTGAAGATCATTTTACAATAATTCTTTATTAGCAAATGTCTGTAACATAGCAAAACTCGTGAAAGAAAGTGACACAAATCTGTTGCTTTTCTATAGGTAGACTCTTGTTAGACTTTGACTATTTCCTTTTGTGGTTGTGGTTTTACGTTTGATTTAGGGTTTTCCACCTTTAGTCTCTATATAACTTCTGCTTCCATATCTAAGCATTTTGCACCACAAAAGAGAATTTATAATTATCGGGCACTGTAATATTTCCCAAATCTGACATTAAGCAGTAAAATCGTAAATCCAAAAAGTGTAGGCAGCTATACGCTCTCGAATTGAATAAATTAGTCGGAAACGAATTACCAAACCTATTATCGTGTTTTGCAAGTATATATATCTCTAGTTTTGTCGAGATCTTGACCCATTCTGAACTACTTGCATTGAAGATGTAACTGCACATTTTCAAATAATGGCAGTCTCAAATATAATGCGTAATAACTATAAATAAATTCAACACCATAGCAAACCAAGTCTATTTTGTTGTTTTACTATCAGCTAACAATATCAACTTCACAACAATACAAGTATAATAAAACAGCGTAGTTTTTTCTCGTTAAAAATGTTGATTTTTTGTCTCCAAACTACTACCGTACCGGGTCGCTACAAAGTATGGAACCAGCAGGATATTTCAAACCAAAACCATATTCGTTATCGCTAGGTAAGAACAAAAACTCCAGGTGTCTCCATTTTCCTCGTGACGGGTGATAATTTTCATTCACTTTGTTATTTGCAATCGCGGTGCCTCAGTTAACTGAATATGATCGCATCGAAATTTTGATGATGATTGGTTATGGAGATAGAAGGCGAAGTTATTCGGAAGTAGTTATACACTCTACAATGCAATTCATAAAGAGCGTGAACCAATTGCCAGATCAACAGTTATTAAAACATTGCAACGTTTTGACGAAACCGGAGGTGTTAAAAATCGTCAAAAACCAGGACGTCCAAATAAGGTTGCTACGAGTGAGGAAAGTAGCTTGAATGTCCTTTTAGATGTGCAAAAGAATCCTAAGTGTTCCTTACAACAGCGTGCTCTCACTTACCATATTAGTAGAAGATCTGTTCAGAAAATTTTGAAAAAAGAGAAGTTTCATCCATACAAAATTCACTTATTACAAGAACTAAGCGAAGATGATCTCGATAGTAGGATAGAATTCATGCTATGAACATGATAGATGAAGATAGAAACATTTTAAATTAGATTATGTTTTCTGGTGAAGCGACTTTTTGCCTCAATGGTAATGTAAATAGACATAATTGCAGATATTGGTTGGACGCAAATCCACATTAGATGGAACAAGTCCACACACCTCAGAAAGTGAATGTCTGGTGTGGTATTATCGGTGAACACATTATTGGACCTTTTTTCATCGATGGAAATTTGAATGCGGTTAAATATTTACAGTTCTTGCGCGAACACATTATACCGGAACTTATTCCCCTGTTCCCTAATCGTGAAAATAGATGGATTGGTAGACACGTAGCGATAGAATGCCCAGCATGTTCCCCTGATATGACGCCGCTTGATTTTTTCCTGTGGGGGTATCTGAAAAATCGTATTTATGCTGATCGGCCACATAATGCAGAAGATTTAAAAGGACGAATCAGGGCAGAAATTCAGAAGTTACCTCCAAATATGCTACAAAGGCTCTGAAAAACGACGAGGACATGAAATCGTAAGATGAACAAAGTACCATTTTCAAACAATAAATATGTATTTTTTAAGGATTTAACGAACAAAATATTGCTTATAATTATATAAACTGTATTTTGTATTAATTATTTTTTGTAACTGTGTCTGTTTTTCTCGATGATCTCTTGTTTTCTCGTGAAATAAGGATTTCTTTATTCTTTTCGTCTTTTCTTGTATTTGCATGCGCTGAGAGTCAGAGGTATGTGTACATACATTGTTATTACTAAAACATTGCATACTGCGTACGTCTGTTAAGTTCTACCGCTTTTTATGTCGTTCATATTCTCCTTCGAGGATGGTAATAAGCGCAAAAAGGCACAGAAAGAACTAGCGCAGTTAGAGAATAGCTAATAACTATTTTAACTTAATACGATAGAAATAAGAACAAAAATTTTATGTATCGTACGTATTTTTGTATGAAAAGTTTCTCACTGCAATAAACAAGTGGAATACGAATCTTAAAGTGAAGGTGGATATTTAGAAAAATAACTATTACATGCCAGGGACAATAAATATGTACTGTACAGTTCTTGTATAGCAGTACGAATAACCAAACATATATATAAGTAATGGGTTCATATTATTTGCCCGTTTTCATTATTTAATTATACCTCGACAACCAGATGTCTTCTTAAAATTGACATTTGATTAGACCTATAATATTTATCAAAGCTGCTATAAAATGGCAAATGACAAGCATAACATAACTACAAAGTTGTTTTGCAGGTATCAGTTTCTATTGAAATTATCGGGATTCCTTGCAAATTTCGAAATAGCAAATGGTTAAGATATAGGTAATTAATTTGTAATCTTAGAATCCCGTACAGTTGAAAAGCAAAAATGCACTCAAAATGAATAGTGCAAAAGCAATTGATAAATCCTTCGTGCTCATAACTTTTTGAAAAACGTACTAGCGTTTCGAATGCACATTAAAAGTTTTCAGGCAAGTATAAGAAATGCGTCAGTTTTGAGATGGGATCTTGGTAAAACAGAGTTTTTTTATAGCAAGTTGTATTTATTACGATAAATCAGACCATTTTGAGATCAGTATAGGTGCTCTTTGAACTTATAGTTGGGAATTCTAGAGGAATTTTCTGATGAAATTCCAACTGGACAGTTGCTCACAGTTGTAAGATGTAAGAAGATGTAAGCAAGAATGTTAATCTATATTTCAAAATTTTGAACTCGTGTCAGACGATATTTTGATGTTCTCGTTTTTGACAAAGAATACCTGCGTAATCACAACGTCAGATGAATCACTTTTTTATCAGTGTTTTATAGTCACAGCGATATTAACTAACATCATGGACGCTGAAAGTATTCACCCTTGTATACATGCATTAATTTTATTTCAACAGGACGATATCTTTGCGCATTTTTACTAGCTTGTTAAATGTTAAATTTGAAGATCAGTGGTTGAGTATTTTTCCTGTCAGAAGTTCCGATTTAACTATTATGGATTTTTATTTGTAGGGACGTTTAAAACAAATTGTGTACTTATAGAGATTAACCTGCCTGGTTTTCAAAAATAATTGAGACGCCATGGCACCGAAGAAATTCAATTTTTTAAACTGCTTGTTTTAGTAGTCACTATTAAAATTATGTTTTTCACAAACATTTTTGTTATTAAATAACTGGCTTGAACTTATTTCTTAAGAGACGTCGTTGTCAAAAAATGAAATCTCCGTTGGGATGGGAATTAAAAAATCAAGAAAAAAATAACTTTTCTTTCCAGTTTCCTGGTTCCAGGACAAGCAAAAGTATTATTCCTTTGTAGTTCTGGCATAAAACATAAAACCAAAGATAAAAATGTTTTCCTCTTATAAATTCAATCCGGGGACACAGTATATTCATTAAAAATATTTTAATATTGAATTATTTTTGTTTCTTTTTAAGCATACCAGTAATAATCGTGTCAGTTTCAAAACTGGAAAATGCGATGGAAAAGTGGTTCCCTCTGTATGTAGGTATATCTTTGTTTAGTTACTTTAGAGCCTTCATTTTCTTACGACGTTGATGCAAGGTCAGTTTTCAGATTAACGCATTTAGATCCTTATGTGGAATTGCAAATAATTGCATACTAGAAATAAGCATATCAACGTTGATAGTGCTGCAAATGGCGTATAATAGCAAAGAGAAATAGGATTCTGCTAATAGGAGGAAATAGGCAACCCAAGTTGCGAACTTATTCACGTGGTTCAATCTCTCAGGGTTTTTTATGATCTTTGTGTCGAGATTGTAGGAATTATGTTATAATAAATCATTAACCTATCGCAAAATATTCAATTTCAACAAAAAATAGCAGCTCAGCAGTAGGTAATGTCCTATCACAGCCGATAAGAAGTAATTGAAAATGACGCAACTATCTGTACTAATAATAATAATAATAACACATATCACGATGTTCGCATCGCACCGAAAAGAAACACCGGACGTTTATGGCAGCGGTAAATTTCGAGTTTTTTTTTATTGGTTTATGATGCGTCCGTCGATTCTCCGTTACATAAAAAAAGTAAATAGGGTCTTTGATGGCTGTAAAAACTCCATGCACGTATGCAACCGAAAAGTGGCCGTGTGGAAGGGAACTCCAAATTTATTTTAGCTTATGTAAACGCTGGCAAAAGCTACGCATCTGCGATGATGCAACTGGGTTAGTCCTTGTAAAAATATCCAGTGCGTAAGGCGCAAGCACGTGCACGGGGAAAACGAAAAAAATCGGGGGACTTACCGAGACGGCGTCGACTTCTTCAGATGACATCGCTGGCGAAGGCAAGGGCTGGATTTACACTGCGAACGGGTGCTAGTAGCGATAGCCAAGTGTAAATGTCAGACACTATCAGTTTTGGGGTCGCAATCCGTTCACCTTCGAAAAAAGATTAAACTGGATTTTACCCGGACGAAACGAAGAACATCAGTCGTTGCTCATTTGTGCCGACTCGAAAATAAAAGCGCGCTTCTTAAAATACGACATTTGGAACGCTATCTTTTGTTTTATTGCACATAATCTTTATCGCTTTATTGCGCCACGAACTTCGCTTTTGTAGTTTGTGAAATAAGAAACCGAATCTTGGTTATCGGATGGGAAAAAGTATTTTTTTCGAGCTTCGTTTGAGTACACGCGCGCGGCTTCGAAAACGCGGCGCTGAACTGTCCGATATTTATATTATGTACTCGGACGCTTATGTAAGACGACTGGGGACGGTACTGTAAATCTGTTTTAATTTATAGGTGAGCGATGCATCAGCGTAGTGTGCATAGGTATTGACTATACCATTTTTTTTGGTGTTCAATCATGTTTGCGCATACTTCAGTAGTCAGTGTTTAGTTCTTTTAAAACTGTTCGTGATTTCGTCGATTTTCTTAAGTGAAAAAATAACTTTTAATGATCCTAGCGTTAACAGGTCTTTCGGGCTCATATTGTTCTCTATTTATAAAATTAATATCTAGCTCCGATGTGTGTGAGGCTTTAAAAAAAATATAAACCTTGCGACTTAACAGTAAAGCAATGAAATGCATCGTACTTAGTGCGACAGCAATTGGGTATTTGCCATGTATTTATATTTTATTAAATTGCATATTAATAGGTAGCATCTAATCCACAAAACAGCTGTCACAGCTTATAAATTCGAAAAAATGGATCGTAAGGTTTATTTTTAATATTAAAAATGTGAATATTTAAAGTGACCGCCAAAACGCGAACACATTGGCCGTGACGTCAGGTGTCTTATAAATGGCCGCTTGTTTACATCTGGGGTCAGCGCGTCACGCGTCAGCCTCAGCCCGTCAATTTATCAGTTTGTTGTTTGCGTTCATTTTGTGACATGCGAATTAAAATACGCCAAGAAAAAGTGAAATACTTATTAGTKATGACTTCTGAAGGCATGTTCATTGTTATGGAATTTGTGTACTGMGACGAGCGGTTCGACGCGGCGGAGATGAGGAACGTAAAACAACAGCATAAGTGAACTTTTTTATCAAATTAACGTAGCGTTGATACTTTGATCACAGTGGGTTGTTGGAAACATACTATTTGTAAACATAAAAATGCAAGAATCAAAAATGTACTCTAAACTTGACACTTATTTTAGAGGTCAGCATAAATATAAATTGCCATTTATTTTCGGGGCTCTTGCGGCTCGTTTCCAGTCCGGCTAACAGCCGAATATATGGGGAACAACGTCGTTCTTTATTATAACATTTCTCTCTGTCAACTTAAAATGCATATAATTTTTCATATCCTCTTCAAGCTATAACAAAATGGAAACTGAATGGTAAACACTTATAACCCCAAAAAGAATAATAAAACTTACAGTAAGAATTAAGATGATCTTCACAACAGAAAAACAAATTTTGTGATTTCGGCATATCACGTCTAGGGGCGTTAAACAACTTTTTCATACGTTGATAATCTCGAGGAACGGTTACAAAAATTTTTTTAGCTGTACTGACTGAAGTACTTTTAAAACCATGTACAAAACAACATTTGTTTTGTTTTCCATACATAATATATGCTTGTAAAACTACACAAATCACTTTTTGGTGCGGCCTCTTACACCGTCCTTTCCATAAACACCACGCAAAAGCTTTTCCAATACAAAAATGATACTACACCATTAAACAGCACGCTCCTCGATAACGTTTACATGACACTTGACGTCACAAGTTGAATAACCTTGGATAGAAGCGTTTTGGCGGTGACTCCCAAGATTCGAATTTCAGACCGAAAATTCTCTACCTACAAATATTTTTTTTGTTTTTGTTTTTGTTTAACATGGCGTACGATATATATGCACTTCAAGATTCATTTTACGTAATTTTCAAAAAAAGTGATAATACCCAATTTCGAGTAAGAAAAAGCTTCAGTGAACACGATATAAAGCTGAGATACACTGATGCATGGGCGTACCCAGCTTTTGGTCTAAGGGGGGGGGGGGGCAAAGCAGGAATTTCCCTTACTGAATAATTCAACATAAATAAAAATGTGCCTTTATCGGATTATGTATCTAAGTAATTAACGGATTATTTATTTCATGAACAATCTTCGTTGATTTTCTGCAAGGTGACTTAAAACATATTCTGTGAAGACCCAAGTTTTTTGTTTTTTATATATACTGATCTTCAAAATTAAATTGATGGTCATTTTATCTAACAATTTTTACTCATACATCTAATTTTACTCTAATTTCTGCATAATTTTGAAACCACAATTTGTTATTGTTCTTAAGCTACAAAAATCCTTTCATTATTATATTCATCTTGCTGGCTATCATTGATTTGCAAAATATGGCTCAATATCGCATAAAAACGTATGTTAAAAACTTTTAAAGAATTTACTTGACTATACTGAATTCTGCAGGGATTAGCAATTAAACGCACAGTATAAATTATTACAAATGTAGGTGTTCCTTTATGATCAATTAATCTTATCATGGCAATGTGAGTTATACTTCGATTGTTACTTCTGCGGCAATTTTTGTGACATACAAGTAATTTATGTTTTTATTATAATCATATATGCATAGTTTTTGTGCTTCAAGCGCCTAATATCGTCACCTCAAACTGAATATGAGCACATCGATGATACTTCACTAACTTGGACATTAGCAAATTTTGGATTAAAAACCGTGATCGCATTGATCTGATATTTTAAATAGATCCAATTTGAGTACTTCTTCTTTGACTAAAATAATAATTAGGCCATAAATCGAAAATAGTGCTTTTGAGTCGATTATATAAATGCATGCTAGATAATAACCAGACACCGCAATACATCAGTAAAATGATATATTACATTTCAATGTTCGACGACGATTTTGTACACATTATGAGTAGGTACTGTGTAAAATCAGAATTAGATAATTGCATAAAATTATGCAAGACATGCTTTGTTAAGAACACAGTACAGAATATACCATCTTTTATTTAGACTGGGCCTTTGGGATTATTCGATTATTACATTTTTTATTTAGCTATTATTTTTTAAGTTAAGCCAACCTCCGTAGTCCGCCAGTGCACTGCTTCCAAAAATTAACCCAGCACTTAATATTTTAACCAAATTAAGCGTCATTTAAATAAACTGAGATATATTTAATCCGTCTTTCAAAAAGTCTCTTGTATACTGCCATTTTAACAGCACACCTGGTTTTAATTCGTGCTTATAACACTACTGGATTCCTAAAACTTACGTTAAATAGACTTTCATAACTCTTAGTTCGGATGGATTTTTGTTCAAAATAACTGATATTTGAAAGTTTTTGTTTCTTTATATTAATTTAGAAATTTGGAACTAAGAAGATTGGAGTTACCGCCAAATACAAATATGTTACCGATTCTGTGTATCATGCAAAGTTGAACAATCCCTATAAGAAAACATATTAGAAGAACAAAGTAGAAATCGTATTATGACTCTTGACCAAAATAAGCTTGCAAACTGTTTGATGACTTATTGAATGTCATTTGCATAGGTCAGATATGAGTTCTGGATGAAATATGCTTGTCCATAAATTTTACTTTATTTACTTTATTCCTTTCGTAAATACATACTTAATTTATCAGCTAAATGTACGGAAGGTAGGAAGAGCAGCTGCCCCCCCCCCTTCAATACGCCCATGCACTGATGGCATACCTCAAATTGTCAAACAGGGGAATATGGTGGAAAAAATACGAATGCATCTAATCTAGTGATGCCTATATTCTCGTTTGCGAGAGTGTCGTCTCGTCTCAGACTCGAGACGATACTGTAAATTTCCCTTGCGAGAAGAAACGAGACTTTTGAATGTGTCGAATCTCGCGCCACAGTCTTGCAAAAATCTCGCAGTATCGGAAATATAAAGGAMAAAGCAGATTATTTTATGCGGTGTTGCCTGCACCACAACCAACTGCAGATAGATCTATTTGACTATCATTATAGCTCATCAATGCAGTTTAGATCTAGTGCAGACAGCATGGCATAGAACTGGTTTTGCCTATGTACCAAAGCAATGGTATGATGTAAGTAAGAATTTAGGTGGCAATGCCATCTGTCAGTTTTACACTGATATGATGACAAAGCCACCTAGCTGCCTTAATGGGTACTACAGGTCACTTCCTTTAGGAAGTAGTACCCGTTAAGGCGGCTAGGTGGCTTTGTCATCATCAAATAATAACAGATTTGTCGAATGGTATGACATCAACTGTCTTGAGATTAATATAAAGAAATAGTTTCATCTTCACGCTCGAAGAATTTGGTTCAGTTTTCATATTCCTTAAGTAACATCAGTTTGGATAAGTTGCAGTCTGTTGGTAATCTTGGTGTTTTTTAGATTCGTCTCTGTCTTTTACAATACATATTAATAGAATATTAAGCAGTTGCATGAGAACACTCGGCTTTTTTTTTAATATCGCACTATTTTAGTGTCTAATAGGAAGTAAGCTTGAATAATGCTCCATTGTATGGTGCCCATATAGTGAACTGTACGTTAAACGATTAGAACAAATACAAAGAAAATTCTATAAACATTTACATTTTGTTAAGTATGGTAATCAAATAGATTTGTCAAATAGTTTTGGACGGCAACTTTCCAATTATGCGTGACTTGCTATATTTTTCCAATTTAAAAAATATCCATGATATAGCAAGAAAAATACAAAATAAACCACAAAGTACCGTGTGTTATATTTTATAAGTAGGAACATAATAGCAAAATGAATCTTACATCAATCATGCTTTTTACATTTAACATTTAAAAAATGGTTAAGAAGTACTTATAGGTGTAACAAAATTGGTTAGCTCTTTGAATAACCTTTAAGTATGTCAAAGTGATCAAAAACTGCAACTGCTCGATATGTTTCTTAAGTGGGCACTTTAGGGTATTCCCCTACAACTATATGTATATTTTAGTGTCGAGCTGTCAAGCATTACTGGCTTAAATTAATCTTCCACGTTACCTAAAGCTCTCTTGCTATACTTAGATTTTTTATTTACCAGTGAATTCTACGAAAGTGGATGCTAACAGTTGCAATTGCGTCATTTATCTACTTGTAGATCTGCTGTCCAAATAATTGCTCATAAAAATGACTGTTTATTACAACAGAGCGTACTTAAATGCTTTCTATTTTTGAAATACATTTGTCATTCTGAATTATTACTTAATGAAGCAGTGCAGTGTGATTATTATGTACCGCAAATAAACAAATGACATCATGCGGTTTATGCAAATTGTGTAAGAGACTTTTTGATACTTATTGGTATTTTGTCGAAGTACATCATAATATTATGCTGCATATTTTACCAGAGAAAGCACTGGCTTTATGTAAAGGAGGTTTCGGTTCACTATTTGAGTATTAGAATTGGAAGACTACTTAAAAGTTGTATTTTTTTACTATTATCGATTCGGCAGTTCTTTATCGATCTAAACATTTAGTCGATAGTGGAAGAGTGCGACTCCGGCAGCTTTTGTATTTTACATGAATTTAGGAATATGGTGTATTATAGTAGATTATTCATCCTATTCTAAGCAATTACATTTTTTGTTTCTGTATCTGTTACTAACAAAAAGTATTATGAATCTGGCAACATGGCAATGCGTAAATTGACTGATGTTTGACTTTTGTTTTGAYATTATGCGTGAAGTTGAAGYTTGTTGTGTCATTCATGTTGTGAAAGAAACTTCTCCTTTTCTGAAATTAGTTTACATGTAATGCTGTGCAGAAAAAATGGAGAAGGTGTTAGTTACATTATCTCACTCGGCATTTTCGTACTTGCTGCACGAAAATGTCAAAAGCGAATTTGACCAGGTAAATGAATATGACATATCGGCACCCATAACCTCCATCAGTGATGCATTGTTTTGCAATGACTGAACCGAATTTATTTAATGTATTTGCTTTTTCCAGGAGGGATTCCTATTGGGAGAAACACAGGAACGGGAAATATGCACCACAACAGATAATGAACAGATGATTAGGATCGAAAGAACAATAAGAATTAATTCTGTGATACCCTGTCCCCAGACTTGCTATTTCTACAACGGCATTGGCAAGATTGATGGTATGAAACTGCAGAGTCTATTAGGGGACGAAGCATCAAAAGTTGTGGCGTGGTACAAGTTCAAGCGAAATGGGCAAGGTTTCCGATTGACTTTACGGGAGAAGATAATCCACAAGGAGCTCTGTACGCTTTTTTCAGTGCCGTCTGATCTTTTTACCCTGTGCTTATTGATAACAGACCGAACGGACAATCATAGCACTCATTCTTATTCCCAAACGTTTTTGCGCCTTAGTAATTTTTGTTTCGAAGCGTTACCAATGCAAATAATAAATTTGAGTAATTCTTGTAGTCATGTGCCTCAAGCATCGAAAACCTATGTCAATAGGGTTGTGAAATCTTTAAAACTAGACATCAATAAAGACCAGGGCTTCACCATGGCGCGTTCCATACACTCAGCGCTGGAGGATTACATCAACACATTGCCGCAGAGGTTATCGTCTTCGGAGCAAGTGTTGTTTGAATTGGAGCAAGAGGTGAAGCAGCTGAGGAAATTGCAGAACTGCGAACGTGAGGGTGCAAACATCGTGCCGCCGGAAAGTGAAACGCAGTCGATTGAGAATGGCGTCAACGAGGTGGAATCTCCAGGGAATTCGCCGTCGAGTTCTCAGAAGAGCTCGCCTGAAATCAAGAAACGGGGGCGGGGCCGCGGCACAAATGCGCAGTCACCACCGAAAAAAATTGGCAGCAAACAAAGCAATCGGGTTGAAATAAAAGACGATGAACCCGAAGCGACTACTAGGGTCACTCGTCTGCGAACTGGTGTTAACTATGCTCAGGCGACGCAAGCTGGTAAATAACTTCACGCTGTGAAAAGAGTGTATTTTTGTACATCAGCGACTTAGCGTACTCAATATGTTTCAAATTCTTTGATTGTATCTTTTTATGATAAAGTTTCATTTGTTTTTGTAAATATGCTTTATGATAACATTCATAAGAATAATAATTATTACCGATAATGTTTTGGAAACAGGAATGTTTATTTTTGATTTTTTTTTTTGGTTTGATGTAATCGTGCCAAATCATATCTTCAAATATAAGTTATATTTTCATGTTTTATTTAAAATTACCTTACTGCAGTTACCACCGAACTTTAAATATAACATGGAAATACTGAATGTAACGAAGATGTTTTAATGTTGGCTTTGTGCCTTTTATTCACATTCTGTAATTTTGCTGAAAATAACCACAATACAGTTTTTTTGCATTGTCATTGTTTATTTATGTGCCAAATAAACAGTATTTAGATGCCATAAAATAGCATTTCCTAAAAAATTTTATACTATTGAAGCTATATCATTGGTTGGCGCAATGTCATTTATGTTACTGGGTCTGCGAAGTAATTTGATAAGAAAATGAGATTGTTTATAATGAAAGTTAAGCAATCTTGTTTTAATGACAACAATGAAGCTTAGTGTTATAACAAAATATTTTAACACTGAACAAGAGAGAAAATGAAAGATATTAAATATTATTGTGATCATTAATGCGTGAGCAATCACAATTTTTATTATTTATCACAGCCAATTTGATAAAAACAGTGATATTAGTTAAGCAGTGAAAATGTGAACATTGAATGCAATTTTCTCAGAAAGGTCAATTTAAAAGCTGTATGGACAAAGTGTACTTTTTTTTGTTTACAAGCCCCAAAGATTAAAAGAACACATATTTTTTAATATAATACCTGTTTTAAAGCTAAGGGTTAAAATGTGGAGAGCTGGACCCCTCCCAGCCCGCCAAAACATTTATTAAAAAAATGATCTCATAAATTTTTATAATTTGTATATTTAAACTTAACAGTGCAAAAACATAGGCATAACACCAAACAGTAATAAGCATAAATCCAATATTACTTCAACAAAAAAGAAAATAAGGAACMCTTCACCAATACTGACTAATACTTGGAAATCTACAGCAAATCAATTGAGTGATGTGGATGACCTCTGAGTTCCCATATGGTGGCTGCCAGTCTTCTTGTATGCTCAAGCACCAACGAGGCAGTGGCCAACCCCAAATGGATGCAGTAAAGCTCGTAGCATCTAATTTTGGCAGGTGGTATTTTAGGGAAACCTATTTCCTTGAGTTTCCTAAAACATAGTGTGTCAGAACTGTGAGAAGAATTTTCTTTCCTGTATTACTCGTAAAAATCTCCACAGAGTATGCCTGGTTGTGGTAACACTTTTGATGCGTTAGTTGGAAATATAACGGGTTTCATGGGAGAACCCGTCATGTCTTCAAACCACAAGAAGTAGGCATAATTGAATGTTGTGTCCTTCCACATGATTGATAGATGACCTTCTTGCAGGTGGTTTCTAGCAAAATTTATCATAGCCCAGATCTGCGAAAGGATTGTAACCATGTTAATCTTGTTTCGTACTTTTAAAGAGAAAAACATGAAATTTTGTAATCAATGGAATCGGTGAGAAATGATCTTAGAGATAACAGTGTAAGTTGTTGGGAACTACTGTGCCTGGATATTGGTTATGCACGACATTTTTTTTACAAATGCTGATGAAACATTTTTCCATTTGCATTTAATAATCCTGTAAATACCTACAAAGTTTGCATTGGAAGACAGTGTGATTGAAAGCACACTTTTAGCTATAACAAAATGCAAATTTGTGTATTTAAAAATGCAAAAAAATTTCCAATGATATAAAAGGCTTCAAAGAAATGTTTTTGATACAATTGTGTTCATTATTCTTAATTTCTTAAACTAACATTTAATGCTTTGTATCTTTTAAAGTATTAATATGATTCAATGAAACTTGAAGATGCTTTTTGAAAAAAATTTTGTGTATGTGTAAATTGTTTGTAAAGCTGCAACAAGCCTTTACTTCATTCTCTGTTCCACAATCGTTTTGCTTTTTTTTTACAAATACACTTTTTGTACTAAATTACCCGCTGAATTAATCTAGTGCTACAACTATTGTCTTAAATGCCCATTTTATTCCAATTACAAAAAAAGTGCATCAAATGCGAACATTCCAGGAATATCCTTTACTAAAACACCCTATATTTTTGATAAAAATATGATAAATTATAAAACAAAATTCTGTGAAGTTGTAATAGTGTACCAAAAAATGTTTCAAAAAGTAAATAAACAATTATTTCGAGTAATTCAAATATTTTCATTATCTTTTAAGGTAAATAAATTTTTTATGTGTTGTTAATTAAAAATTAATATATACATTTTTCTAACAAATAAACTCCCATAATTTATTAAACTAATTCAGTGGGAATAAAGGCTTTTTGCAACTGTATCTATAAACAATTATAGTATTAGCATGAAAATAAAAGTGAGCAAAGATGAAGATAGTTAAAAAAGTCTCGGTTTAGTTTTATATGATTTGGACTGATTATTTATAAGTTACAATACATTAAATTTTAGATAAAGTGAATTTTTTTAATTAAAATGAAAGATAATAAAATTTCACCAAAAACACTTCTTTGAAGCATTTTTCATCATTGAACATTTATTGGAATATTCAATTTTACTATTAATAAACAAATTTTCCAAAGCATGATGAATCCTCAATTTTAGGGATACAAGTGATATTTTCATCTGAAGCTTTCATTTCCCTCCCACTCTACACTTAATTTTTTGGAGATTCGTGTCAAGAACCTTGCAAATAATCCAGTAGCACATAAAATAACTGAACAACAGCGGTGGGTAGGATAACCCACTGACAAGTTTATACATTATAAACTATAGAACCTCACCTTTTCCTTTGTTAAGTTGTTGGTCTCCTCCGAACTGAAATCTAAACTAGGAGCAGTAACACGATGTGTCGTTCTATCCACATAAAGGAAGTGTACTAATCCTGGAAATTCTTCAAGATACTTATTGATCGTTAGGGAATCTCTTGTAAACATGTATTAAGGATAATTTGTGCCATGCTTGGGTGTAACAGTGTCAAATAATAACAGAAACTACATTAAAAAAAAGGGAAATATATGCAAAAAATAGCCGTTAAAGGATATGATCCAAGAGTGAAGTTTCTGATCGCCTTAACCCTGAGGAAATCATAAAAAGTCAACAATCTCTCTTTCACAACGGTGGC
This sequence comes from Rhyzopertha dominica, assembly GCA_025024175.1. Classification (NCBI taxonomy): domain Eukaryota; kingdom Metazoa; phylum Arthropoda; class Insecta; order Coleoptera; family Bostrichidae; genus Rhyzopertha; species Rhyzopertha dominica. The sequence goes on along the minus strand of QCXZ01000137.1, from coordinate 6,710,851 downwards.
AGCGCTTGGAATGTGAGCTTGGCTAGAAGTGAGCAAACTCTTATCCAGTGAAGTCAAACTCAATATCTCCTTCAAATTATCCAGTAAACTGATCACTGCGGTTTCAGCGCTTAACAACGCCTGGTCAGAAGCAGTCTTGATGAACTCCATGTACTTCTTCCTGATAAAATCCCATCTCTTCAGGAGCTGCTTGTAACTGACCTCCACACATCCAATTTTAACCTTCTTCAGCCCATCACACAGTCTCTTCATTGCCAGATCAAGATTCTCGAAAGCCGGTTTCAAAGTTTCGATATCGTGTTGTATCTGAACTGTCTGCATCACATGCAGATGCAGGAAAGCCTCGTACAAACTAGTAGCGACTATGGCATTGCCAACTTCTAGTAGATAAATCAGGTTTACTCCTTCAGCTATGTGGGATATGTGCACCATATGTGGAATGCATTTTGGAATATATTCGTTTCCTGCTAGGAGAATTTGATGACTGTGTACAGTTTCTACGGGTATGTCAGGGGGTTTGTTGTCCACTGGACTCTCGGATGGACTGTAAAACTCTTCTTCACTGTCCGTTTCTGATTCTGCTTCATTCGAATCTTTGCGATTGGTATTGTGGCTCTCACACAGGACTGACATGAAGAGTATGTCGGTTGGGGAAAGTGTTTTCGCATTTTGGCTGAAAAGGTTTTACATACAAATTCATCGTTATATACTATAATATTAATACACCCTATATCATTAAATGCCAACTACACCCCCATGAGTAACAAAGTAGAAATAACACTAAATATTGATAGATGCACATGTAGATTCACGAAACAATCACTGATTCAAAAGAGCATGTTCCTAAGACCAGTAAACAGTCTAATATGTCCTTAACAAAAATTTAAACAAACAAAAATAGTCCTAATATGTTGATCAATTGATCAGGACTCAGGAGACAGACCATCACTAACATCCTCTCAAAGATATGGAAGAATGGACTCCACTAATAAGATCAGCATTCTTTCTTTTGAAATACAATTTGGATTTACCAGACAGATCCTACCACATTATTTCAAAGAAGGTGTATGAATGTTTCGGTAAAAAAAGCTTTCTCTAGCGTCTAGCTATATTTGTAGACTTAATGCTCTTGACATTACTGCATCATGAAACTCTACTTATGCAATCATTCTTGGTGAACAACGTGCACAGAGTTTAGTAGTAGACTCACAGAGAAGCTGTTTGTAAATTTAGATGGGATCACTGTTATTTCTATTATGTGTAAAAGTCCTCAAGTCAATATACTGAGGACACTCAGTATTTTAATAGAAGTCTGTGTACATTATTGTAACTTATGACCTTCATACCCTGATTAAGTGGTTGCAGTGCGATTGTCTGACAGCAAAATATGACAAATAAAAGTGCTCTTATTCAGGTGCTATTATTCATAAGATCTCAAATTAATTTTGCAAATAAGCTGTTATTTTCCAGATATAAACTTATCTTTATTTGAATACAAACAGTATAGTTGGCTATGGCTTTGCAAAATCTTTTTTTTTTAATTTCCAACAATAATAATAAACTGAATTAAGAGATTAACACAATGCTTCAGTGATTCGAACAAGATGGAGCTCATAACATAAGAGAAGTGGGAAATTATTTAAATTCCTGGATTGGAAGACAGGTACTAGTTCCACTGCCCCCTCGATATGCCGATATTTCGGCTTTAAATTTAAAAGCAAAGATTACTCCTGATATTATGAGAATGGATGACCTTAAAAAAGCTTTACTCTCCATTTTTTCAATGGTGCAAAACGTGTTGTGTTGCATTGACAATAATGGTGGTGTTTTTGAAATTATTTATAATTAATTACTATGTGCTTTGTTACTTAAAAGTAAACACTACAGAAAAAAAATTATTATCAATTCATTAAAAGTCTTTGGAATGTCTTGTTTTGCATAAAATGGCCATAATTTTTTATATAAAAATGGCAGATCTTCTGAACTCTGTCAACTATGGTTTGTATATAAAAAAATGTGAGTTTATGTCATTATCTCGAAAATGACAGGTTACTTGCAAAACTGAATGACACTACCTAGTTGGGTGTATTTACACTTTTTATGTAAAATTAAAAATAATGATGTTAGACAAATCAGAAGATATTGGCAAAATTTGTTTTTTTAATTTCTAGTAAGCCATGAAGTTTTTCCAAAATACAAAATATTCATCAAATTATGCTCACTGCTACTTTTTAAGATCGCTATGCTAAGCATTGAAAAAACAGTTCTAGGAAATATGGATTATTTAGATACTGATTACCCAGATATTTATTAGATATTTTTACTGCAAAAAGACAGGAATAACTACTTCAAAGAACATTTGTAAAAAAGTATAGATATGAATTAGAAATCGTAAAACAAATACCTATAATCATTAGTCTTAACTTTTAAAAATTTCACTGGAAAATTAATCATACCAAGAACACAAACTGACAGCACAACCATCCAACATCACAAACAGATATAATACCTAGAATACAGCGCCAAAAATTTGTTTTGCACCAAAACCATTGCATGCATTTTCAGACGGTCGACCGAGTGACTCAACTTCTCAACAGATTCTTGCAGAGCTTGCAGAGTGGCCAAACTAAGATCGGAGTTGATCATCAGTTGTTCCACTGCCTCCACAAAAACGGTCTGATCGTTATTACTCAGATATACCCAGCTATCTATTAATTTCGATACAAGAGAAGAATTGTTCCTCAATCTAAAAAATTTCATTAGCTAATGGAAATAAGTAGTAAATAGTTACGTAATCTTACTGTGAAACATCAGGTCCACATACGTAACGAGTTATGGTTACACACATGCTTAAGTAACGTTTTAATTTGACGACTTCATCATTGCCAATGCAAACAAACAGGTAACCCATGTACTGTAAAAGATGATTTATACTAATTACGGTAAACTTACAGCTGTGGGAAAAATACCTCTTCAAAGGTTAACGTTAGACCATTTTTACATTCAATCGACATATAAGAGTTTCCAAACTGGCAAGTCATAATTCTCTGTGATGTTATGATGGGGGAAAATATTTGTATGATAACATCTGGGCTCAGACGTGTGTTAGTTTGGTTCTATATAATAAAAAAATAATGGAATCATGACACCGCTATAATGTACACAAATATTACCTCGTTTGTTTCTACCAAACCTTGCACTTTAGCAAAACTATTTAAGTGTGTAGCAAATTTTCTGTTATATTTGGTGTACACAACATCATTCAAGTGATCAAATACTAGTAAACACTTCATGTTTGCTTCTATTTTAATTACAATTAAATACACAAATCACACTAACTACAAGTAATAAAGCAATATTCGAGTATGGAGGGACCTCTTAAAATAATTCCGTTTATATTCTTAAGTACATCTCATCACTCTTATTTATTTACGTATTGAAAAAAGTAAATTGGATTTGGAATGGATTAAGATTTAAAAGTTTGGTTATCTATCTGTCATTCGCTGTTATAATTGACATTTGCCAATGACTTTGACAGGGCGGCTATTGCGACATTGCCAATTTGCAGGATAAATTTGTGTGTAACAATAAAAGTTTATCCGTGTATCAACATTTCTATACTGTATCCTTTTAATTTGTAAACATTGTGAGCTTGCCATACAACAACCGTTTTAGACTTACAAATATTTACGAAAAACTGCCAACCACAGTATCTAGACTATAGGGAACGAACAGAGTGGTACTGCTTTTAAGTGATCCGGGGCTTCCCAGAGAACATAATGGTGTAATGTGATCAAAATAACAGTTTAATAATATGCCTCCTTATTTTCGGTAAAATGACTGCATTAGTAACGGAAAGTAGATAAATTAACACTTATAGATACTAACTGTATTTCTACATTGCCATTCTGTAGACTAGAATAAGCATGCAAACTGGGGACTACCCCTCCTTCTCCCGCATAGACCAATCAAGGCTTCTGTGTTGTGCAACTATTTGAAATAGCGCTGTTCATTGGCTATTTCCCCGTCCGCACGTGATTGGTGGTTGTTGGTTTAGTTTCGTCTTTCGATTGCTGCGTCTTCTATTCTATTATTATATTGTAACTCGCAAGTCGCAAAAGCACGTGCAAGCGTTCATTCGTGAAGTCTCAAACTATAGTCCTTTGTTTTCTGAGAAAATGGCTCTGTACATGGATCTGAGCAATAACTATTATAGAAGCGAAATAACGTATGATCGTCAAACAATAATCGTAATATACATCCCGCAACAAATGTCGGGAACTGAGTTCCACCAGTTAGTGCAGCCGTTTGGAGAAGTGGTTTACGCGAAATTAATTACTTGCGAAGTAAAGGGCATAGTCAACAATATGGGATATGGATTCGCGAAATATACTACTGAAGTTGCTGCTATTAAAGCAGTATGCGGACTCAACAAACTGCGAGTTTGCCATAAGACTCTGAAGGTATGAAATTTCATTTCTTTATAGAATTTAACTTTTTTTGTCATATTTTTCCCTAATGCATTGAACTATTTTATCTGCTATTAGTGATATATACAGGGGTCCAGGGCAATGTGATCTAACATGGTTTAATTATTTTTGAATTGAATGGTCTATACTATATTATTTAAATAATTGTTAAAATAGTTCATTTCATTGGATAAATGACAGTGGTCTATTAGGGTTCTGGTACACCAACAGTTTTTGAGAAGTACTTTATTTTTAAATGTAGGTATTATATTTATCTGATTTAATTTTCTTTGAAATCTGATCCACTTGCTTAACATGTATTTCTTCTATTTTTTTTGCAAAAAAACCTTCCCAAGTTAAAATTTACTCTATTTTAATGCAAGATAAAGCACTTTCGCTAATAAACTATCGTCAGTACCCATTTAAGAAAATTATAACGTCAAATAAATTAATAAAATGAATCTAAATAAGCAATCTTGGCTTAAAGTGAAAAACAGCTTCCAAACCAGCAACATAAAAATTAGCATTCAGTAAATAATTGAAATTACAAGAATCATTTAGAATTGTTCAATTTAAAAATTTTTGTATCTTAAAAATTTCTGAATAGTTTAATTTTGATATTTATTACAAATTTGTAAACTTTTTAAGTTGTGTATTGTGGAAGTATGTTTAAATTACTAAATGATTCACTAAAGAAAAATTTGTAATTACAAAATATCTGTATTTTTGTACTTATAAATTGTTTTAGATGTTCATTGCCCCAATCAAAAAGGATCTTCCTGTTTATCCCATATTATTCAGATGTCTATAGTTTTTCATGTAATGACTGTAATTCCCTTTATATTAGTCAGTCGGAAAGATTCTCTCTAATGAAAGGCAATGAACATCTAAAACAATTTTATAAGTACTAAATACAGACATCGTTACTTCAGATTCTATTATCATGTAAAATACTTCTTTAGGTACCTATTTTTRAGATATACAAAATTTTAAATGACCAAAATTGGGACAATTCTAAATGATTCGTGTAATTTCCTTTGTCCCATTTTAAACTTGTTCGTATGCTAATTTTTGTGTTGCTGTTTTGAAAGTTGCTTTTCATTTTTAATCTAGAATATTTATATTCATTTTATTAATTTATTTGGCATCTTAACCGTTAACATCAGTTAATGGTTTTGCCAGCACTAGTACTGGCGATGCCCTATTAGCCAAAAGAACCTTACCTTACTTTAAAATAAAGTTGATTTAAACTTGTTTTCCAAGAAATTATTTATTTTTACTATTTCAGAATTATATAATAATAATAATGGTCTTTATTTGATCTCGAGAGATACACGGCATTTGATATACATTCAGAGAAAAGAAAAAAAAAAGAAATATTATTATGTTATACAATAATTCTATACAAAATAAATCTACTTGCAGGTCCGAGACCAAAAACGGTGGAGTTCGGTAACTGCAGCACATGTACGTGCTGCAGGTTCCGTTCTTCCACTCAACCGAAGTTCCAAAGTTCCAATTAAAATAAAACAAAAAAAATAATATGTCATCATTAATTTTAGAAGATATTTCCTTTACCTCATCTATAGTAAAAGTATATTGCAATTGACTGTCGTCAGCATAAAAATGAAAAGTACCGTGCTAATAACTTTAGAGAAAGCATGTGTGTAAATGGAAAATAACATCGGTGCTAACACCGACCCCTGAGGAACGCCCAGCGATGCCTCAGCAGGTTGCGAGTAGTTGTTATCAAGATGTACTGTTTGCATTCTGTTCCTTAAGTATGATGACATATTTCATGGTTTGCGGTATCAAATGCTTTCGAAAAATCAAGCAAAACCAACAGCACAAACTTATTTTCATCAAGAGAACTAAAAATATTATCAGTGACTTCCAAAAGTGCTGTTTCACAGCTATAGCCAGTTCTGAAACCCGATTGATACTGTGAAATAATATTATATTTTTGATCTAAGATTTGATGTAAGATCTTTTCATATGTAAGTAATGCGCTTAAAATTTATCTTACACGTCTCTGTTAATCAGTATTACAATGAATTTATCAAAATTTTTGTTTTCCAGTGCATTTCTTTGAAGTCCATAATTAGTGTGTGAAGTTTAGATCACCAAATCCCCAATAATAAATTAAAAAGTTATCTTATGTCCCCACACATCTGTTTCAGGTGGCACTGGCTAGAAAACACTCTATTCTAACGAAGGACGCAAACCTATATATATCTGGGTTGCCAAGGGGCATGCAGGACTCGACGTTTTACAATTTAGTCTGCAGGTTCGGTTCAATCGTCCATTACAGACTGCTGTACGAGGACAACCCCTGGACTGGAAAAATATCGAGGGGTGTCGGCTTTGTGCGCTTCAACACTTGCTACGAAGCCGAACTGGCCAGGTGTGTGTTGAATGGTCGGGTGTTGAGGGGCTCCAGTCAGCCGCTGTGCGTGAGGCTGGCCCGTTCAAGTTCAAACAGCCGGATGGCCGTTAACGGCGAAACCATCATGCTGTATGTCAGCCATTTTCCCGAGACCTGGAACCATTATGATATAATGGAAATATTTGATAGATATGCTATTCCCGTGCAGTTCGTTCGCATCCTTAAGAACAAGTTCGTGAAATACGCTTTTGTTGCGGTACAAGGAGCATGGGAGGCAAAGATCGCCATCGAGGCTTTGAATAAGCTGGTTGTAAATGGCATGAGATTAGTAGTTGCCTATAAAAAACCTTGAAGGAACGGAACATATAATATTTTTATCACTTACTGCTATTTTTTGATTCCTTTTCATTTTTTCTTTTTTTCGTAATGTTTAGTTGTAGTTTTATTATGATTTACAGTAAAATAGTAAGCTGGTTTAAAGGAATGGAACATATAATATTTTTAACACATGCTGCTACTTTTTAAGATTTCTTTTTATTTTTTCTTTTTTTTATAATGTTTAGTTGTAGTTTTATTATGATTTACAGTCAAATAGTAAGCTGGTTTAAAGGAACTGGACATATAATATTTTTATCACTTACTGCTATTTTTTAAGATTTCTTTTCATTTTTTCTTTTTTTCATAATGTTTAGTTGTAGTTTTATTATTATTCACAGTCAAATAG